>JAGFNQ010001740.1:0-95855 GCA_024364735.1 Boesenbergia rotunda
CTTAAGACAGCTGTTTACTTACTAAACAGAGTCCCGACCAAGGTAGTCTCTACTACTCCATATGAGACGTGGATTAGTAAGAAACCTCATTTATCTCACCTAAAGATATGGGGTTGTCCTGCTTATGTAAAGCGGACTGTATCAGGAAAATTGGATGCTAAGTCTGATAAATGTCTATTTATTGGATACCCTAAGGAAATGAAAGGTTACCAATTCTATCATCCCTTGGAACAAAAGGTGTTTGTTTCAAGGTATGTTGTATTTCTAGAAAAGAATTTCTTTTACAAGAAAATAGTGGGAGTAGCATTGAACTTGAAGAAGTTCAAGAAACTCCAATAGACATTACAGAGACACCTAGTCTAGACCCACAACCAATAACTCATAATGATGAGCTATCAGTTGAACCTAAAACAACACCACTTCTTCGTAGGTCTGATAGGACACGCAATATTCCAGAGAGATACGGATTTCTCATAAGTGAATCGAACGATGTGTTACTCATTAACGATGACGAACCTATCAGTTATGAAGATATTCTGAAAAATTCAGAAAGGGATAAATGGCTTGAAGCCATGAAGTCGGAAATGGATTCCATGTACAAAAATCAAGTATGGGACTTGGTTAACCCACCTGAAGGGATTAAGTTCATAGGGTGCAAGTGAGTTTTCAAGAAAAAAATCGACATGGAAGGTAATGTTATTACATTTAAGGCTAGATTAATGGCAAAAGGATATCGTCAGAAACAAGGAATTGATTATAACGAAACCTATTCGCCAGTAGCTATGCTTAAATCCATTCGGATGCTCCTGGCCATAGCAGCTCATTATGATTATGAGATATGGCAAATGGATATGAAAACAGCTTTCCTTAATGGAAACCTGCTTGAGGATGTATACATGATACAACCTGAAGGTTTCACATCGGTTAATAAAACCAAAGTATGCAAGCTTCGACGATCCATATATGGACTAAAGCAAGCATCCAGGAGCTGGAACATCCGTTTTGATGAGACAATCAAAGAGTTTGATTTCTCACAAAATCCTGACGAACCTTGTGTGTACAAGAAGGTTAGTGGGAGTGCAGTCGTATTCCTAGTGTTATATGTCGATGACATATTACTTATAGGAAACGATATATCAGTCTTACAGCCAGTTAAAATTTGGTTGTCCAAAACTTTCTCCATGAAAGACCTGGGAGAAGCAACCTATATCCTTGGGATTAGAATCTATAGAGATAGATCAAAACGGTTGTTTGGTCTTTCATAGTCTACATATATAGACCGAGTGCTAGAAAGGTTTAGCATGTCGGAATCCAAGAAAGGTTACCTTCCCATCAGGCATGGGAGCAACCTTCCGAAGTCTATGTGTCCACGCACAGAAGACGAGAGGATTTGCATGAGTAAGATTCCTTATGCATCCGTGATAGGATCTATCATGTATGCTATGTTATGTACTAGGCCCGATGTATCGTATGCTCTGAGCGTCACAAGCAGATACCAGTCTGATCCAAGAATGGATCATTGGGCGGCTGTCAAGACAATCCTCAAGTACTTAAGAAACACTAAGGATGTGTTCCTAATATATGGAGAAGGTGATATGGTAATATGTGGGTATACAGATGTCAGTTTCCAGACAGATAAGGATGACTTCAAATCTCAGTCCGGATACGTATTTATTTTGAATGGAGGCGCAATAAGTTGGAAGAGTTCCAAGCAAGACACCGTAGCGAATTCTACCACGGAAGCGGAATATATTGCAGCTTCGGAAGCAGCAAAGGAAGTAGTCTGGATCAAGAAGTTTATCTCAGAACTTGGTGTGGTTCCAACCATTGATGAAGCAATACCGGTTTATTGCGACAACAATGGAGCTATTGCATAAGCGAAGGAACCAAGGTCTCATCAGCGATCCAAACATGTGCTTCACCGCTATCATCTGATCAGAGAGATTATAAGTAGGAATGATATAAAAATTGAGAAAATTCCCACTGAAAGAAATTTAGCGGATCCTTTAACTAAGGCCTTGCCTCAAAGCAAGTTTGAGGGTCATGTTAGAGCCTGTGGTATTGGGTACCGTAGCGATTAGCATTAGGCCAAGTGGGAGTTTGTTAGTGATATGAGAGAAGTGCCCTAAGGCAATCGCCTTATGATTGTAATCATTTATTTTAATAAATGAATATTCACTATTTAAGTATA
Organism: Boesenbergia rotunda; assembly: GCA_024364735.1. Taxonomy (NCBI): domain Eukaryota; kingdom Viridiplantae; phylum Streptophyta; class Magnoliopsida; order Zingiberales; family Zingiberaceae; genus Boesenbergia; species Boesenbergia rotunda. The sequence goes on from JAGFNQ010001740.1 coordinate 2,192, forward strand.
CATGTTTGTGTATTTGATTGAGATCTTAAACTCATTTATTGAATGTCTGTAATACAATTCACAGCCTGAGAGAATTTGTGATGAATTCACAACTAGTGATTATCTCTACATGTGCAATTGTGAAGTATTGAAATTGTCCCTAGTCGATGAATTGATAAATACGGACACTATCAATTCTGTTGAGACTAGCATGGGTTATTCTCTAATCAGCTGATTCTCACTCGTTGGTGACATTGAGATGTCCAGAGATAAACATGAATGCTAGTTAAGGGAACTAGTTCATTGGAGTGACTGGCTGTAAAACTTCATATGGTAGTCTACATATAGATACGTCAGTGAAGTTCTTACTGCAGCTTAAGTGCGATGTTCCTTTGACTTGCGGTGTTCAAGTCATCTTGGTCATGGAGACTTATACTTTGACATCTTAAGCAAGCATCTCCAAGGAGGTGTGGACCCAGGATGATTGGGTATATGCCGAAGTGCCCGAAGATGTTTGAACAGCCTACAAAGGATTCACCACTCCTTGCGAGGAGATGTATACCCGAGGCATATCGTCGGATTGTTACTCAAACCCTCTGGCCAGAGTATGACATGTTCAGAGTATGAATCTCTTAAATATATGAGAGTAATTAGAATCCGTAGGACGAGAAAACGTTACTTGGGCTAGGTGTGACGTAGTCAGCCTAGTGGGGACTGACACACATAGACCATGTCCTGAACCAAGTGGGTATAAGATGGTGAAGGGAATGGGGCACGATTCATTATAGCTGCTGAAGGGTTTCAGAATTGTTTCTGAGGTCAACCATTGATCTTTCGATTAATTGGGGATCATGATGTACTACTAGGTGTCACTCATGATCATTCTATAATTGATTAATTATAGACGGCCAACATAAATCGAAAGCCTATTTAATCAGACGCACTATAAGTAATCCGAGGGATTTAAAATGAGTTGAAAATTGGATTTTCTAATCAAGAGAGATTAAGTTTGGTTGAGCCAAACGATAAGTCGAATCTGAATTTTTCAGAGACGCATCGGAAGCGTAAAATGGCTAAGTCTATTGAAGACTTAATAGATGAATTAAATAAGTTTAATTCATTGGGGCTTGGCATGGATGGGTCGGCCAATGAGGGCCTCCATCCTCTTTGCTTGGCCGACCATAACAAAGGGAGAGAACCAAGTTTTTGGTTCAATTTATAAAGTAAACCAAGTGTGGTTTGTTTTATAAAATTATGAATGCTATAAAATTTTATATAATAAACCAAGGTTTGGTTTATTTTTCATGAAAATTAAAATGAACCATGGATTGTTTTATTTTATAAAATCAATCATGGATTGATTTACCATGATAAGGAAATTTATTCTATAGAAGAGAAGATTTTTATCATGAATTAAAATATGATTTTAACCATGTTATAAAATCAAACTTGGCATGATGGAATAAGTTATTCCATATTTGAGAGGCTTGATGGTTGAGAGGCCACTATATAAAGGACCCAAGGTAAGGCTTGGGTGTAAATCATAGAGATGAAGGCATAGGCTCTCTCCCTCTCTTTCTCTCCATCTCTTCTCCCCTTCTTGTCGTACGCCAACCAGCCCCAAGAAGGAGCACCAGCCGGCCATCCTTTTGTGGTTAGTCTTCCGACTTCTCTCTTAGTTTTTCTCATCGTGTTCTCGGAGAATCTAGTAGTTCTCGAGAACACGAAACTCGTGGCTTTGTGAAGTCAACCCGAAGATACTCGGCGTGGACGCGAATAGAGGTAGAGCTTCCAAGGGACGCTTACGATTGGATCTCGTCCCTTCCTTCGAGTTACGCGAGGTAATATGTAAATCAGTTTACATTTTTGCAAAAATTTTAAATATATGATCATGTTTACACAAGATAAAATTGCATGCTTAGATGTGTGGTTAAATGATTTAGAGAAATTATTTATGCTAAACCTTCCGCTACACGTAATTAATTTTGAAATTACGAACCCGCATTCATGTCAACATGCACCTGGTCCCAACAACTACCACACCAAGTGTCCAAGGAAGAAAGAGCTCAAGAAAATGGGACACTTGAGGAGATGGGAGAAAGAAGAAAGGAGGAAGAAAAAATCACATCAAGGGGGAACTTCAAGGGTAAGAGAGGTAATCCCTAACCCTAAGTCAAAATTCAATTCAAATTCAAGTTCCTCTATGTATGATAAAAATAATGTTAATTATCCATCCATGCTTGCTAGAATTCATGAAAAATGCTTAATGGTGCATAATTTTGGATTTAGATATAATGATAGGACAAGGGTTAACAAAGTAGATCATAACCCTAGGAAAAACATACATCATGATAGACCCAAGACATTTGTACCTAAGGATCATGGCACTAATCCCAAGAAGGTAAGGAATGTGCCTAGGAAGGAGGATAGGTTTAGGAATGTCCAAAGTGGACACTTGGGCACTAAGGTTAAAAGTTTAGAAAGGGAAAATCAAGCCTTGAGGGCAAGGCTTGATGCATTAGAAAATACCCTAGAAAGATTTAAGGATGGATCTAAGGGTTTGGACATGGTGTTGGATAGTTTAAAACCCAACTATGATAGATAGGGTTTAGGTTACCGTTCTAGAGTCTCCAAGACCAACAAAAAGAAACATGCTCGGAAGGCATATGATCCTGGCCAGAAGGAGAAGTCCAAGGATGGCAAGGGGGTGTCATCCAAAGGGAAAAAGATAACTTAACCAAGGACAAGGTGTCGAAGGTTAAGAAGGTCAACTTTGTAGGCCAAGAATCACCGGTGGCACACCGGTGTGGTCTAGTGTGGATCGAGTCACCTAGGGAGGTGGCTAGGGCTAAGAGCTCAAAGGGGAGCTCTAGGAGCCTTTGGGGTCCATGGTAAATGGATCTCAAGAAATTTTTCTCCTAGGAAATTAGGTGAAATGGGCCAAATAGGGTTGGAAGACTTGGGTAAGTCTTAATCCTAGGTTTTGGCACATTAAAAAGGGGAATTTAGAGAGAAAAAGGATGAAGATAGGAGTATGTTTGGAAAAATTAGGTTTTAATGTGTCAATACCATATAATTTAGTGATAGAAATGAACTACGATCTAGCATTGGAAGATACATTGAGAGAAGTCAAAATTAAAACTTTTGGAGAAGGTTAAATGATACACTTTAGGAGAAATTTGAGTTTCGTGTCAATCCTGGGATTTGGAGTACATTTATTTGGAAATATATTTTTCCCAAGTAGATATAGGCTTCACAAATCTCCCTATAAAATTTTAGATTTTTTAGAGATTTATAGAATTATTTAGGCATTACTGAAATTGGGCTGAAAAACCTGAAATTCAGGTATCAATCGACTGCCCTGGGGGCAGTCGACTGGTCTCAGCCCAGAAATATTCTGTGAGTTTTGGGAGTCGACTTCTCCAGGGGCAGTCGACTGGTCCGTAGGCTGAAATGGAAAAAGCATATTGGACAATCAGAAATTGCAAATTTGGATTATAGGATATGGCTTTGGATTAAAAGTCTTGATTATGATCTCATATTCCTTGAATAAAGTGTTATCTCATGAGTTAATAAGACTTTATTGATATTTTGAAAAACAAGGAAGATTGATAAGGTTTCCCATATCAATCTAGGATTAAGAGATAAACAAGGGAAAAGTTGAGGGCAATTCCATTTGTCAGATTATAATGGTTAGACTTAGCAAACATTTGGAATTATAGATAGATTTGAAAATTGATTCAAAATGACCATCCTTGAGGAAATTAATGGTTGTACCAAAAGTCAAGCACACTTGATATTTTCATGGAATTGTATTTTTCTAAGATAGGGTATATCCTAATAAGTGTGTTTGCAAATTCTTAGATTGGTTAAAGTTTTGTTGTGTTCTTTTTGGCACTAAGGGAAAGGTTGCTTGGGGCAATCCTTTGATAGTGTCAAAGGGGGAAGAACTTGGGTGTTGGGTTGGGTATAACTCAACATGGTGTTAGTGGGTTAAGTTGGGTAGAACTTCACCTAGGTAAATTGAAAATTAGGAGAAGGCATAGGTTGAGGGGAAGGTTGCCCCTTGGTTGCCTTAATTTTCATAAGAAAATTTTTGGATTTTGTGTCAAACATGAGAATGGTGATGGAAATATTATGGAATGTATTTTTCCCAAGTAGGTATGGGTACTACAAAGTCCTCCACAAAATTTGGGAATTTTTGGAGATTTATGAAATTTCTTGCGTAATTCTGAAATTGGCCATAAAACTGATATTTCAGAGTATCAGTCGACTGCCCCCAGGGCAGTCGACTGGTCAGGGCTGGTGTGGATATCCGGCAGCTGACATAAGTCCAAATGAGGAGAAACAAGTGTATCGGGGTCTAGTACACGTTGTTTAGGATCATTGGGGATTAAAAGAACCAATAATTGTGATGTTATTGGGATATTTTTTTGATGTTAGGCAAAGGGGGGGGAGTGTTAGGTTTAAGTTGGGAAACCAAACACTCCTTTGCTAGAAACCCTAGGTTTAGGGGGAGCTAAGAAAAAGGGGGAGCATGGTTGCTCTATTTTTCGCGTAAGGGGAACCTTAGAGAGGTTCTTAAAAAGCCTTTGTAAGTCCAATGTAGGGGGAGCATGAGAGAAGCTTTAAAAGGCTTATTTTAGTGAAAATTCCTAACTTGGAGGGTTAGGTGTAGAAAATTCCTAACTTGGAGGGTTACGTGTGGAAAGTCCTAACTTGGAGGGTTAGGTGTAGACAATTCCTAACTTGGAGAGTTAGCTGTGGAAAATCCTAACTTGGAAGGTTAGGCGTGGAAATTCCTAACTTGAAGGGTTAGGTGTGGGATGCCTTGGGATAGGATCCATACATGCATTGCATATGCATTGGCAGTGTAAGTCTAAGATGGAGTCTTGACAACATAAGTCCAGTTGTTTGTTTTAGCATGGTTTTTGCTATTGACTACTATTTTTCTTTCCCTAACTTAAATGTATTGCCAAACATCAAAAAGGGAGAGATTGTTAAGGCAATCTGTGTTCCAGAGTGACCAAGTATTTTAATGTTTAGGCAAAGGGTTTAAGTTAGGTTTACCCTTGTGTTCTTATATGTGTATGTTGAGTGTGCAGGTTGTACAGGTTACACATATGGACTTGACTGGACGACCTCGGTACGGTGAAGGGTGGCATGGAGTCAAGCTGGAGGCTTGTGTGCACCCAAGGGACCTTCGAGAGCAGGGATGATGAGCTGATGGGCATGGACTTCGAGGCATACATGAAGGATGGCATGGAGGCAAGCTGGAGGCTTGCGTGCATCCGAGGGACGGGAGCCGAAGATGAAGAGGGCGCGAAAGCAATAGTCGAGGCTGCGAATGAGGAGTCAGTTGAGTCGTGAGGGTACGAGTGTTGTGTGATTGTACTCGGAAAATCCTAAAGTTCGAGTGCGGAGTGGAATGTACTCGGGAAGGGTAACCTTAGGTGTGTGAGTAGACCAGTCGACTGGCTTGGGGGCAGTCAACTGATGAAACTCACAGAAGAGTTGTGGCCTGGGACCAGTCGACTGGTAGGTGGCTAGTGAGTTGGTTGAAAATTCTAACGTTGGGGTTGCAACGGTTGATTTTCAGTGGGACCAGTCGACTGCCCTGGGAGCAGTCGACTGGTGGCGAGGGTTTCAGCCCGAATCCTATTTAATGAGGACTTCGTGGTGGCTGAGATTCTTGATGAAACAAGCTTGGTTAAGGCTTGTTAGTAGTCTCTTGAGTCCAGATCGTGTCAAGGTGCTGTGGCGAGGTTTCTCCACCCACAAGGAACGATAAGGACTAGCCGGAGGTTATCCGGGGAGTGATCCACCGAAGGATTCTTGGATTAGTCACCCGTCCGGGGTGGATACCAAGTAAATCTGGTTTGTTAACGTTGCTTTTCGTTGTTAGTTTATTGGTTTATTGTATTTCCTCTTACGCAACTAACAACGTAGGACGAAGAGTTGAAAGAAACGCTATTCACCCCCCTCTAGCATACCGGAAACGATCCTATAGCTTGTTCACCCGAATCGCTCTCGCTAACAATTGCCCAAGCCGTTAACATTCGAAAGGCAATCACGTTCGAGGCAAAAGACAGTCACATTCGAGAAAGCTTGAGCAAAAGAAAGATTATATTGAAAAATCAAGTGCATTACAAAATTTAAGGGCAAGCCTCTACAAGAAAGAAGAAATGAAAAGACAAAAACCCGACCCTTACTTGAAGGGTCGGCGAACCTCCTTGGTAGGTTCTGGGACATGCTCGACATCTTGATCGCCGAGAGGGGCAGGTCGAAGGCAATATGCCGCCCTGCCTGAGCTGCTCGAACATGTTGAGCATCTATTGCTTCAACATAACCCAAATCCGCTCAGAGACTTATTGGGTGAACTCCGCAGAATTGATGTACTCAACCCTATAGGCCTCCCACCGACTGGTCTCCCCCTCCTTGTAAGAGCGCAGCTCCCACAGCTCCGACTGGGCTGCCTCCCACTCGCCCCTCTCGGCCCTCAGCTGCTCAAGCTCCTCCTTTTGATCGTTCAGTTCTTGCTCCCGGGAGGTCAGCTCGGTTGTTAACTCCTCGGCCCGCTTCGCATGAGTCGTCGCCTCTTCCACGTTGGCCTCGAGCTGGGCTTTGAGGGACTCGGCAACTCCAGCGGACTCCGGGAGATCGACTTCGGCTTTTGTCAGCTTGCCTTGATTCTTCGCATGGAGAGACCAAGCCTTCCACTCGTTGTACTCCTGGGTGGAGATCCGGACGTTTGATTGAGCGAGGGATGAATTAGCCATCTCGGCTTGGCCTTGAGCAATCCCCAGCTGCTTGAGCCAGGTGGTCCTGAAGGGCAGCGACTTCACCTCGCAGGCCGCTCAGGGTGGATTCGTTGGAGATGAGTTGAGTGTGCTTGAGTCGAGTCTCCAAGAACTCCACCCGTCGCTCAGCTTTCTCTCGGGCTGAGGAGTGGGTCAAGACTACCATAGAGAGGCTATGGCATGACCCCCATAACTATAAAAGATGAAGGTCATATGACCATAGGCCCAGATAATAAGCAAAGGAAAAAGGTTGATCTCAAACATACCTGAGTGGCGTCGAGGAAGAAAGAGTTGGTCTTACTATCCGACCCACGATAGTAAGAGCCTTTGAGCCCTTGTACGCGGTCGGCCACGGGCCCATATAACCATAGCTCCTGGCACCTCTCGGGTAACTCGCCCCGCGGCATGCCCAAGCGGCAGTCTGATCGAGTGGGCACCAGCAGGTGCATCGCCGGTCGATTGATTTGACCCTCGACCGGTGGAGATCCCGATCCCTCTAGTAGCAGGAGGTCGGGTGTGCCGGAGGCGACCGAGGGGGCGGCAGCAAGGACGATAGCGGAGGCTGCTCGGGGGGCTCCTGAGTCGGAGGCCACCCTCGCCTTCTTCTTCTTCTTCTTCTGGCGTTTGCTGGAAGAAGGGCCAGTCAAGTCCCTAGTCGAGGAAGCAGCCCGTCGACGCCGGGAAGTAGTAGGATGCTCGGCCAGTGCTGGCGATGTCGTCTCGGGGCCAGGGGCTGCTGGTGTTTGATCTGGGGCATCTGGAGCCGCGTCCACCGGAGTGGCCTCAGTTGGGGCGCCCTCCCTCGCCTACAATTCGGCGGCGACCCGAGCCTCCAGCTCGGTGTCATCCAGGGCGAAGCTTTCTGCTAAGGCCACTGCCAACATTATCGGGGCTGCAAGAACAACACAATCTTAGTTAGAGCTAAAAAATATTCTAAGAAAATATCACAATGATTACCGAATGAAGTAGACCGAGGAATCGGCACGGGGCTGAGGCCGAAGGCGGAGAGGAGCTCCTCCTTCAGCAGGTGTACTCCGTGGAAGTGCCTACCACCGAGCTTGTACAGCGCCGACTAATAGGCCACGGAGGTGCAGTAATACTTAGAAAGGGGAGGAGAAGATTGAAGATCCTCGACCCAGGCTGTGGGCCAACTCGGGGTCGGGATAGGCTTGACAAAAAAGAAGCATTCTTTCCATCCTTTGTTAGAGGATAGAAGTTTCGCTAAGAAAGAGGTTTTGGCTCGGGCTTGAAAGAAAAAGTCACCCGACTCTTATTTTTTGGGATAGAAAAAGTAGTGGAAGATCTCGAGGCGGAGGGGTACTCGGTACTAGGAGAAAATGATAACCCAGCCGTACATTAAACAGATGGCGTTCAGAGCTAGTTGGGACAAGGGTATGTGGAAGTATGTACAAACAGAAGAAATGAAAGGATGGATGGAGAATCGGAGAGCGTCCTGTAGGTGGTCTCAGGACAAGGTAATGAAGCCCGAAGGGGTGGAGTCAGGTTGGCCGATCGAATTGGGTAAACGGAGTCGATGGTCGGAGGGAATTTGGTAGTCCGATTGGATTTGGTCGAGGTCATGAGCGTGGAGGTCAGTGACCATGGTAGAATACCATGGCTCAGGGGGTGAAGAAGATGACGAGGGCGACTCCATGAGAAAAGACAAGGGTGGAAGATATACCGGGGAAAGAGAAAATTGCCGGAGAAGAAGGTCGGAAGGACGGACTCGCCAAAACCCTAGCAGAGTTCGAAGTAGCAGCAGGACGGTGTCAAGGTTAAAACGCGATGGTAAAAACTGTGAGGTAAAAGGCCTATATATAAGGTCCGGAGAGCGACATCGGTCGTCTGATGGTGAGCTGGGAAAAGGGCGGGATCGAGCCTCGACCGTCTGATCCGGCACGAGTCAGCTCCCAAAGCGACAATGCACACGTGCGGATCGGACATTTGCAGGGATGGGTGGCAGACTCATCATAGCTCAGGAGACAAATGACTTGGGGACACGTGTCCCCGACAATTAATGGGGCAGTTAATATGGAGATATGGGGTGATTCGGCATGGGCCACAACGGGAAGTGGAAAAGACATCTGATGGGAAGGTTTACCGATAAGGTGAGTCGCTGACTCAGGATCAAATGCTCGTGGGAATCAGTCGCAAGAGTGTGCCATTCGGGTCTAACAAGTGCAGAAAAAGTGGTCCAGTCAGTCGGGCTACGTGCCCCTTCGACTAGACTTGAGGGGGACGCTTATGATCCCGGGCCAGCTTATGTGTAGCCTGGCCCAGCAGGCTGGCAACCCGTCAGGAGGAGATAGGTTTACAGGCCCCGGAGCCCGTCGAATATAGGGCATGTACAAGCGGATCGACCCATTTCCCCCAAACACGAGGAAACATTGGTCCTGACCCAGGCAAAGAGGGTCCTGACCAAGGCAAAAAGGGTCAGAGGCCTGAAGGCCCACGAGCCCAGGAAGTCCTGGGTAGGGGAGTTCCTAATCAGGAGAATCCCGAGTCGAAGAAGTTCCGACTCACAACATCCCTAAGCTTTAGCACTCCCGAGTCTAGGGAGTCTCAACTCAATGTATCCGGAAGTTATAAGCGGATCTGCTCCAGCGCACCACTCTCCTTGGTTCCTAGTCGGACGCGTGGCAGCCCACGCTCCCTAGGTACAATCCGACCGATGGTCCGAATTCTCACCTTCGTACAAGTCATAACCGGGCATGCCCCCGCGCACTTCTCGGCTCGGAGCCCAATCAAACGCATGGCGGCCCATGCTCCTGGAATCCTCCCGAGCCAGAGAAGTCTTCACTCAGAGTACCACCATATCATGAGATCCCCGAGTCAGGAGCACCCCGAGCTAGAAGGGTACTCGGTCATTGACCAGACTATCCCCGGGTCAGCTGAGTTCGGGCGTACATCCCGAACCACGCTCACCATGACTCAGGAAGCATACCTTCACTCGGGAAGCCTTCCTTAACTCGGGAAGCCAAGTCGTCTAAGGTTCTTGTCGTGACTTATCAGAACAACCACTCCCTGACATAGGACTAGTAGAAGAAGTACAGGGTCGGTGTAGGTCTGGTACCATTCTGGCACGAATCGTGAGTATCTCGCTGATGCCATGATATTCTTGCCATACCCTAACCCCCCATACTACGACCGCATACGCCCATGTCAGGCCGAGCGGCTCCTGACGACGATCGCCCTTAAGTTGACAGCGCCCCTTTCCTTATTCCGGTATGCGATGCAATACCCTACCACCCTGGCTCTGCCTTACCTTGTCCTCGTATACGACAAAAAGGTGGTAGACGGGGCAGAAGTTGTCAACTCCCCCGACTATATAAGCCTCTCCACTCCACATCCTCCAGGTACGTGCAATAGTATTTTCGCTACTGTTCTATTGCTTTCTTGCTCTTCCACCACCGGGGACTGACTTGACCATCGGAGTGCCTTGCCGGGGACTTTTCCCGGCAGGTTCTAACGGTCTTTTCCTTGCAGATAGCGGCCCCAACAGTTCGTGATCTTCAGGGAGACCACGTGTGCTCTTGGGAGTCTACCTCGCTTCGCGACAGGATCACTCACCACTCTAAGGAATACATTAAAGAGTTTAGAGAAAATATCCAAGAAGATAAATCTCTAACAAACTTAAAAGCTCAATGATATTTAATTTTAATCTCAAAAATAAAACTCTATGTTCCAAGAATACAAAAGATAGCCTTCATAAGCGAGACATAGAACTGTTGGGTTCTCCCGGCACCAGAAACATAAAACGCAGTGGAAACAAGAACCCTCGAGCGATCCATGCGAAAGAAAAACTCGTACAAAGTTGATCTACATCTACTTCTAAAGAAGATATTCCTTTGGAGCGTGCCCTTTGCTTATCCTGCTCGTCCAAGATGCGCCGGATCTCTTACACGTTCAAGCGTCCGTGCCTCTATTCGTATCCACACGGACACAATCTCTCAACTTCAGGAGAACTACCTTAGTTGTGCTAGCAACTTGAGGTAGCTCGCAGAACACCAAGAACCCTACAATAGGGTTTCGGCCAAAAGGGAGAAGAGGAAGAAGAGAGGAAGGGAAGAAGGAAAGCACACACACTTATCATTCAAAATGGCAAAGTCCCTCTTTTATATTCATCCCATGAATATGATGAGTCTTTTGTCTCTTTGACTTCCCTTAATTAAAATCAATAAAGAGCACATCTTTTTATGTGACTCTTCACCTTCTCTTCATTCAATGAAGAGAGACTTTTCTCTTTCCTTCACATGCAATTCCGACCGGGCCTCTCGGGCTTCTGACTAGGTCTCCCGACTAAGTCTCCCAAGTGTTGAGCTCCCGACCCAGTCTACCGAGCTCCGACCCAGTCTGCCGAGCTCCGACTCAGTCTGCCGAGCTCCCAGCTCAGTCTGCCGAGTGACGAGCTCCCGATCCGCGCTCCCGAGTTCCCAACTCGAGCTCCCGAATTGACCTCCCGAGTTCCTAACTCGAGCTCAGATCTCCCGAGTTCCCAACTCGGGCTTCCCAAAGCTCATGTCCTTAGTATGTGACTCAATAGGTTCTCGTGACGTTGGCAATGCGCCTTAATGCTTTAGACATATAAGCAATGAGCGACATCAAGCAATGCATCATTACTACCCAACTAACAAGAAAAGTCGAGATCCGACTAAACCTCCATGATTATGATAGTGTATGATCTTGTCCTTCTATCCTTGATATCTAGATTAACCAAGGAGGCATAGACCGTGTCATCCTCAATCAAACTTGTGTTTCTTGATCTCCGAGTAGACTCACTTAAACAAATAAACTCAATATCTCATATTGACTCATTTGAGCATGGTCATGCATTTCAGTAGTCCTACTCGGTCAAGGGGCCCACAGATATCACTCCCGTCATATGAGAGGGATAGATCCCATCTACATCACTCACATTCCTCCGCATAATTCATTACATACCCAGTGATCGCCTTTATAATCCACCCTATTACGGGTGACATTTGACGATACCAAAGTACATAACTCCTTATGTAGGGAACCGTAGTAACTTCAGGTCTAAGGACTATTCATACCAATAGTCACATGAGAAAGTTTATGATACTCATATGACAATCTATGAAACTTTCTCATGGCGGGTCAATTCAGTACACATTCTCCAATGTATATCCATGTGTCAACTTGATATCACATATCCATGACTTGTGAGCTCAAGTCATCAGTTGACCTATATGTTAGTCTCCATGCATTAATATTATCCTTGAATATTAATACTTGACTAGGAATGGTTTAGAGTAGTATTCTCTACATCATCTCACTATCAATTCAACCAATCGATATAATGTAGATAAGAATATACTACCCAAGAACATTATTATACTTAGTTATTTGACACAAATACAAAGTAAGTATAATAACCAAACATGCCTTTATTAATAATAAAATATGATATAAAATGTCTCTAGTCAATCATCACATAATTGACTCTAGGGCTCCTACTAACAAAAACAACCCTCTAAGATGAGTCAAAAGGTATTAAATCTGAATTACCTTTCCTAAGACTTTATTAAACTAGGATTATATTTCCTAAACCTTAAGAATACAAGTGACTTTAATAATGAAAGAAAACATGCAAAAGTATTAAAGTCACAGTAGACTTTTTAAGTTGCCAAGAGATTTCCAATGATACTAAAAGAGTCACGCATACAATGCGTACAATGCAGTGATAATTTCAAGCATTGTTTTTTTTTCCAAATAATAATTGTTCCTGAGCAATAATTTTTGCTCAAGCAATATCTTTCTCGAGCTATATCTATCCTGAGCAATTATTCTTTCCTGAACAATAATTTCAGCTTGACATACTTCAATTAAAGTGGTCATAATTTTCTATAAGAATATTATTTTTTAGCATTATTTTTTTTAAAAAGTAGGCATTCGTGGCATTTCATTAATATATAATTTGCTATGCATAATCTCGAAAGTTGACATAAAAATTTGAGATGGCTTCTTTCTATTAGTAACGTTTCTATGTCAACATGGGAAGATATTTTCTCTGATTTCATCTGAAACAATCTTGTTTTATTTTTATAAATTTATCATGTAATATGGTTAATTTGATAATGATATGAAGATGAGAAGACTCATATTGCTGAAATCAATTAGGAGGTGATGCATTTATTACATATCCCTGTTTTTGAATATATAACTGAAATAGTGGACAAACGAAATAAAAGAGTGGAATGGTGTTCGACGTTTCTCCTCGAAGGATACGCTGAAAAGTGACCAACTACTATTTGCTTATCCAGCTTGCCTTTTAGTTTGAAAAATAAAAAATTGTGAAGATAAGAACTGGCACTGTATGCGATAGTGGGAGCAAGGAGTATTATAAGGTTTTGTCAGAATGCACCATTTATATGTCACAATGGCCCTTAATGAGGCTAAGCCAACTCATCATTCTGCGGTTAATACACAGGTAAGTATACAATAATCGGTCGACTTGTTCAAACAGGATGTCAAATTTGACGAATTAAATTAATTTGTAATATGAAGAAACTACGTGTGCATATAAATTATATACTGGAATGTTACCAACTCATGATCCAGTATAGCTTCATTGAATTAATTTGTAATATGAAGAAATTAACTACGTGTGTGTGTGTGTGTGTGTATATATATATATATATATATATATATATATATATATATATATATATATATATATATATATATATATATATATATATATATAGTGGGAATGTTAGCAACTCATGATCCAGTACAGCTTCACGAATGGAGACATATCTAGCTAGCTAACTTCTTCAATTTCCATGCCTTTTGGTCCTGTCAAAAGTAGTATTATGCTGAATGGATATATTGCTGAAACCAATAAGCACCTGGAGCATGGAGCTCCATGTCAACACAGTGGTAGCTGGTGAGGCACTCGCCGTTTGAATCAGAGGACATGGATTCGAGGGTCGATGGTATGCGCGAGGGTTAAAATCTCGGCTGCTGTTTAAAAAAATCCCTCGCGCCTGGGTGCCTCACCTGCCCAGCATTCACCGTGATTTACCTCCTCCGTGTTGATCCTGAGACGGACTGACGGGGGCCGCTGAGGTGGCGGATCGACCTTTTTGAATCCATGTCAACACAGTGGGTCTTCAATTCATGCTTTGCATGCTCGCAAAGTTGACAAAAGCTAACTCAAGTACAGGAGATGAGGAAAGGATAAGATAAGCCCCGACACGATCAGCCGACGACCGACCGATGCTAGCTCTAATGTTTCAACTACCAGCACCTTTTTTTTTTTCTGGAAAAGCTAAGGTTGTGCCAGAGAAGTTGCCATATGTATGGCCCAGCCCCTTGAAAAATTAGAATATAACTTTGGAGAATATGGTAGCTAGCCTAGCCTAGCCAAGCCTGGGAAATATATCAACTATGCATCATCTATCTACCTAAAAATTGAATTGCATGCATGGACCATGATCGTGGAGATAATGATGGACACAACATTAATGCGTGTGACTGCCGCGATGGAATCGCATCCACTTGCGTATTGGCTATTGCTGAGCTAGCTACTTGTTGAATGATCGTAGCTAGGGGAAATGTTTGAGGGCCGGCTTGTTCCCAATTATGTTTTCCAATTAAGGAGATCGATGCTTCCAATCAACGGACTGATGAGTGCGTGCTCTACATGAGTTCAAAAATGGATATTATTATTATTATTATTATTATTATTATTATTAGTTAACATGATTTATATTAAATCAAATTTGGAGTTGCTTGATGGTCAATATCGGTTGATTGGTATGATCGTAATTGTGAACTTCGACTGACTCAATAAGTTATCAGTTGACTATAATAAGTACCTAGCAGTCAGACTACTCAGACAAAAAATGTTGCTTCGAGGACAATTTCAAAATTGGAAGCTAAATGCTATAAATAAGGGCAATTTTAGTTGATGGTGGAGTAGCTAGTAAGCACAACGATAATAGGTCGAGAAGCATATATGGTAGTTGAAGGCAGCTGAGCATGGCAATTGAAGGTTGGTGAGATGGGCTAGTTGGTGAGCACGATGGCATAGTCAAATTGATGAGCATGGCGACGATAAGCCAACGAGCAAGACGATGCAGGCACAGTGACTCAAATCCAGTTTGCAACAACAATAGATGCAGCACAAATTGGCAGGGTTGAATCCCTTATGGGAACGATCACTAGATAGGAGAGGCGAATAGTGTGTCCATAAATTTTACGGCAATTTACCAAAAGGCATACGTAATAATTGAAAATTATCAAAGGGCGTCCCATAGTTTGTATTTTACCAAAGGGCGCACTCATTATAGTGAACTTCCTCTTATACCCCTCCTATTATCTATTTCCTTTCTCTTTTTCTCTTAGAAATAAATTCTGAGACGTCAGCACATGCAACGTAACTTAATTACTAACTTTTATTTTAAAATAATATATTATGGAATCGGCGCTAAATTAAAAAACGTAAGGTAAAAATTGAAAAAATATTTCACTTAAAAAATTTCTCATCCAACATAATTTAAAAATATAAATAAATGATTTTTATTTTTGATTAATAGAAATTAATATATTAAATAATATTTAATAAATAAATTAATGTATAAAAAGTTTTTTAAAATAAACGGTTGGATTTAAAAATATAAATAAATAATTTTTATTTTTATTAATAGAAATTAATATATTAAATAATATTTAATAAATATAATAGTATATAAAATATTTTTTGGAAAAAAACTGACCGTGGGCCTGAAATCTATTGATTTCAGTCCCACGCTAGGCCTGAAATTTTTTATTTCAGGCCTACGTTGGGCCTGAAATCTTTTGATTCAGGCACGTCGTGAATTCAAATTTTTTTCTATTTTAAAAATATATTTATATATAAAAAAACATATCAAAATACTTAATTTCAGATTCAAACGCAGGGCCTGATGTCATCCGAGGAGGGTCTAAAGTCAAATAACTTCAGATTCAATAAATAATTAATTTAATAAATAATAATTATGTAACGCCCGTTTTTTTTTTCCTTAAAGCGGCGTTACGTTAACATACTTAGGGCATGTAGACATCATAATGCAGCGGAAACATTTAACTTACACCTACATGCACTTACTACCCTTCCTAACATCATAACATAGGAACTTGGCATATTAACTTTATACCTAACATCATGTCATGTCATGCTTAGCATCATGTCATACTTATCATCATGTCATTCTTAGCATCATGTCATACATAGCATCATGTCATAGAGTCACATTCAAGCACATACTAGTAGAGGTAAAGTTCTATCATAAAACGAGCAAGCATATGGTCTCATGGCCAAGTCACTATCACACACATACTTTATTACCCTTCAGTGGCTTCCTTACGGTCCCCTTGCATGATCTGCGGTATAAGGAAAATAAGACTATAAGCACACAGGCTTAGTAAGACTCTTTCCTACTCACTAAAATCATTCATCACTTAATCATGAGCATTTTAAACATTAACATACTTGATGTTTTACTCAGCACATAAGTCTTTATGAGCACTTAGCATACCTTTGACATGACTTGAACATATCTTAGTCACTTTCATAGCATAGCATATACATAAACCTAAAAACATTCATGGCTTGGCATAATACGTGGCATAGACATAAACATCATAAACATTCATAGCATGGCATAATTCTTGGCATAGACATAAACATAATAACATAACCTCATAAAGATTCCTAACATGAACCTAAATAAAATCATGGCATCCGAACTTAGCATAAACACAATTAAATCATGGCAACATAACTTAGCATGGACATAAAAATCATAGCATTCTATCCTAGCATAAACATAATTAAATCATGACATCCTAAACTATCATGAACATAAATAAAATCATGGCATTCTAATTAACATAAACATAAATAAATCATGGCATCCTAAACTATCATGAACATAAATAAAATCATGGCATTCTAATTAACATAAACATAAATAAATCATGGCATCCTAACTATCATGAACATAAATAAAATCATGGCATCCTACTTAGCATAAACATAAATAAAATCATTGCATAAATATACTTTGCATCCAATTTCTTTGCATAATGTTCTTATCATAAATATAATGCATAACATGGATGGATGCATGTGGCAATTGCATATATATATATATATATATATAGATGCTTAATCTTTAAAACATGCTTTTAAAATAATCATAACATTCATTGGGCCCTGGCTTGTACCACATTCATTCATCATATGCGCGCATCCCTAAGTAAATACGAGGTAGCTAATCTCGACCTACTAGGGTAAGGACAGCTTCATCGATAGTCCCGAACCGTAAGGACAGCATCATCGGTAGTCCCGAAACGTGGACAGCATCATCGGTAGTCCAGAACCGTAGACCTTACTTAGGTCCGGTACAAGCCCATAAAATAAAATAAAATGCTTTCACATACTTTTCCATTCATCATCATTCATTCATCATACTTGTCATTCATCATCATTCATTCATCATACTTAACATCATCGTTATGCCCTAAAGGCATGTACTTTAACCTCATTCATAAGACATGGCATACATACCTCTTATTCATAAAACATGGCTTACATACGTATCATTCATAAGACATGGCATACATGCATATTATTCATAAAACATGACATATCATTCATAAGACATGGCATACTTACATTTCATTCATAAATCATGGCACATGTCTAAACATCTATGACTTAACATATAATTCATGACATACAAACTAAGGGTTTGGTTAACATAGAACTTCTTCCATCTTACTTAAACATATTTCTTGGTAACTCATACACAAGCATCTTTGGAGGTTTAACCTAACCCTAGCCCTAGGTTATGTCCTTGGCCGAAAGTCCCCAAGGAAACCCTAGGTCCATGAAACCTCCCATAACTTCCCAACCAACATCTCCTACATTCATACTAGGCCATAGGGAACATTTGAGTTCATACTTAGGACAAACCCAAATCCTTTAACTCTAATCTTGCTCTTGGCCGAAACTTCAAGGCCATGGGGCATGGTAAAATTTCCATTAAAATCCCCAAATCAATTGTTATACACCAACTATACCTTCCCATAGGGCCATTTGGGGCCCTTACTTGAAATGAGTCCTAACTTTCCACCCCATTAGGGTACTTGGCCGAAACCTATAGGGTCTCTAGGCCATGTGAAACATTCACATAAATACCCTCCATCTCCCTTATATCATGACAATACATAAAACAAACACTTGAGGTTTTAAACCCAACCCTACACAAGGGTTCTTGTTGTTGGTCGAAACCCTAGGGTATCCTAGGGTACTCCAAAAATTCCCAAAAATTATACTTAACCTCTAAACATCATAAGGGAACATTAAATAACATTATACAGATTTTTAGCATCATTATGGACCCTAAAACATGGTGGCCGAAACCCATAGGATTTCTAGGGTGTTGATTCTATTTCTTTCATGTTGGCCGAAACCCTAGGGTGTCTTAGGGTACTCCAAAAATTCCCAAAAATTATACTTAACCTCTAGACATCATAAGAGAACATTAAACAACATTATAAAGATTTTTGGCATAATTATAGACCTTAAAATCCTTGTGGCTGAAACCCATAAACCTAGGATTCTTGATTTTCTTTCCTTTCAACATCAAATCCAAAAACCAACCTTTATAATATGCTAAAAATCATAGAAAATCATAAAGAACTAATATACCACAGGTGAGGGAGTCTTACCTTGGGTTTCTTGATTTTTTGAACCTTGAGAGAAGAAGAAGATTGCAAAATCTTTGGATCCTTGCCTCCTTGTCCTTGTATCCTTGGAAAACCCTTAGATCTTGGGGATAAGACCTCTTGTGGAGCTTTTCCAAGGGGAAACCCTTCCTTGGGTGTTCGGCTAGGATGAGGGGAGGAAGAGGAAGAATTTGCAAAGTGATGGAAGGAAGAAATAACTCCCAAAACCCCCTTCTTTATAGCCCATTAAGGAGGTAAATGAAGAGTCTCTCCATGACCCTTCATCTTCTTCTATGCCTTAACCATTATCCACTTCATTCCCTCCTAACAATACCTTGCTAGGTGAGTTGGTTAGTGCATACATGGTTGTACAAGAGGTCTAAGATTCAATCCTTGGTAGTTGCATAATTTTTTTCCCACTTATTTTATTTTATTTTTCCTAGTATTTTCGAAAATTCCTTAAAAATTCCCCCATAATTATGGTAATATTTCTTATTAAAATCCCTTTATATTTATACTAATTTTCACCTAAAATCCACCAATAATTATGGTACTAAAAAGCCCATATAAGGCCCATTAGTGCCCTTTTTCCCAATTTACATGCAAAAACATGGATTTTCTAGGCCAAAGTTCGCATTATTATTTCTAGGTTCCTCAGAAAATTATCTAAACATGCTCAATATTTTAAGAAAATATTAAGAAAATTTTCCAGGTCGTTACAATCCCCCATACCTCGTGAAAGTTCGTCCTCGAACTTAGAACAGCTCCGGGTACTTGCGCCTCATCTCGTCCTCGCGTTCCCAGGTAGCTTCTTCGAACCGTTGACTTTGCCATAGGACCTTGACTAAGGGTACTTCCTTACTCCTCAGCTTCTTGACTTCCCTATCCAAAATTTGGATGGGTCTGCTCTCATAGCTTAGGTCCTCCTGCACTTGTACTGTCTGTGACTCGATCACTTGGTCCATATTTGGGATACACTTTTTAAGCAGGGACACATGGAATACGTTATGAATAGCTGACATTTCTGGAGGCAGCTCTAACTCATATGCCACTTTACCGACTCTTTTCAGAATCAGGTACAGCCCCACATAGCGCGGACTTAGTTTTCCTTTCTTTCCAAATCTTGTCACCCCCTTCATAGGAGCCACTTTCAGAAACACCCAATCTCCAACATTAAACTCCAGTGGTCTGCGCCGAACATCGGCATAACTCTTCTACCGGCTCTGAGCAGTTTCTATCCATTGTCGGATATTCTGTATAGCTCGGGTGGTGTTGTTGACGATATCCGTTGTGAGCCTCATCTCCTTCTTTTCACCACCCTCATACCAACAGATCGGAGACCTACATCTCCTCCCATACAACGCTTCATAAGGTGTCATCCCAATAGTAGCTTGGTAGCTATTATTGTAAGCGAATTCCGCTAAACATAGATATCGACACCAGCTTCCTTTGAAGTCCAAGGCACAAGCTCGCAACATGTCTTCTAGTACTTGATTCACCCGTTCAGTTTGTCCATCAGTCTGAGGGTGAAAGGCGGTGCTAAATCGCAATTTAGTGCCCAGAGACTTCTGAATACACTCCCAAAAATGCGAAGTAAAGCGACCATCCCTATCTAAGATGATGGTCTTAGGAACTCCATGAAGTCTGATTATCTCCTTAACATATAATTGAGCCAATTGCTCAATCGAATAAGTCATCTTGATAGCTAAGAAGTGAGTAGACTTAGTCAACCTGTCCACAATGACCCATATCACATCATATCCATTTGTAGTCCGGGGTAGTCCTGAAATGAAATCCATTGAGATGTCTTCCCATTTCCATTCCGGAATTGGAAGTGGCTGCAGAACTCCTCCGGGTCGCTGGTATTCTGCTTTCACTTGTTGACAAGTCATGCAAGTACTGACATGCTGGGCCACATCTCTCTTCATACCGGACCACCAGAACTTCTCTTTCAAATCTTGATACATCTTAGTGGATCCTGGATGCATCGAGTAAGGGGTTCCGTGAGCTTCTGCTAGTATTTCCCTTCGAAGCTCCGGATCATTAGGAATACATAGATGATCCCTAAAGTATAGTACCCCCCCCCCTTTATCGATATGAAAACCATCGCCCTTTCCTTCTAGACCTGTTTTATTTTCTGGAGACTCAGATCCCCATTTTGTTTTATGTCCTCACATAGCGCTATCATTTCCTTTATGTAATTTGACACCATTGTGTGCTATGATTGGTCACGCATGGTTAATATCAGGTTCATAAACATAAGATTGAACCACATTCTTAACAAATTGTATTGCGACTACCTATACCTTATTGGTTCACAAAAGCCAACAGGACTCAATGAAGTAGATGGGCCGCCATCAGGCCCATAACAAAGTACATCATGGCAGTCACTGCCTCTCCCTCATTCATCCCTCCCTGACCTACCTCAGGATCTTCCACTGTCTCCATCGGCTCCTCTTCCTCTATCTCGGGAACCTCCTCAGCCACTTCAGGATCTTCCCCAAACATCCCGGGGTCTTCCTCAAACATCTCGAACATCTCGGGGTCTTCGCCGAACACCTCGAGATCGTCCTCGCTCATCGGGTCTTCCTCAAACATCTCGAGCATCTCGGGGTCCTCCTCGAATGGCTCGGGGTCCTTCGCGTACATCTCAGGATCCTCTTCAAACGGCTCAGGATCCTCGTCGGGGTCCTCCTCGAATGGCTCGGGGTCCTCCTCGTACATCTCGGGCTCCCCCTCCGAGTCCCCCAGATCTTCCGGAAACTCATGGCGGAGAAGCTGCCTACACAATTCCGTATACGAGATACGGCATCCGTGCTGTCCCCAGATCTGATGAGCGACCTCTCTTGCCCGATTGGGCAATGAACGCAACAGAGCTCCGATCCTATGATCATCCACGACTGGAAACCCTTCCTACTCCAGTTTCCAGAATAGCCTATCCAAAAACCCCATGTTGCCCTGAACCCCAAGGGTCGAATTGTAACCCACTTCCTCTATCCGCTCCATCAGTTCGCGGCACCTCTCAGTGAGATTCTCATGCAACATCTGGAATTGAAAACAATGACATAGTTAGTACCAAACCGACCCAGCCAGTACAAAATCATTCCTTTTTCAATTCGCAAATATATACAGAGAAAGACATGCGAAATCGCTTTCTTCTACCCCTATTACTCTGACTATTTAATTCCTAAACTAAGATAAAGCATCATTCATCGTTACATATCGTAACGTACTTTTCATCATAAATACCGTTCATCCTGGCATACCTTAAAATCATAAGACGCCTACTATAAGACATGTAAAGAGGTACTTACATGGAAGCGGCAGGAAGAGGGGTTGATGTGTGTGTAGTGAAATGGTAACTGCTCTGATACCAACCTGTAACGCCCGCTTTTTTTTTCCATAAAGCGGCGTTACGTTAACATACTTAAGGCATGTAGACATCATAATGCAGCGGAAACATTTAACTTACACCTACATGCACTTACTACCCTTCCTAACATCATAACATGGGAACTTGGCATATTAACTTTATACCTAACATCATGTCATGTCATGCTTAGCATCATGTCATACTTATCATCATGTCATTCTTAGCATCATGTCATACATAGCATCATGTCATAGAGTCACATTCAAGCACATACTAGTAGAGGTAAAGTTCTATCATAAAACGAGCAAGCATATGGTCTCATGGCCAAGTCACTATCACACACATACTTTATTGCCCTCCTGCTGCTTCCTTACGGTCCCCTTGCATGATCTGCGGTATAAGGAAAATAAGACTATAAGCACACAGGCTTAGTAAGACTCTTTCCTACTCACTAAAATCATTCATCACTTAATCATGAGCATCTTAAACATTAACATACTTAGTGCTTTACTCAGCACATAAGTCTTTATGAGCACTTAGCATACCTTTGACATGACTTGAACATATCTTAGTCACTTTCATATCATAGCATATACATAAACCTAAAAACATTCATGGCTTGGCATAATACGTGGCATAGACATAAACATCATAAACATTCATAGCATGGCATAATTCTTGGCATAGACATAAACATAATAACATCACCTCATAAACATTCCTAACATGAACCTAAATAAAATCATGGCATCCGAACTTAGCATAAACACAATTAAATCATGGCAACATAACTTAGCATGGACATAAAAATCATAGCATTCTATCCTAGCATAAACATAATTAAATCAAGGCATCCTAAACTATCATGAACATAAATAAAATCATGACATTCTAATTAACATAAACATAAATAAATTATGACATCCTAAACTATCATGAACATAAAAAAAATCATGGCATTCTAATTAACATAAACATAAATAAATCATGGTATCCTAAACTATCATGAACATAAATAAAATCATGGCATTCTAATTAACATAAACATAAATAAATCATGGCATCCTAACTATCATGAACATAAATAAAATCATGGCATCCTACTTAGCATAAACATAAATAAAATCATGGCATAAACATACTTTGCATCCAATTTCATTGCATAATGTTCTTATCATAAATATAAAGCATAACATGGATGGATGCATGTGGCAATTGCATATATATATATATATATATATATATATATATATATATATATATATATATATATATATATATATATATATATATATATATATATATATATATATATATATATATATGCTTAATCTTTAAAACATGCTTTTAAAATAATCATAACATTCATTGGGCCCTGGCTTGTACCACATTCATTCATCATATACGCACATCCCTAAGTAAATACGAGGTAGCTAATCTCGACCTACTAGGGTAAGGACAGCTTCATCGGTAGTCCCGGACCGTAAGGACAGCATCATCGGTAGTCCCGAAACGTGGACAGCATCATCGGTAGTCCAGAACCGTGGACCTTACTTAGGTCCGGTACAAGCCCATAAAATAAAATAAAATGCTTTCACATGCTTTTTCATTCATCATCATTCATTCATCATACTTGTCATTCATTATCATTCATTCATCATACTTAACATCATCGTTATGCCCTAAAGGCATGTACTTTAATCTCATTCATAAGACATAGCATACATACATCTTATTCATAAAACATGGCATACATACGTATCATTCATAAGACATGGCATACATGCATATTATTCATAAAACATGGCATATCATTCATAAAACATGGCATATCATTCATAAGACATGACATACTTACATATCATTCATAAATCATGGCACATGTCTAAACATCTATGACTTAACATATAATTCATGACATACAAACTAAGGGTTTGGTTAACATAGAACTTCTTCCATCTTACTTAAACATATTTCTTGGTAACTCATACACAAGCATCTTTGGAGGTTTAACCTAACCCTAGCCCTAGGTTATGTCCTTGGCCGAAAGTCCCCAAGGAAACCCTAGGTCCATGAAACCTCCCATAACTTCCCAACCAACATCTCCTACATTCATACTAGGCCATAGGGAACATTTGAGTTCATACTTAGGACCAACCCAAATCCTTTAACCCTAATCTTGCTCTTGGCCGAAACTTCAAGGCCATGGGGCATGGTAAAATTTCCATTAAAATCCCCAAATCAATTGTTATACACCAACTATACCTTCCCATAGGGCCATTTGGGGCCCTTACTTGAAATGAGTCCTAACTTTCCACCCCATTAGGGTACTTGGCCGAAATCTATAGGGTCTCTAGGCCATGTGAAACATTCACATAAATACCCTCCATCTCCCTTATATCATGACAATACATAAAACAAACACTTGAGGTTTTAAACCCAACCCTACACAAGGGTTCTTGTTGTTGGCCGAAACCCTAGGGTATCCTAGGGTACTCCAAAAATTCCCAAAAATTATACTTAACCTCTAAACATCATAAGGGAACATTAAATAACATTATACAGATTTTTAGCATCATTATAGACCCTAAGACATGGTGGCCGAAACCCATAGGGTTTCTAGGGTGTTGATTCTATTTCTTTCATGTTGGCCGAAACCCTAGGGTGTCTTAGGGTACTCCAAAAATTCCCAAAAATTATACTTAACCTCTAGACATCATAAGAGAACATTAAACAACATTATAAAGATTTTTGGCATAATTATAGACCTTAAAATCCTTGTGGCCGAAACCCATAAACCTAGGATTCTTGATTTTCTTTCCTTTCAACATCAAATCCAAAAACCAACCTTTATAATATGCTAAAAATAATAGAAAATCATAAAGAACTAATATACCACAGGTGAGGGAGTCTTACCTTGGGTTTCTTGATTTTTCGAATCTTGTGAGAAGAAGAAGATTGCAAAATCTTTGGATCCTTGCCTCCTTGTCCTTGTATCCTTGGAAAACCCTTAGATCTTGGGGATAAGACCTCTTATGGAGCTTTTCCAAGGGGAAACCCTTCCTTGGGTGTTCGGCTAGGATGAGGGGAGGAAGAGGAAGAATTTGCAAAGTGATGGAAGGAAGAAATAACTCCCAAAACCCCCCTCTTTATAGCCCATTAAGGAGGTAAATAAAGAGTCTCTCCATGACCCTTCATCTTATTCTATCCTTAACCAATATCCACTTCATTCCCTCCTAACAATACCTTGCTAGGTGAGTTGGTTAGTGCATACATGATTTTACAAGAGGTCCAAGTTTAATCCTTGGTAGTTGCACAATTTTTTTCCCACTTATTTTATTTTATTTTTTCTAGTATTTTCAAAAATTCCTTAAAAATTCTCTCATAATTATGGTAATATTTCTTATTAAAATCCCTTTATATTTATACTAATTTTCACCTAAAATCCATCAAAAATTATGGTACTAAAAAGCCCATATAAGACCCATTAGTGCCCTTTTTTCCAATTTACATGAAAAAACATAGATTTTCTAGGCCAAAGTTCGCATTATTATTTCTAGGTTCCTCAGAAAATTATCTAAACATGCTCAATATTTTAAGAAAATATTAAGAAAATTTTCCGGGTCGTTACAAATTAAACATAAAAAATATTATTAATATTAAAAAATTTTCAGTGCCCTTTGGCCTGAAGTCATCCGACTTCAAGCCTAAGGAGGGCCTGAAGTATCATGACTTCATGGCCTCAATTATTAAATATAAAAAAAAATTATAAAAAGTATAATATATAATTACATATTATTTATAATTTTTATAAAAAAAGTATAATATATAATTACATAATAATAAAATGTTATAGGAGTGGTTTAGGTATATCAGTGAGTTTTAAGCAAAACTCACTGATGGACCTACCATATTTGGAATTCTGAAAACTCTATATCAGTAGACGGGGTTGAGCTAGGAGATGAGATTTTGGGTGCCGAAACCTCTAATCTTGCTGTATCACCAATGCTATAGGAGTGATTTAGGTATATCAGTAAGTTTTGAGCAAAACTCACTGATGGATCTACCATATTTGGAATTCTGAAAACTCTATATCAGTAGACAGGATTGAGCTAGGAGATGAGATTTTGGCTGCCGAAACCTCTGATCTTGCTGTATCACCAATGCTATAGGAGTGCTTTAGGTATATCAGTAAATTTTGAGCAAAACTCACTGATGGACCTACCATACTTAGAATTCTGAAAACCCTATATTAGTAGACAGGGTTGATCTAGGAGATGAGATTTTAAGTGTCGAAACCACTAATCTTGCTGTATCACCAATGCTATAGGCGTGGTTTAGGTATATCAGTGAGTTTTGATCAAAACTCACTGATGGACCTACCATTTTTGAAATTCTTAAAACTCTATATCAGTAGACAGGGTTGAGCTTGGAGATGAGATTTTGGGTGCCGAAACCTCTAATCTTGCTGTATCACCAATGCTATAGGAGTGGTTTAGGTCTATCAGTGAGTTTTGCTCAAAACTCACTGATAGACCTAAACCACTCCTATAGCATTGGTGATACAGCAAGATTAGAGGTTTCGGCACCCAAAATCTCATCTCCAAGCTCAACCCTGTCTACTGATATAGAGTTTTAAGAATTTCAAAAATGGTAGGTCCATCAGTGAGTTTTGATCAAAACTCACTGATATACCTAAACCACGCCTATAGCATTGGTGATACAGCAAGATTAGAGGTTTAGACACCCAAAATCTCATCTCCTAGCTCAACCCTGTCTACTGATATAGAGTTTTCAGAATTCCAAATATGGTAGGTCCATCAGTGAGTTTTGCTCAAAACTCACTGATATACCTAAATCACTCCTATAGCATTGGGGATACAGCAAGATTAGAGGTTTCGACACCCAAAATCTCATCTCCTAGCTCAACCCTGTCTACTGATATAGAGTTTTCAGAATTCCAAATATGGTAGGTCCATTAGTGAGTTTTGCTCAAAACTCACTGATATACCTAAATCACTTCTATAGCATTGGTGATATAACAAGATTAGAGGTTTCGGCACCCAAAATCTCATCTCCTAGCTCAACCCTGTCTACTGATATAGAGTTTTCAGAATTCCAAATATGGTAGGTCCATTAGTGAGTTTTGCTCAAAATTCACTGATATATCTAAATCACTCCTATAGCATTTTATTATTATGTAATTATATATTATACTTTTTTATAAAAATTATAAATAATATGAAATTATATATTATACATTTTTTTAAAAAAAATTATATTTAATAATGGAGGGCCTCATGTCATGAGACTTCAGGCCCTCCTTAGGCCTGAAGTCGGATGACTTCAAGCCAAAGGGCACTGAAATTTTTTTAATATTAACAATATTTTTTATGTTTAATTATTATTATATAAATTAATTATTTATAGGATCTGAAGTTATTTGACTTCAGATCCTCCTGGGATGACTTCAGGCCCTACGTTTGGATCTGAAATTAAGTGTTTTAATACGTTTTTTTATATATTAATATATTTTTAAAATAGAAAAAAAATTTGAGTTCACGTCGGACCTAAATCAAAAGATTTCAGACCCAACTTGGGTCTGAAATAAAAAATTTCAGGCCCAAGCTGGGCCTGAAATAAAAAATTTAAGGCCCACGGTCAGTTTTTTTCAAAAAATTTTTTATACATTAATATATTTAATAAATATTATTTAATATATTAATTTCTATTAATCAAATATAAAAATCATTTATTTATATTTTTAATGCTACTATCTTTATAGCAAAACTCACTGATAGACCTAAACCACTCCTATAACATTAGTGATACAGCAAGATTAGAGGTTTCGACACCCAAAATCACATCTCCTAGCTCAACCCTGTCTACTGATATAGAGTTTTTAGAATTCCAAATATGATAGGTCCATTAGTGTGTTTTGCTCAAAATTCACTGATATACCTAAACCACTCCTATAGCATTGGTGATACAGCAAGATTAGAGGTTTCAGCACCTAAAATCTCATCTCCTAGCTCAACCCTATCTACTGATATAGGGTTTTCAGAATTTCAAATATGGTAGGTCCATCAGTGAGTTTTGCTCAAAACTCACTTATATACCTAAACCACTCCTATAACATTGGTGATACAGCAAGATTAGAGGTTTCGGCACCCAAAATCTCATCTCCTAGCTCAACCCTGTCTACTGATATAGAGTTTTCAGAATTCCAAATATGATAAGTCCATCAGTGAGTTTTGCTCAAAACTCACTGATATACCTAAACCACTTTTATAGCATTGGTGATACAACAAGATTAGAGGTTTCGGCACCCAAAATCTCATCTCCTAGCTCAACCCTGTCTATTGATATAGAGTTTTCAGAATTCCAAATATGGTAGGTCCATCAGTGAGTTTTGCTCAAAACTTACTGATATACCTAAATCACTCCTATAGCATTTTATTATTATGTAATTATATATTATACCTTTTTTATAAAAATTATAAATAATATGTAATTATATATTATACTTTTTATAATTTTTTATTATATTTAATAATGGATGCCTAAAGTCATGAGACTTCGGGCCCTCCTTGGGCCTGAAGTCATCAGACTTCAGGCCCTCCTTAGGCCTGAAGTTGGATGACTTCATGCCAAAGGGCACTGAAAATTTTTTAATATTAATAATATTTTTTATGTTTAATTATTATTTATTAAATTAATTATTTATACGATCTGAAGTTATTTGACTTCAGACCCTCCTGGGATGACTTCAAGCCCTGCGTTTGAATCTGAAATTAAGTATTTTAATAGATTTTTTTATATATTAATATATTTTTAAAATAGAAAAAATATTTGAGTTCACGTCGGACCTGAATCAAAAGATTTCAGGCCCAATATGAGCCTGAAATAAAAAAATTCAGGCCCACGCTGGGCCTGAAATAAAAAATTTCAGGCCCACGGTCAGTTTTTTTCAAAAAAATTTTTATTCATTAATATATTTATTAAATATTATTTAATATATTAATTTCTATTAATTAAATATAAAAAACATTTATTTATATTTTTAAATCTAACCGTTTGTTTCAAAAAACTTTTTATACATTAATTTATTTATTAAATATTATTTAATATATTAATTTCTATTAATCAAAAATAAAAACTATTTATTTATATTTTTAAATCACGTTGGATGAGAAATTTTTTAAGTGAAATATTTTTTTAATTTTTAGCTTACGTTTTTTAATTTAGCGCCGATTCCATAATATATTATTTTAAAATAAAAATCAGTAATTAAGTCACGTTGCATGTGCTGACGCCTCAGAATTTATTACTGAGAGGGAAAGAGAAAGGCAATAGATAACAGGAGGGGTATAAGAAGAAGTTCACTATAATGGGTGTATCCTTTGATAAAATATAAATTATGAGACGTCCTTTAATAATTTCTAATTGTTACATACGCCTTTTGATAAATTATCATATATTTTAAATTAAACTTTCTCTTATTGCGATTTTAACCCACTTATAAGCAGAAGTGAAAATAATAAACAAGCACATATCGAATGACACGTCAAGTTAACGTGCATCTTCACAATTCCCAAGAATAGCTAGTCCACATCCTATGAAAACGAAGTGCACTACCTTTCTCCACTTCGATAAAATTTAGAATGACATTTTATCAAACGAGACATGTCAAAAATAAAATTATAAAAAAACATCTTATAATTTATTCTTTATCAAAAATATATATATATATATAAAATCAGCTCATTTCTTTTATATCTTTCTCGTCAATAATTCCTTTTCGTGATTTACTTTCCGAGACAAGCAAATCACCTTTTCATAATTTGATTTTAAAATAATAAATTATGATTCGGATATAGATAGTCACATCTTCTCTCTCCTATATATCTCTTCTTGCCCGTACCCTATATATCTCTTCAAAATCATTTTTTTAAATAATTATAAATAAATATATAAAATAGAGATAAAAGATAAATAAAATATATAAAAAGATAAGGAAAATATAAATATAAATGGATATATTATAAATGAATTATATTATATCTGATAGTTTTTAAAAATATAAAATACATTATAACTATAAATATATAATATATACAATAATTACATTGAATTATACACAATAATATACAATGTATACCTTATAATTCATTTATAATGTATTCATTTATATTTCTATATTCTTTATCTCTATTTTATATATTTACTTATGATTATTTTGAAAAAAATTAATTTTGAATATCAATGGCCATGATATTCTTGGATTTCAGACTCTTTAATATTTTTAATGTTGAGTCACTTATGCTGACCCCTTTGATGAGCTCAATCTTGACCCCAAATTCCCCTCACTAGATTTCTTCAATAGATTCAGATTTACAATTTATAAACCCCTTAAGACCCATTATCTAAATAGGGTATTTTTTTACTCAATCTTGTCCTTTATCTATTGAGGTTATTAATCACTTTCAACTTGACAATCTAGTCTACTGCACCAGTCCAATTAATACCACCTTATGTATATAATTTTACTACAACCTAGTAAAGATTGATAATCTTACGTACTCCATTAGGGTCCAAACTAATGATATTACTTTTACATCTGACTTGATCACTCATCACTTAGGACTTCTACCCTTTCAGTCCACATTTCTTTGCTATCCTCCCAGGGGCCTCCCCTTTTCTGACCCCTACTCCCACATTACCCTCGATACCCTCTACACTTACTTCTTTGGGGGTGAGAGAGATCCTACTATCACCCACTTTTGATCCCTTGACTTGTGTATTCAGGAATACGCATTATACCAAGTTCTAGTCAGATGTATTCTACCACTCACTTCTAGAGATGTAGCGATGATGAGGTCCTTTCATACTTTCTTACTGTATGTCCTTATTCATCATCTTGACATTGATATCGGACTACACATCTTTCACACCATCATCTACGCATCTAGCTGTTGGTATGACTTGGCGGTTACCAAGACAACCACGGGGTCGTATCTGAAAAACCTCTCTATGGCTACGGATTAAAAAAAAATTAAACCGAATAGAGACCCGTCCTTCTAATGATCAACTCATCGTGGTGTTAATTAATCCAAGTTAAAACTTGGCCAAAATCGAGGTTAAGGCCTTCACTAGTAGAAAAATGCTTATTAACCACGAGGGTTCACCGTTGTCGTAAGCGAAAATCACTGTTGTTAAAAGCCATGTTGTTAAAAGAGGTGGTCTACATCAACAGTTACAAACCGTTGTTGTTTATAGTCAACAACAACAGTGTAGCAATGGGTTTTCACCGTTGTCTTTTAATATGATTGACAACAGGTTAACAATAGTATTAAACCGTTATTTGTGTGTGATTAAAACAATAATTTGATAACAAATAAAAATCGTTTATTCACCGTTACCATTTAAAAATTAAATTATTTAAATAATTAAACAATATTGAGCAAACACACTTCAAACTATCATATATACATCAAAATATCATCAAATATTATACATCATACTCCGTAAATATCATACATCAAGATATCTCCAGTATTAGTCCAAATTGAGATAACATCATCAAAATATCATATACATCAAAAATCAGAAACTAAGATAAACATCATCAAAATATCCCCAGCAGCTAGTTTCATCCAAGTGCAGTCAACCAAATGAAGATAGCTGCGCCCCTTAGCTTTACACCATAAGCTCCTTCCCTTGGATATGAATTGTCACACAAAAGTAACTGCTCTCACACAAAAGAACCAGAAACTGAGATAAACATCATCAAAATTAGTCCAAACATCATCAAAATATCCCTAATAGCTTCATCCAAGTGCAATCAACCAGATGAAGACAGTCGCGCCCTTTACTAGTTGAGGTTAGGCAAAAGATACATTTTGGAGAGGGAGTACTAGCATTCACCTTCAACAAATCTGATTCTCTGTTCATGTTTTCCTTCCATGTGTATCTTGCTGTTAATAACTTCAAGGGAGTACTAGCATTCACCTTCCATGTAGCGGCCCCGCCTCTATGGTCCCCGAAAGTAACCCTCTAGGCCGGCGACCCTACGGTCTTCCCACCCCTGACAGTGGATTTTTGCCTTCCCCAGGATTCAAACTCTAAACCTCCAGGCTAAGTACTAAAGTACTAGCATTCACCTTCCATGTAGCTCACTTGGTATCAGGATTCAGGAACTTTAGTACTTAGCCTGGAAGTCTAGAGTTTGAATCCTGGGGAAGGCAAAAACCCACTGCCAGGAGTGGGAAGACCGTAGAGTCGCCGGCTTAGAGGATCGCCGGCGGGGACAATAGAGACGGGGCCGCTACATTCCATATTTTGCTTAATGACAATTGTTTCTGCTTTCAAGTTCAACATCCTTGATGCCAAATCCGGAGAACCTACCGCAAGCATCACTGTTATGTTTCAATATCTGTCAAAGACCATAAGAGGTGTGAGTAAGCACTTATAGCAAAATATTCGTAAGAGAATATATTACACTTGCTCTCCATTGATCCAATGTGTAATTAGGATTGGGTGCCTAGGAGTTCCTATCAACATATCCACCGTTTATTCATATGAAAAATAAGATGTCTTATATTTAAGCTGTGATGTTCCAGATATTCGATAAACGAATGCCTCCAGAAGTGAAAGACCTTACCTCACGCCTTCTCCAATATTCTCCAAGCTTTAGGTGCAGTGCTATAAGTTTTGCTCCATCTCAAAATAAGGTGATTGAGAGTGCTTTGGTAGAATAGAAACTTGCAAAATGTAATTGAATTGTCTAGGCTTTGTAAAATGTAGTTGAATTCTCCATTCAGTTGGAAGCATGTGTTCATCCCTTCTTCCTCCGAGATGCAAATACAAGGTTGTCAAATGGTCGTCCACTGCCTACTCTTTTCAACTTCAAGCAAGAAGCAAGCATCAACAATTTTGAATGTGGTCGTCCACTGCCTAAGGGGCGCGACTGTCTTCATCTGGTTGTCAAATGGCAGTACAAGTGTACTAAAGGCCTGCTTGCTGTGAATGTGGGGTTGTATATACATGCCCAAATAATGCAAGCATCAGATAGCCCGTGGCAACATCAACAATGGCGTATGGAAAAGGAATGGGGCTTATACAAGGACAATAGCGTTAAAAACAAATGTAACTAGACAATGCAAGTATAGTTAATGGCAGTTTCCAAGGAATCACATTTGATAATAGTGATTCGTTGAATATTGCCTACTTACTATTTCAGGCTATCTTTAATGTCCAGAGAAAATGATACTAACTGAAAATAGTTTGAAGGCAAAATAGCATAGCAAATGCTACTTTAACATGGCAAGAGATAAAAATAACTACTCCAATATCCCCTGCATAGAGCAACAATATCTTGTGGAAGAGAAAAACCCAGAGAATAAAGAATTTTTATAATAACAGCATAATTAATAGAATAAACCACTCACTTATAGAGAGCAGCAAGACGTATTAGCTCACTATAGTGAACAGGATAATGCTTTGTCTTTCTCCACTGATACCACACGGAAGAAAAGATACGAGTGGGAGTGTCTTTTAGAAGTTCATCAAGATTGGGCATGGTCACTACAACTCTATACCTGTAACCAAAACCATCAAGTTACAAGGTTTCTTTCAGCAACAAGCATTAAATGCTTCAAATTGTGTTCAGTAACTGCTTGAGCTTGGAATATTTCAACCATGAAATGGTCACAAATATAAGAAAGCAAAACAAGTAAAATGCTGAACTTTGGTATTATCCACCAGATATATCCAGTGGATATATCTTGGCCCCTGAGCCACTAGAAATTATGTTTTGCTGCTCTGGACCAGAAAAATACCTATTTTGCTTTAGATCATCTAGAAGAACTTCCAAAACACCAACTTCCCTAAGAACCTTCTTATACTTCTGATCAAATGACAGGAGTTTGACAAAGAAAGCTAGTATAGTAAGTTTCAGACTGGAAGTAATTGGTTGCTGCAATAAGCAACAAAGTGAAAGCAATTATGGAACCAGAAAATGATAACCATGTGCATTGTGAATATGTTCCCTGAGACTTGTGAAGCCAGCCTTTGCAAATAAAGCATAACAGGTGTTACATTAAGTTGAATTAACTGTCTAAAAGTTACTGAGCTGGTCCATTACAGAGAGAAACAATTTGAGTTTAGAAACTGTTGAATTTACACATCGAGAAAATAGAATGGTTTGGAATTAAATTACCAGGCCTATATGATAATTCAACACATTCAAGTAGCAAGTCTACTATCCCCATGGTATAAGCAGCATCACCATTTTCAGCATTGAAATCTTTTACAACCATAAGAAGGACTTTTATCTAAACACAAAACCACAAAGCACCTGATAAGATCAGTCATGAAATCCAACAACAAATTTGCTGAAGAGTAGCAAAAGAATAATGAAACTCAAAAAGAAGGTACTCCTGGGAGATGAATGAAGAAAAGAAAGACTAGTGACTAACATAAAGATATGCAAATTAAAGAGCTTAGTTGACTATGTTAAACCCTACACAATGCATGTGCAAAAAACAAAACCTACATTGCATGCCGATGAAGTTGAATTGTATGCAGAGGAGCAAGCTCATCACTGAATTAGGCAAATACATTCAATGAACCATTTGCAACCATATGAAAGAGAAGTTGAAGTGAATCATCTTCGATCAAACTCAGTGCTGCTGAAGGATGGCTTACCAAGAGAATTCAACAGTGATCTCAATCCCTAAACACACTGGAAAAATCGAGAATCGGTTGAAGAAAAGCTTACCAAGAGACCCGATTGCTGAAGAAAGCAAGAAGAAGGGAAAAAAACTTCAGCTGCGCCCCGGTTGCGTGCAGAAGATAAGATCGTGAGGAGGATGTCGCGTGTGGAGCAAAAGGGGTGTGGCACCGGCTTCAAAGAGGTGGCAACAGTCGTCGGCGTCAAGGGCTTGTGCTCACAGCAATCGGGAGCAAGAGGAGAGGGCGATTTCACACAGCCGACGAGGATTGCGGCAGGACCTCACCGGAGTTGACATCGCCTCCCATGATGGTGGCGATGGTGGATGGCCTCAGCGAAAGAACAAGCGTCGAAAAATTGAGCCGACAACGCGAGGCAAGTTCACGAAGAGGAAATGCGCGCGAGAGATAGGGATCCGAGGGGAGAAGACGGTGCTTCTTTAGGACTTGGAGACTAGTGTCCATCGCTCGCCGGTGGTCAAGAGGTGGCGGCGAACGGGCAGCGCGACTTCGGCCGATCATCGTGCGCGAAGAAGTGTCGGCGAGGGCTACGGCACGGGCGTACGAGAAAGGCATGGGAAGGAAAGAGAAGTTTTATACTCATTACAATGTAATTGGCGGGCGTTTCAGCGGGTGTTTTCATTTTCGCGCTCGTTCGTTGTTGTGTATTACCATGTAAGCAATACCAATAGACAACAGTTATTTAAAAACTATTGTCGTAACCAACCCAATAGACATCGGTTTTTAGAAAACCGTTGTCTTTGACATATATAAGACAACGGTTTTTTAACAACCGTTGTCTTTTTCCGCAAAAAGAATTTCAACATCAACAGTTTTGGAAAAAATCGTTGTTAAATAAAAAAAGACAACGGTTTTTCAAAAAACCATTGTCTTTTGGGTGTTGTTGAATCTAAAAATTCTTGTAATGCTTATAACTTTTCGGATTAATTAACTGGGGAAAAGACGACGATTTGGATAGCCGATTTTTGTGTTTATCTTCGGGGTCCAGTTAGTTAATTATTAACTATGATATCAAATCAAAATAATAAACTAACATGCATGAAATGACGAGACAAAGTGAAGTGGCACAAATAAAACATATCACAATGAAAACTGAGCCCGGGAGAAATATACCTCGCCATTTAACTCGTAGTCTTCTATCTTATGACCCTCCCTTCCTGGACGTCGTGTGGGCGATGAGCTACCAAGACGCGGAGTCACTAAGACTTCTGAATCAATCCTCCTTCTTTTCTCTACCTTACATTGCGCCCACCAAGAGGAACCCTAGACCTAGGGTTCCTTGTCGCTGGCGACCCTTCAAGGAGGAAGAAGCTTCCTCTTCCTCGCACCGTCCACCGAGGAGGCCAAAGAGGAAGAAGAAGATGAAGGTAAAGGAGAGAAAAAAATCTCTCCTCCTCACCAAACCCTAGCCGAATACTCTCCCTCCCTTTTCTTCCTTGCCGCCGGCCAAGAGAAGATGAATTGGCTTCTCTTCTCAATCCATCGAAGGAACCTTCTTGCTCCCCGCTCACGCACAGCAAGAAGGCTCGATAACCACAAGGAAACGAAGAGGAAGGGAAGAAGAGGAAGTAGCCGAAACCTCTCCTTCTTGTGTCTTCTTTCTCTCTAGCGCCGGCACCGCACCTTCCTTGGAGAAGCTACCGCCGGCGTTCCCTCACCACCACCCTCTCTTGCTGAACACCACCCTGTGGTGCCCTCTTTCGATCAGCTTCGTTGCCCAATGGAGAAGAGAAGCTCCTTCCCTTCTCACTTTGATCCGGCGGAAACCAATGCCTTAGAGAGAGAGTTTTCGTGAGGGAGAGGAAGAGATTAGCTTAAGGGAGAGAGGTAGGGGTTTATATTTATAGGGGATTAATTGGAAAAAAATTTCCAACTCATTATGGATTGATTCCAAAATTTTATATAGAATAATTTCTTAATTAATCCAAAATTAATTTCTTAATTATTCCATGATTAATTTCTTAATTAATCCGAGATTAATAACTTAATTAATCCCAAATTAATTCCTTAATTAACCGGCCTTGTATCATGATTCTTATGGGGCTTTATTGGGCTAAGATAGGAACCATGAGGAGGAGTTGGTTCTTGGCCCGCTAATGGATCCAAACCCAATCTATTAATGGAGATCCATTCCACTAAAGGATCTCATTGTACTTCCTCACCAACCCCCATATTTTCATATGGGCTCCACCTATTACGAGTCGTCCATCTCCCCGTGTTTAAGATATCGTATGCCCGATAATTAATTTAATTTACTGATAATTAAATTAATTATCTTCTTGATCCTTGATTAGTACCACTCAACCTTTTCGACATGCCGGGCCATGGTCCACTTGCAAGATTTGACATGACGATCCTTTTGAGCTCACCAAGGGGGCATCATCACCCTGACTCACCAGGATACGGATTTCATCAATAATCAATGGCACATCATATTATTAATATTATCTCCCAACTTATCGGGCCTATCGATCTAACGGAATATATCTCGCCTATTGGTAAATCAAAGATATAATAATTAATAATATATGCCCGTCATTATTTCGGGATTAAGAGATCTTAATCTATAATATTATGTTCACTTAGGAACCAGTCCATAGACTCTCCAAGAGCATGAGACTTTCTGTTTATTTGACAACTCTCCCACTATGATAAGGTACCCTTTTGTGTATCTTCTGTGACACGAGGTGCAGTGTCTTGTGGTACAACTTCTTGTACTATTGGTATTAAGATTGAAATGTACCTTAGAGTAATTATTCTTATGGACTTGTGGTCTATTCCGTTCTTTAAGAATCAGACATTCGTTCTAACGAATATCCTCTGATCCTTAAGACTATTAAACCACCTTATTGTTCCCTTAGGATAGCCTACAAACATATGCACTAGATTCCAACTTGTAAATATCTCTCTTCAACACATGTGCTGAACTCCTCATAATCTGAACATGTCTTAGACTAAGTCATCACTTAGTCTACATTTCTATGATTTTAATAGACTACTTAACCTAGATAGAATCATTCATATATACTGTCGTATCCAGGACTTATCCACTTGAACAAATGCAGCTTATCTCAGAGTGACTTATCATCTTCCTAACTAATGCCTTAAGAGACCTTCTTCCTTCCAATAGTTGCACCATCTTGTTGGGGTACACTAGGTGCCAGGAGTTGGGATCGAATCCCAAGGTCTGGGAAGTAATTCCTACAACTATTCCTAAAGGTATTAGTCCTTTGAATAACTGTTTATAAAATAAACAAGGTATTTTAAAGGTACCTCTATTCTGAATAGTCTAAGGGTCTATACTTATCATGATGAACCAATTCCTTCATATTTTTGGCTCTATGCCCCGAGGCTTAGGACAAGCCTCTTTGGTATTGTTACTTCCCTAATGAGAGTTAAAGATTTTAAGGAAGACAAGTCTTCCATTTACCAATGATTCCAAGGGCTCATTGGCCACCAACCTTTGAATTTCATTGGAGATTAACAAGCCCAAAATTTAGTGCCAAAATATATGTTTGGTTCTACTTGGAAGGAACCTTTCCCCTACATTAGTTAAGATGATAGGCTATTAAACATCCAATTGCATCATGGGAGTGTTTTTGGTTTTATACTAATTGTCTATCTATGGACTTTAATAGACATTCCTTCTATTCCACTTTTAACAAATAAAAATAATAGAAAATATCTTTATTCTAGAAACTGAACAAAATTCTTTCCAAAATTAAGTACATAAAGACGATCTATAAAACTAAAACTATATCAACCTATGCTAAAGACATAAATGAAATAGTCAAAAACTCCCACTGCAATAAGTCATCTCCATAGCCATCCATGTAGTCAACAATATCCTCCTCAACTAGCCATCGGGTTTCCTGGAACCCCTGCACAAAAATGCAGACATGATTAGAGGCATTCGTATCTACCCACCAAGTACTGGTAGATATCACCACTAAATATGTTACAATGACACAAGAAGAAAATATATCTGTATCACTACTCTGACGATGAGAACAATCCGTCTTCCAATGTCCAGACTGCTTGCACACAAAGCACTTGTCTTTCGGCTTCTTCATGCATCCCTGAGGTCCCTGTAATCCTGCCACTTTCTTTGCCTCAGACCATTTCTTCTTCTTCTTTCCTTTCAGTTTAAAAGAAAAATATCTTGAGCCATGAAAATCTGTGAACTCTGAAGAGATGCCGCCTCTGCCGCCTCGAGTTTTGTCAGAAGTTCTGCCCACGAATATGTACTTTCGTCCATATTGTATCTTAGGAGAAACTCCTCAAAACTCTTTGGTAGAGATACAAGGATGAAATTGATCTGGGTTTCCCCATCAATTTTTGCTCCAACGATTTCCATCTCCTTCAGCCAAGCCATCATTTTGAGGGCATGTTCCCTTACGGGCATGCCTTCAAGCAAGACAGTTGTCATCAAGTTATGCAAGACCTTATGCCTAGCAGCTTGATTACTTTCCCCGAAGAGTTCATTTAGTTCTAATATTTTACTGATAATCTGATGACCATCAGTCGTCTCGTCTGCTTCTAGCCATTTCCTAAAATATTCGAACTCCTCTTCATTGTTAATCTCGCTAGGCTTTTCGATATAGAACTCAGCAAGATCATACTTGGGTTCCTCGGCAGTAGAGATAAAATCCATATTTAATTCCCAATCCATTTCATCACTAGGGGCATTTAATTGAATTTCTCTTTGAATTAGGTTTTGCGGGTCTAGATCCATTTTAAAACACCTGAGAATCATAACAATCACACACTTTAGATTTTTGAAATAAATTGGCACCTTAAAACAATTTATTACAAAATCTACCGACACCTCAAACACCGAGAATTTCGCATGCCACGTTAGTGTGGACGTATACGAATTCTATATTCGTGAGAGGAGGTTTTACCCATTCATTTTACTATCTTGTCAACCTAACTTTTTGACAAGCAAAATTAATAATTGGTCCTCTTTGGCCATACAAATAATAGCAGTGACTCCGTTGGAGAGGATACTAATATTTGTATCTAAGTGTTTACCATTACACAACACTAAGAAAATTATCTCCGATTATGTGTCTTCCGTTGGGGAAGTACACACACTCTTTAATAACTTTCTATAATCTTTTCCAACCTAGTGATCCGTAGAACAAGCCTATCCGTTATGGAGGAAGGCACTCAGAGCCAACGCACAGGCATGCTCGCATCACTTGTTAGATTTTAATGGAGGTCGTGGGACCCTTAGGGTCCCTCTCCCACTTAGTTATTTGCATTTGAGGTTTTTTTACATAGACACATAACAAACACACAAACCAATAATAATAGTGCTAGAAAAAATAATCTTAGATTTTTCCAACTATTATGGCCTTGGTTTCCAATGCACCTTCAGTCGTGTCTTCACCTCGTCCACTCCATCCTCTCCATGCGCAAGCCTCCATGAAGGATTCCCTGAGCCGAGATAACTAGCTTACTTATTTATATTCATCGATCCTATACTCCACGAAGAAGTGTACATATCATCTAGATCAAAAGTAAATAGAAAGCTTGACTAAACAAGTGTCATATTTAATTACAAAAATTAAATAGCTTATCTAGCCTCGTCAACCCCAAGGATTCAAATAATTTACATCACACATTCAATCACATACACACAACATAATCTGCTATAATAGTTGGAATCTAGTGTCTACAATACAAAGTTAACCTACACACATCCAAATATTTATTCAGCAAAATAATGTACATGATAATGTGCGGAAAAATAACCGAATCATAAACACACAAACCCAGAAAACCTTGCTCTGATACCAATTATTGGTATGGCATGGCGGTCCCCAAGACAACCACTGGGTCGTATCTGAAAGACCTCTCTATGGATACGGATTAAAAAAAATTAATCCGAATAGAGACCCGTCCTTTTAACGATCGACTCGTCGTCGTGTTAATTAATCCAAGTTACAACTTGGCCAAAACCAAGGTTAAGACCTTGTAACTTTCCGGATTAATTAACCGCGGAAAAGACGACGATTTGGATCACCAATTTTTGTATTTATCTTCGGGGTCCAGTTAGTTAATTATTAACTATGATATCAAATCAAAATAATAAACTAACATGCATGAAATGACGAGACAAAGTGAAGTGGCACAAATAAAACATATCACAAAAAAAACTGAGCCCGGGAGAAATATACCTCGCCGTTTACCTCACAGTTTTCTATCTTATGACCCTCCCCTCCTGGACGTCGTGTGGGTGACGAGCTACCAAGACGTGGAGTCATCAAGGCTTCTGAATCAATCCCCCTTCATTTCTCTACCTTACTTTGCGCCCACCAAGACGAACCCTAGACCTAGGGTTCCTTGCTGTCGGCGACCCTTCAAGGAGGAAGAAGCTTCCTCTTCCTCGCACCGTCCACCGAGGAGGCCAAAGAGGAAGAAGAAGATGAAGGTAAAGGAGAGAAACAAATCTCTCCTCCTCACCAAACCCTAGCCGAATACTCTCCCTCCCTTTTCTTCCTTGCCGCCGGCCAAGAGAAGATGAATTGGCTTCTCTTCTCAATCCACTGGAGGAACCTTCTTGCTCCCCGCTCACGCATAGCAAGAAGGCTCAATCACCACAAGGAAACGAAGAGGAAGGGAAGAAGAGCTAGTTGAAACCTCTCCATCTTGTGTCTTCTTTCTCTCTAGCGCCGGCGTCGCACCTTCCTTAGAGAAGCTACCGCCGGCGTTCCCTCACCACCACCCTCTCTTGCTAAACACCACCTTGTGGTGCCGTCTTTCGATCAACTTCCTTGCCCAATGGAGAAGAGAAGAAGAGCTCCTTCCCTTCTCCCTTTGATCTGGCGGAAACCAATGCCCTAGAGAGAGAGTTTTCGTGAGGGAGAGGAAGAGATTAACTTAAGGGAGAGAGGTAGGGGTTTATATTTATAGGAGATTAATTGGAAAAATTTTTCCAACTAATTATGGATTGATTCCAAAATTTTATATAGAATATTTTCTTAATTAATCCAAGATTAATTTCTTAATTATTCCATGATTAATTCCTTAATTAATCCGAGATTAATAACTTAACTAATCCCAAATTAATTCTTTAATTAACCGACCTTGTATCATAACTCTTATGAGGCTTTATTGGGCTAAGATAGGGACCATGAGGAGGAGTTGGTTCTTGGCTCGCTAATGGATCCAAACCCGATCTATTAATGGAGATCCATTCCACTAAAGGATCTCATTGTACTTCCTCACCAACCCCCATATTTTCATATGGGCTCCACCTATTATGAGTCATCCATCTCCCCATGTTTAAGATATCATATGCCCGATATTTAATTTAATTTACTAATAATTAAATTAATTATCTTCTTGATCCTTGATTAGTACCACTCAACCTTTTCGACATGTCGGACCATGGTCCACTTGCAAGATTTGACATGACGATCCTTTTGAGCTCACCAAGGGGGCATCATCACCCTGACTCACCAGGACACGGATTCCGTCAATAATCAACGACACATCATATTATTAATATTATCTCCCAACTTACCGGGCCTATCGATCTAACGGAATAGATCTCGCCCATTGGTAAATCAAAGATATAATAATTAATAATATATGTCCGTCATTATTTCGGGATTAAGAGATCGTACTCCATAATATTATCCGAGATCTAATCCAATTTACTAAGTCAGTACAAAAATTGGATGACCTCACTTTTGGTCCTACTC
Organism: Boesenbergia rotunda; assembly: GCA_024364735.1. NCBI lineage: Eukaryota > Viridiplantae > Streptophyta > Magnoliopsida > Zingiberales > Zingiberaceae > Boesenbergia > Boesenbergia rotunda. Next base: position 44,554 of record JAGFNQ010001740.1, read on the forward strand.
AATGTACACAAAGTACACTAGTGTAATCCCATGGTTAAGATAAATCATACCTAATTACACTACAATCATCCCGATGGTTTGTCTAACTCCATCTCGGTTGTGAGCCTCTTTCTTATGCTTCGATAAGGAACCTGATAACATGATCTTCTGTGCGACACCATGCACCATGTTATCTACAATGCCAAGCATCAGACGTTTAGTGCACATACAAATATAAACATGCACTGTGTGATTTTCTGATTCTCTTTAAAATGTAGATTTATCCTAACCAAAAGGCAAGACTTTTAGTATACATCCTAACACTAGCATCTCCACCTGATCGACAGTGCATACACCTTATTGTCACATCTTGAGCACTCTCTTCACAGACTCCTGATGCAACATCTTTGCCAGTGAGGTTACCTATATGACCGAGTACGATGAGATAGGGATTAAGAACTTTTCTTTAGCCACGATAGATATCTCGAAAATTGGGTCATGTCTTAGAGACGATAGGGTGTCGCCTAGCCTCTGGATGATTCGAAGGCTGACGAGGACAATTTTGTAGCAGAGCTTGAAGCACGGATACAGTAGACACCACCACCTCCACCTCCTTCGACTACAGATAAGCGACTCACCCGACTTAAGTTGGAGGTATCCGGATTAGGTCGTCAGTTTCACACTTTGCGGGAGGAGTCAAAGGCCTAACACATGGAGAGGTTAGAGACAGACCAAGCCTAGCACGTAGAGCTTATGGCCATGCTTCGTTTGTGGCACTTGGGCACATCCTCTTCCTAGACCTAATCTGTAGTTGACTTTGTTTAGATCTAGGATTCACTTTATGTTGACTCTTCTACTTGACTTGTTAGGTCAGACTTGTGATTAACTCATGGACTCTGTTTGACCTGTTGACTATTTTTGTTGACTACTATATTGACTTGCTTTTTTATTATTAGTTGAAGTGCTCAGTAGAATAGGTCTTTCAACTAAATTAATTTTTCTGCTTAATTATTCTCTTTAAAATCAATTTTTGTTTATTTAGTGTTCAAAAATTACTTTTCAAAAATCATATTTTTAGTGCTGAAAAATTATTTTTGAAAAATCATATTTTTATTCTCATCCTTAAAAACTATTTCCAAAAATTATGTTTTATACTTAGTCTTAAAAACTATTTTAAAAAAATATTTTCTAAAAATCATGTTTGTATACTTTGCCTTAAAAATCATGTTTTTTTCATCTTAAACTTAATTTTTAAAACTATTTTACTATTTTTACTACTTAGTTTTCAAAAACTTACCCCCTCAAAACTAGGACATTTTTTGTTATGGACTTAGCTTAGGCTTATCCCTTAGTTTGCATGTTCCTATAGATTTAGAAGTCAGCATCTCACAAGCACATTAGGGATACTTTATTTGGCAACGTAGACTGGGTTAAGATACTTAGGCCTATGTCTTAACTTAAGATGCTTTAAGTTAGTGCATCAACACAAGTTGGGGCAATAAATACAACTGAAAAAGCAATCAAGTTAAGTAATCAAGCTTAACAAATCTAACATGATTAAGTTACTTAACTTGACTAACCCAAGTAAAAGTTACTATTTCATAATAGTTAGTAAGTAACAAACTGGGTTAGACAAGGACCAAAGGATTTATTTTTTTTGTTATTCAATTTTTTTTTCAAAATTTTACTTGTTTAATTTTAATCATGCTTTGACTCAAATGGGTGAATAAAATTGGTTCTATTATTTAACGCTTATTGCTTAGTTTATTCTTGTTACATGACATGGTTTACTTATTCTTACTCAGCATAATTTATTTTCTTCACATACTTTTTTTTCAAAATTTATTATGGGCTCTGATACCTAAAAAAAATCTTTTTATTTTTTTCTCAACTTTCTAAAATTTTTTCCCTTAACCAATTTTTTTTGTTTTGAAATATGTCAAAGGGGAAGGGAAAGGGAAAAAAATAAAGAAACAGAGTTTTTCAAAGTAGCAAAAGAGTTTTTCAAAATAATTTTTTAAAACTCAAATATTTTCAAAGTAATTTTTCAAATATAACCTTTCAAAATTCTATTTTCAAAGTAATTTTCAAAGTCCGCTTTCAAAGTACTTCTTTTAAGTTCAAATTTTTTAGTACTTGTCTGTTTTCAAAAGTAGTTTTACATGTTTTCAAAAGCTTCAGGGAGAGAACATATCAAGGGGAAACTTCATGCATTTTTAAAATACTTAAAGCAAAAACTATATTGCAAGTTCTGAAATTGAGCTTAACTTAAATTGCAAATTTTTTCTAATTTTCAAAATAAATTGATTAACTTAAATTGCAAGTTTTTCTATCTTTCAAAATAACTGAATGGTTCTTTAAAAAAAATTCACCTTGAAATTGAACTTAACATGTGTTGCAAAAATTATCCTACCTTGAAAAATATTGTGTAGGATCGAGCTAGAGCGATAAAGGGGGGGGGGGGGTGAATATCGCTTAGAAATTTTTTTGGATTTAATCGAGTACGCAGCGGAAAATAGAACACATCACTCTAACACAAGTTCTTTTTACTTGCTTCGGAGTCTTGACCGGCTCCTACTGCAAGGCCCATGATCCTTGATCGTTTACGTTGGGCAATCACTAATCAACGAGAGAATGTACATATTACAATATTAAATTGTGCAATTGAAATAATACAAATATACCGACTCCTTTGAAGAGTTGAAGACTTTCGCTCAGAGAATTGGATGGTGTTTTAGCATTTGTCGATGCTTTGGTTGCGCAACACATAGAAGAGCAGAGTGAACTCAGAGATAGAAGTGATGTTCTGGGCTGCTGCCTTGACACCTTTATATAGTGAGCATTCAGGCGCCTGAAAGGCCTTTCAGGCACCCTAGTCGCAGTGTCTCGGTCGACAACTCTATCCGCTGCGCAGTCAAACTCTATCTTGGCACAGGTGCCCTAATCTCTTTCAAGCGCCTGAGTGCCGACGTGGCTCATCCACTAAGCACTCGCCATGCAAGCTTGACCATTGTGCCATCTCAGCCACCCACGACCAACTCCCAGGCGCCTGAGTCCATTTCATGCGCCCTAGTCCAACTGGTACAACTTCTCAACTGCAACAAGGGTTAGTTCCATACAATAATATAAATAGAATTTAATGCAAGTATGGATTACAGTCAGTGTTGTCTTGGTCCTGACTTTTAGGTTTCACCTGAAACCCTAGGTAGTACCGACATCTACTGTTCCCTCTCAAGGAATGCGTCCTCACATACTCCTCTCAGGAGAATTTATCTTTTGTCAATCGGCTCCTCTGGTTGGACTTTTGCTCGATCTCCGAGAACCCAAAACTCGATGACACTCGACCTCAACCCGTCTCGACTCCTGTCCGGGATCCCCGCTCAGCAAAGTTTTCTGCTCGGTCCCCCGGACCAAGACTTCGTGCTCGGCTTCACGCACCAATACTTCATTGACCGATCCCTGACCAGGACTTCTTGCTCAACTCTGCAAGTCAATACTTCTTGCCTAGCTTACCTAGGATTTTCCTGCAAGCTTCACAAATTTATCAGTAGAGACAAACTAGCTTAACTCCCTTTGGCACTTATCAAAACAAGGTTCGATCTGGTGCTTCTAGCACCAACACATTGTACGGTGTTTTCTAATTTATTTGCTACTTTGAAATTTGCTTAAATTGTTGTTTTAACTTAACTATTAAACTAAGTTGCCATAAATCAAAATGGAAGAGATTGTTGGTGCCGGAAGCACCAGATCGAACCTTATGATAATGACAAATGGTTCAAAGTTAAGTATGCTTTTGATACTAATCAGTTACACTGAGTGTGCAGGAAAGTTCTAGTATAACTAGGCACGAAGTCTTGATCTGCAGGGTTGAGCTCGAAATCCTAGTTGAGGACTAGGCACTGATGACCTGGTGTGTGAAGCTGGGCGTGAAGACCTGATTGAGGGTTGAGTACCGAAGACCTAGCCTAGGTCTACGCACGAAGACCTGGCTCAGAAGACTGGGCACGACGACCTAACTGAGCACCGAAGTCCTGATATGGAAGATCAGGCAGGAGTCTTAGCCAAGCGAGGACAATAGACAAAAGTAGGGATGGGTCAAAGTGCATACGTCTTGAGATCTGGAGTCTTTAAAGAACGAGCAAAAGTCCAACCGTAGTTGTCGGTTAGCAACAGGTAACTTCTTCAGAGTGGAGTTGGAGAGGACGTGTTTCTTAGAAGAGAAAACAATAAGCGTCGGTCTAACCTAGGATTTCAGTTGAAACCTGAAGTTAGGATCGGATAGCACTAACTGTCTTGCATGCATTTCTGTTACATATTATTATTGCTTGGATTAACCTTGTGTTGCAGCTAAGAGTTTGGAAACTTGCAACAACTCATGCACCTGAGAGGACTCGGGCGCCCAAGAACGCAAGCGCCTGGGAGGTCTCAAGCCCCCGTGTGCCCGTGACTTAGCCTAGGCAAGGCTGAGTTGGCGTACGTTGGTTGGAGTCGCCACATCAATAACACAGGCGCTCACGAAGCTATCAGGCGCACGAGATGAATAAAACTTGGACTAGGCAGCAGATTGGGATGCGACTAGATCGCAACGACACGGGCGCCCCTATAGGCACACGGGTGCCCGTATGATCCTTTATAAGGGGTTTTTACTAGAGACTTCAACAACAATTTTTCTACAAGTTTTGTGCTCTCGTGTGCTTCTCTGAAGTGATCCAAAGACGATGAAATGTTGCTCTAACAACAACATGCTACTTCTTCATTTCATTTTATGTTGTTGGTATACTTATTATCTTTCTTGTACGCAACATTGCGTACTTGTAAATCATTCATGACTTATAGAATTTTCCAAAGTAAACGATCAAAGACCATAGGCCTTAGAGTAGGAGTCATCACAGACTCCCAACTAAGTAAAACAAAAGTGTTAGCAATTATGTTTCTTGCGTTCACTTTTCCGCTGCGTAACCTGATTAAATCCGAATTAGTTTTTCGAACGTGATATTCACCCACCCTGATGAAAGCCAAGGATGAAGAGGCATTGAAGAGAATTGGAGGACTCAAGACAAGGCCCAAGACTAAAAACATTAAGTAAGCCTTGGAGGGTTTAATAACGAAGCTCAAGGAAAAGGAGGATCAATGCATAATGGAGGCAACAACTAAATGGATCACATTCCTTCAACTTAAAAGTGGCATTGATCCAACATGAGGATCATTTTCGTATGTATTTTTGGAGGATTTTTCTAGAGTGACTTTCAATGTCCTTTGGTGGGTTTTAATACCTTTTTGAGAGTTCCTAAGCTAGTATTAGGAATTAGTAGTCCATTAGGTGAAAATAAATACCCATGCATTCATGTATGCATGATAATAATGCATAATTAGTGCTTAGTGGGAAGTGTAGTAGAGGTTAATGCTTCAACCTCCACTAAGTCTATATATAGGAAAACTCTTGTATGGCTAAGGAGGTTTTGGTTGGAATGAAATCTAAGTTTTCTCTATTGTGAGAGCTTCCTTAGAGTTCTTAGGCAAAGAACTAAATTTGATCTTATCAAGGCAACTTGTGACGATCAAAACACCCATGACTTATCACTCACCTTCTTATCTGTCTTGAGTGTGGCGTCTATATCCTTCCCCAACTGAATATCAAGGCGAACCGATTGCGACGATCTTATCATTTGAAATCAAAGCTCGGGTCCCTGATTTTCAGGTTTGTGTTTTGTTTGTCAATTATATATATATATATATATATATATATATATATATATATATATATATATATATATATATATATAATATATAATATATATATATATATATATATATATATATATCATCCTTTTATTCTTGTCCATTTTCGTTGATCTCTCATCCATAGTATTCCATTGGTATCTTTTCATTCTCCATCTCTATTTGTCACCAATTTCCATTCTCTATTTGGGCCCTAAACTCAAAAAAAGGAAAAAATTCAAAAAAAGAGGAAAAAAAATGAAAAAAAGAAGAGAATTTGTGAATTAAAAGGACTCAATATTCCTCTCATTGCTCTTGATCGTTGCTGAATTTCTTGTTCTATTCGTTTATTTCTCTTGTTCTACTCCTATTTTCTTGTTGGTTTCTTGGTTACTTGATCGTCAACTTGCCGTCTTGAAAAAAAAAATCATTAATAAGGTTCTTTTCTTATGAGCTTATAAAGGAAGATGAGTGTCTAAATTTGAGTGCAAACATGTAAGTAGAGTGGTAAGGTCTTTCTAACATTTCTTTTGTAATTGTCCTTGTCATCTTTTTTTGTTGCAAGCATGAGTGGGGAAAGAACACCTAATTCCCCTAGGCGAGATCCTAATAGGCTTCAAATGGCGGCACTTACGCAACACTTTGAGAGGTTGCTTCAAAGACAACTTGAAGGATTGCACGAAAAATGGACCGACTTGAAGGAGGGAGAGTTTCCAACCATGGGGACAATTCAAATCATGAAGAATCTCATCAAGCAAGTAACATATTCTATGGTTCTCCAAGAGAAGGAAGGAGGCATGAAGAGGGAAGAAGACGTGAAAGAGGAGGTAGAGACCATAGACATGAAGATGATCTACGAGGGGTGAAAGTTAAGGTACCTTCCTTCCAAGGGAGGAACAACCCTGAAACATATCTTGAGTGGAAGATGAAAATAGAACAAATCTTCTCATGCCACAATTACAATGATGCAAAGAAAGTGAAGGTGGCTGCCCTTGAGTTCACTAATTACGCCTTAATTTGGTGGGATCAAGTGCAAAAAGAGAGAAGAAGATATGGAGAGCATCCTATAGACACTTGGGATAAAATGAAGACTTTGATGAGAAGGAGATTTGTGCCTTCCCACTACCACAGGGATTTGCACAACAAATTGCAATGACTCATCCAAGGGAGTAGGAATTGTTGGTGCAGGAAACACCATATCGAACCTTGTTTTGATATTGACAAAGGATTCAAAGTTAAGTACTATTTGTGATTTAACATATTTACCACGTGTGCAGGAAACAAAGTCCTAGCGAAGGACTGCTAGGCACCTGGAGAAGGACTGCCAGGAAACAAAGTCCTAGCGAAGGGTTGCTAGGCACCTGGTGAAGGACTGCCAGGAAACAAAGTCCTAGCGAAGGACTGCTAGGCATCGAAACCCTAAGACCTGGCGAAAGACAGCTGGGCACCTAGCGAAGGGCTGCTAGGAGTCTAAGACCTGGCGAAGGATTGCTAGGCACCAGGTGAAGGACTGCTTGGTACCGAAGACCTGGCAAAGGGCTGCCAGGCACCAGGCGAAGGACTGTCAGGCAAACGTCCAACCGGAGGAGCCGGTTGGCAACAGGTAAATTCTCCTGAGAGGAGGAGGTGAGGACACATTCCCCGTCGAGGGAACAGTAGGCGTCGGTTCGACCTAGGGATCCATTTTGGAGACCCAAAGTCAGAACCAAGACAGCTACGACTGTAAAATCCACTAACATTCTTGCTTTGTTTTGTTTGGTACTAACCTTGTGTTGGGTATGGCTTGGTGGGTTTCCTAAGCGAATACCTAGTCGATCTGAGAGACCTCTCTATGCCTACGGATTAAAAATTAATCCGAGTGAAGAGCCGTCTCCCATCGACCATCTCGTGCCGTATCGAATGATTCAAATTGCAACTTAGCCAATTACCAAAATTGGTCTTGCAATTTGCTCGATCGTTCGACTGCGGAAAAGGCGACGAGTTGATCGCCGGCTTTTGTGATTATGGTCGGGGTCCAGTTAAATAATTATTGACTATGATTCGCAATCAAAATAATTAAATAACAAACATGAAATGACGAGACAAATATATAAGCCACAAAATAACGTAACGAAAGGAGCCGAGGAAGAATATACCTTCCGTTACCTTACGATCTTCTACCGTATGACCCTCCCCTCTTGGACGTCGTGTGGGCGACGATCTACCAAGAACCGTGATCACCAAGTTGATCCTTTCTCCTTGCGCCAACCAATCTCTAACCAAAGGGATGCCGTCGGCTACTCCAAGGAGATAATCCAAATACAAACCTTTGCTTTAAGTTGTATGAACAACCTTGCTCTGAGTTGCGTGAGCAGAAAACTCCAAGACTCTAAGTCGCATATGCAACTATGCTTGGAGAGGACTTCTGCTCACCGAAGACTCCAAGTTGCTCACATAAACAACTTCTCCGCAGCCGTACCTCTTCTCCTCTCCTCTGCCTATTTTCTCCACTGCCAGCCGTGAATTACAACTTGCGTGCGCAAGTTTTTCACCTCCGCCAACTTGCATTCGCTCGCGAGAGATTAATTTCATGCCCTTTTATTAATCTGTGAGTGGAGAGGGATTAATCGTGAGGTGCATGCAATTAATCACGCTTGGAGAAACGTATGGAGAATAAAATTGCATGCAATTAATCATGCGCATGTAATTAATTGGAATGGCATGCGTTGCAATTGAGAAGAAGCAATTCAATGGAATTGCATGCGTTGCAATTCAATGGAAAAGATCAAAATTAATTGCATGCATTGCAATTAATGGGAGAAGAGAATTTTTCAATTCTGTTCGGCGGCGCCGAGTGAAACGACGGAAGAGAGAGAGGAGAGAAGAGTTGAGGCTAGGGTTTCTTGTGATCTATTGGATTAACCATCAACTTGGTTCCATGCCACCATGGGATATTTATAGGGCTATGGTAGGGACCATGAGGAGGAGTTGGATCTTGGCCTACTAATGGACCCGGTCCATTAATGAGGATCCATTCCACTAAAGGGCCCTCATTGAATTACCTCACCAACCCCCATATTTACATATGAGCTCCACTTATTATAAGTCGTTCATCCCCCCGTGTTTAAGATTTTGAATGCCCGTTAATTAATTAAATTACTGACAATTTAAATTAATTAACTTCTGGATCCTTGACTAGTACCACTCGACCTTATCATCATGCCGGATCAAATCCACCTGCAGGGTTTAGCATGATGAACCTTTCGAGCTTATCAAGGGGGCATCATCAACCTGACTCACCAGGACACGGAGTCCGTCAATAATCAACGGCACATCATATTATTAATATTATCTCCCAACTTACCAGGCCTATCGATCTAACAGAATAGATCTCGCCCATTGATAAATTAAAGAAATAATAGTTAATAATATATGCCCGTTATTATATCAGGATTAAGGGATCGTACTCCATAATAAAGTCTGAGGTCCTATCCAATTATCGAGTCAGTACAAATTGGATAACCTCGTGTTTTGATCCTGCTCAATGTACTCAAAGCACACTAGTGTAATCCTATGGTCAAGACCAACCACACCTAATTACACTACAACCATTCCGATGGTTTGTCCAATTATATCTCGGTTGTGGGCCTCTATTTATACTAAGCAAGGAACTGATAACATGATCTTCCGTGTGACACCACACACCATGTTATCTACAATGCAAAGTAATTGGACTTCATGCATGTATTAATATAAACAGGCACCTAGTGTAGTTGTGATTCTCTTTTCAAAATAAAGATGTTCATATATATAAAAGAAGCATGTCTTTCAGTATACACATCTATCAATCTCCCACTTATACTCAAAGACTTTGCTGTTCTCTCACAGTCATACATCTGACTCCCATATCCTCCACATGATGATCAAAAACTCTAGCTGGAAGAGCTTTAGTGAAAGGATCTGCCAGGTTGTCCTCTGATGCAATCTTGGTGACAACCACTTCACCACGCTTTACGATTTCTCGTATCAGATGGTACTTGCGCTCTATGTGTTTACTTGCCTTATGGGCTCGTGGTTCCTTCGAGTTTGCAACTGCACCACTATTATCACAAAAGATTGTGATAGATCTTGGTAAACCAGGAATCACATCCAAGTCCATGATGAAGTTCCTGAGCCATACAGCTTCTTTAGCTGCCTCTGAGGCTGCCACATACTCAGCTTCCATGGTGGAGCCCCCTATGCATTTTTGCTTGACACTCCTCCAAACAATGGCTCCACCTCCTAAAGTAAATACAAATCCTGAGGTAGACTTACTCTTGTCCCTGTCTGACTGGAAATCCGAATCTGTATAACCCACAGGGACTAATTGGTCTGCCCGATAAACCAGCATATAATCCCTAGTCCGTCTCAGGTATTTCAATATATGCTTTACTGCATTCCAATGTCCCTGTCCAGGGTTACTTTGATATCTGCTAACCATGCCCACGGCAAAACAGATGTCTGGTCTCGTACACAACATAGCATACATGAGGCTTCCTACTGCCGAAGCATAAGGAACCGCCTTCGTTTCCTCTATCTCCTTTGATGTTTTCGGACACATCTCCTTGGATAGAGGAACTCCATGCCTGAAGGGAAGGAAACCCTTCTTGGAGTTTTCCATGCTAAAACGAGCCAGGACAGTGTCAATATATGAAGCTTGAGATAAGCACAACATCCTTTTCTGGCGATCCCTTATGACCTTGATCCCAAGGATGTGTCCAGCTTCTCCTAAGTCCTTCATATCAAACTGTTTTGACAACCAGACCCTTACGTCTGATAACACTTTGACATTGTTGCCAATTAACAAAATGTCATCTACGTAAAGTACAAGAAACACCACTACGTTTCCGTCACATCTCTTATATACACATGACTCATCCGGGCTTTGAGTAAATCCATATGACTGGATTACTTCATCAAAGCGAATGTTCCATGATCGCGAAGCTTGCTTCACTCCATAAATGGACCGATTAAGCTTGCATATTAGATGCTTTTTGCCCTTTTCAATGAACCCTTCTGGCTGCTGCATGTAGATGGTCTCCTCAAGACTTCCATTAAGGAAAGCTGTCTTGACGTCCATCTGCCATACCTCATAGTCCATATGAGCTGCAATTGATAAGAGAATTCGGATCGACTTAAGCATGGCTACCGGTGAAAAGGTCTCCTCATAATCGATACCCTCTTTCTGAGTATACCCTTTCGCAACAAGCCTAGCTTTGAAGGTCTCAACCTTCCCGTCTGATCCTCTCTTTCTTTTATAGATCCACTTGCATCCAATGGCTTTTACACCATCAGGTAGTTCTACTAGCTTCCAGACATGATTAGAATCCATAGATTCTATCTCAGAGTTCATTGCCCTTTGCCAAGAATCTGCATCCTTATCTTGGAGGGCCTCGTCATAGGTCCAGGGATCTTGTTCATGTTTACGAGAGACCAAGTCTGATGACTCCCCCAAAAACATGAACCTTTCAGGCTCTCTAACAACCCTCCCACTGCGACGAGACAACACCTATGTATCTTCTGTGACACGCGGTGCAGTGACATGTGGTGTATCTTCTTGTACAATTGGTCCTAAGGTTGGAACGTCCCCTCTTAACTCTTCAAGCACTAGTCTACTCTTGGGCTTATGGTTCATCACATAGTCTTCTTCTAAGAATCTGGCATTCGTGCTAACGATTACCTTCTGATCCTTAGGATTATAGAATAGACCACCCTTCGTTCCTCTAGTATAGGCTACGAACAAACATACCTCCGTACGAGATTCCAACTTATCAGTATCTCCCTTCAGCACATGTGCTGGACTACCCCAAATGCGAACATGTCTTAGACTGGGCTTGCGCCCAGTCCACAGTTCTGTTGGAGTAGAAGGGGCTGACTTTGACGGAACCAAGTGTTGGGACCGGGTGCATGTTGACAAGGATACGAGTTCGTAAATTTTAAAATATTTACGTGCAGCGGAAGAATTAGCATAAAATAATTTCTCAAATTATTCTAACCACGTATCTAGCATGCAACCTTATGGTGTGTGGACATGATCATAAAATAAAACTTTGCGGAAAAGTAAACTAATTTACTTAATACCTCGCGTAACTCGTAGAAAGGGACGAGATCCAACCGTAGCGTCCCTTGGAAGCTCCGCCTCTATTCGCGTCCACGCGGAGTTCTCTTCGGGATAACTTCGCAAAGTCACGAGTTTTGTGCCGACGAGAACTACTAGATTCTCTAAAGGCACAACTAGAAGAACAAGAGAGAAAATAGGAAACTAACCAACAAGTTAACGGAATCAAAATTCCGAGAAGGAAGGAGATGTGATCCGCTTCTTCTTCTTCTTGGTTGGCTTCTCCTTCGTGTTGATAGCTCACGACAACCTCTTGGATTGAATGGAGCGCCGGCCCTAGCTCTCAAGGAAGGGCGCCGGCCCTAGGATGCCCAAGGGGGTGCCGACCCTAGGTGGGAAGGAGAAAGGAAGGGAAGAGAATAAGAGAGAGAGGGAGAGAGTTAATCTCTTGAAGGCTCTATATCGATTGGAATTCAAGGCTTGCCTTTGGTTCCTTTATATAGTCGCTTCTCTCTTACCAAGTCTCTCTTTTAACGGAATTAACGGAATTAGTTATCATAAGAAATTCATCTTATAAAGTTTTTATGACTTATTTCGTTAAGCATAGTTTTATTATAACTAACTTTATAATAAAACAAATTCTCCTCTCCTTTAATTATGGAATAAATTATATAAGAAATTTATAAATTTTCTTATTATGGAAAAATCAATTCATAATTGATTTTATAAAATTAAAATAAACCAATTCATGGATTATTTTAACTTCCATAAAAGGAATAAATTTCTATAAATTTATTTATATAAATTTATTTATACAAATTTATTTATCCATAATTTATAAAACAAATCGTGCTAGATTTATTTTATTAATTAAACCAATTAAATTGGTTTATCCCCTTATTAATGGCCGGCCACTACAAAGGGGTTTGGCACCCTCTTTGGCAGCCAAACCGAGCCGAACCAATCGCGAATTAAACTCATTTAATTCGCCCAATAAGTCTTCAAAAGACTTAGCCATTTTTAGCTTCCAATGCGCCTCTGATAAATTCAGATTCGACTTATTTCTCTTGATTGAAAAATCCAATTTTCAACTCGTTTTAAATCCCTCGGATTACTCGTAGTGCGTGTGACTAAATAGGCTTTCGATTTATGTTGGCCGTCTATAATCAACTAATTATAGAACGATCATGAGTGGCACCTAATAGTACATCATGACACCCAATTAATCGAAAGATCAACGGTTGACCTCAGAAAGAATTCCGAAACCCTTCAGCAGCTCTAATGAATCGTGCCTCATTCCCTTCACCATCTTATACCCACTTGGTTCAGGACATGGTCTGTTTGTGTCAGTCCCCACTAGACTGACTATGTCACACCTAGCCCAAGTAATGTCTTTCTCGTCCTTTGGATTTCTAATTACTCTCATGTATTTTAGAGACTCGCACTCTAAACATGATATGCTCTGGCCAGAGGCTTTGAGTAACAATCCGACGATAGGCCTGGGTATACATCTCCTCGCAAGGAGTGGTGAATCCTTTGTAGGCTGTTCAAACATCTTCGGGCACTTCGGCTTATACCCAATCATCCTGGGTCCACACCTCCTTGGAGATGCTTGCTTAAGATGTTAAAGTATAAGTCTCCATGACCAAGATGACTTGAACACCGCAAGTCAAAGGAACATCGCACTTAAGCCGCAGTAAGAACTTCATTGACATATCTATATAGATAACCATATGAAGTCTTACAGCTAGTCACTCCAATGAACTAGTTCCCTTAACTAGCATCCATGTTTATCTCCGGACATCCCAATGTCGCCAGCCAGTGAGAATCAGCTGATTAGAGAATAACCCATGCTAGTCTCAACAGAATTGATAGTGTCCGTATTTATCAATTCATCGACTAGGGATATTTTCAATACTTCACATTTGCACATTTAGAGATAATCACTAGTTGTGATCCCATCACAAATTCTCTTATGCTGTGAGTTGTATTGCGGACATTCAGTAGATGAGTTTAAGATCCCAATCAAATACACAAACATGTATACTCAAATAGTGAATTATCATTTATTAAAATAAATGTTTACAATCGTAAGGCGATTGCCTTAGGACACTTCTCTCATATCACTAACACCAAGTTCAGTATGTACACTGCCGTTTCCAGAGCATATCCCCAGAATGAATCAGGTAAGTCTGAATAGCTCATCATTGACCTAACCATTTCCATAAGAGTCCTATTCCTTCTTTTTGCCACACCGTTCTGTTGGGGCGTACCGGGTGCAGTCAGCTGGGACTAAATCCCAGCTTCTGATAGGTAAGTCCTAAACTCTCCAGAGAGGTACTCGCCACCACGATCAGATCGTAGTGTCTTGATACTTTTACCTTGATGTTTCTCCACATCAGCCTTGAACTCCTTGAATTTATCAAAGCATTCAGACTTGCGGCGCATCAGGTAAATATATCCATACCTCGAATAATCGTCAATGAAGGTGACGAAATATTCAAAGTCACCTCTAGCTTGGATTGACATAGGACCACATAAATCAGAATGAATCAGTTCTAGCATATCTTTGGCCCTGTACCCCTTAGCCTTGAAAGGCCTCTTGGTCATCTTACCTTCTAAGCAAGACTCACAGGTCGGGAAGTCTTCCACCACTAATGAACCCAAGGGCCCATCAGCTATTAACCTCTGAATCCTACTAAGGTTAATATGACCAAGCCTAAGGTGCCAAAGATATGTCTGATTCATCTTAGAAGGCTCCTTTCTCTTATTTAGGTTAGACGATGAGCTATTAATCTCTGTGGGAGTCCTTGGTTCTAGAGTGTATATATTGCCAATCATAGTACCTAAACAGATAATCTCTCTATTTCTTTTTATAACAACTTTGTTATTGAAAGCAACAGAATATCCATCCATAATTAACTTAGAAACTGAAATCAAATTCTTTCTAAATGTGGGTACATATAAGCAATCTCTCAGAACTAATACTTTATTTCTCTCAAAAGACAAATAAAAAACTCCCACTGAAACTGCTGCCACTTCCGTAGCATTGCCCATATAGACCACGATTTCTCCTTTAGCTAGCTGTCGGGTTTCCCGGAACCCCTGCAGAGTATTGCAGACATGGTCAGTGGCTCCCGTATCTACACACCAGGTATTGGTAGATAGCACCGCTATACATGTTTCAACGACTAAGCACGAAGAAATACCTTTATCTTGACGACGGGGACAGTCCGCCTTCCAGTGTCCAGTTTGTTTACATGTGAAGCACTTGCCTTTCGGCTTCTTCACGCTAGTCCGATGTCCCTGCGATGTAGCTACCTTCTTGAACCCTCCTTGTTTCTTCTTCTTCTTGCCTTTCGGCATAGAAGAGGAAACCCTTTGAGTCACTAAGGTCTGCGAGTTCTGACGAAAGAGCCCCTCTGCCGACTGGAGTTCTCCCAGGAGTTCCCCCAATGTATACTTATGCTTATTCATGTTATAGTTGAGCCGGAACTGCTCAAAACTCCTAGGCAGAGATTGGAGTATTATATCAACCTGGGATTCCCCGTCGATAGATCCTCCAAGAACCTCAATCTCGTTGAGGTGGGCCATCATCTTTAGGACATGATCCCTCACGGGTGTCCCTTCGACCATAGTGGTCGTCATCAGATTCTTCATCACCAGCTGCCTAGCGACACGATTCTGGTGCCCAAAAAGCTCCTGAAGGTTCAGCATCATATCACAAGCAGTGGGCGTGGCCTGATGCTGATGTTGCAGTATATTCGACATAGATGCCAGAATGTAACACCGCGCCATCTCATCTGCCTTAACCCATTTCCTGTAATGCTCCTTCTGCCCTTCATCAGAATTGTCTCTAAGCTTATCAGGATATTTTTCGGTGAGCACAAATTTGTACTCTTCAGCCGTAAGGACTATGTCAAGGTTTCTCTTCCAGTCAATATAGTTGGGTCCAGTAAGTTTATTCTCCTTAAGTATTGTAGCTAGTGGGTTAAAAGCCATTTTGAAAATCCTGAGAATCACAACACACACTACTTTAGAAATCGAAAATAAATTGATTCCTCACAACAATAAAATTTTGAAATCAACCAACACCTCTAAACACCGAGAAATTCGCATGCCACGATGGTGTGGACGTATACGAATTTCCACATTCGTAAGAGGAAGTTTTACCCATTAATCTTACTATCTTATCAACCTAACTTTTTGACAAGTAAGATTAATAGTTGGTCTACTTCGGCTCTGCAAAATAATAGCAGTTACTCCGATGGGGAGGATACTATTATTCACATCTAAGTGTTCACCATTACACGACACTAAGAAAATTATCTCTGATTATGTGCCTTCCGATGGGGAAGTACACACGCTCTTTAACACTTTTCTATAGTCCTATCCGACCCAGTGATCTGCAGAACAAATCCATCCGATGGGGAGGAAGGCACTCAGAGCCGACATGCAGACTTGTTCGCATCACTTATCGGATTGTAATGGAAGCCATGGGACCCTTAGGGTCCCTCTCCCACTTAGTAATTTATCAGGAAGAATTTTAACTAGCACAATCACACAACAAGCACATAACCAACATATGAAAAATAGAGAATCCTAGATTTTCCAACTTTCATGGCCTTGGTCTCTAATGCGCCTCCAGTCGTGTCGTCACCTTGTCAACCCCAAGGATTTATTAATTACAATAATTTGCAAAACCATTCACACAATCATTATTTGGCCATGATAAGTTGGAATCTCGTGCCTGCAACACAAAGTTAGCCTACGCACATCCACATATCATTCAGCTAAATAAAATGTATGAAAATGCAAAAATTAACCAATCCTCAAACACACAAAGCCGGAAACCTCAGCTCCGATACCAATTGTTGGGTATGGCTTGGTGGGTTTCCTAAGCGAATACCTAGTCGATCTGAGAGACCTCTCTATGCCTACGGATTAAAAATTAATCCGAGTGAAGAGTCGTCTCCCATCGACCATCTCGTGTCGTATCGAATGATTCAAATTGCAACTTAGCCAATTACCAAAATTGGTCTTGCAAATCGCCGGCTTTTGTGTTTATGGTCGGGGTCCAGTTAAATAATTATTGACTATGATTCGCAATCAAAATAATTAAATAACAAACATGAAATGACGAGACAAATATATAAGCAACAAAATAACGTAACGAAAGGAGCCGAGGAAGAATATACCTTCCGTTACCTTACGATCTTCTACCGTATGACCCTCCCCTCTTGGACGTCGTGTGGGCGACAATCTACCAAGAACCGTGATCACCAAGTTGATCCTTTCTCCTTGCGCCAACCAATCTCTAACCAAAGGGATGCCGTCGGCTACTCCAAGGAGATAATCCAAATACAAACCTTTGCTTTAAGTTGTATGAACAACCTTGCTCTGAGTTGCGTGAGCAGAAAACTCCAAGACTCTAAGTCGCATATGCAACTATGCTTGGAGAGGACTGCTGCTCACCGAAGACTCCAAGTTGCTCACATAAACAACTTCTCCGCAGCCGTACCACTTCTCCTCTCCTCTACCTATTTTCTCCACTGCCAGCCGTGAATTACAACTTGCGTGCGCAAGTTTTTCACCTCCGCCACTTGCATTCGCTCGCGAGAGATTAATTGCATGCCCTTTTATTAATCTGTGAGTGGAGAGGGATTGATCGTGAGATGCATGCAATTAATCACGCTTGGAGAAACGTATGGAGAATAAAATTGCATGCAATTAATCATGCGTATGTAATTAATTGGAATGGCATGCGTTGCAATTGAGAAGAAGCAATTCAATGGAATTGCATGCGTTGCAATTCAATGGAAAAGATCAAAATTAATTGCATGCATTGCAATTAATGGGAGAAGAGAATTTTTCAATTCTGTTCGGCGGCGCCGAGTGAAACGACGGAAGAGAGAGAGGAGAGAAGAGTTGAGGCTAGGGTTTCTTGTGATCTATTAGATTAACCATTAACTTGGTTCCATGCCATCATGGGATATTTATAGGGCTACGGTAGGGACCATGAGGAGGAGTTGGATCTTGGCCTACTAATGGACCCGGTCCATTAATGAGGATCCATTCCACTAAAGGGCCCTCATTGAATTACCTCACCAACCTCCATATTTACATATGGGCTCCACTTATTACAAGTCGTCCATCCCCCGTGTTTAAGATTTCGAATGCCCGTTAATTAATTAAATTACTGACAATTTAAATTAATTAACTTCTGGATCCTTGATTAGTACCACTGGACCTTATCATCATGCCGGATCAAATCCACCTGCAGGGTTTAGCATGATGAACCTTTCGAGCTCATCAAGGGGGCATCATCAACCTGACTCACCAGGACAAGGATTCCGTCAATAATCAACGACACATCATATTATTAATATTATCTCCCAACTTACCGGGCCTATCGATCTAACAGAATAGATCTCGCCCATTAGTAAATTAAAGAAATAATACTTAATAATATATGCGCGTTATTATATCAGGATTAAGGGATCGTACTCCATAATAAAGTCTGAGGTCCTATCCAATTATCGAGTCAGTACAAATTGGATAACCTCGTGTTTTGGTCCTGCTCAATGTACTCAAAGCACACTAGTGTAATCCTATGGTCAAGACCAACCACACCTAATTACACTACAACCATTCCGATGGTTTGTCCAATTCCATCTCGGTTATGGGCCTCTATTTATACTAAGCAAGGAACTGATAACATGATCTTCCGTGTGACACCACACACCATGTTATCTACAATGCAAAGTAATTGGACTTCATGCATGTACTAATATAAACAGGCACCTAGTGTAGTGGTGATTCTCTTTTCAAAATAAAGATGTTCATATATATAAAAGAAGCATGTCTTTCAGTATACACATCTATCACCTTGGATGCAGGACTGAAGGAACGAGTGTCTACAGCTCAGAATGCCCCAAAGGAGAGGGGCAACAGCTGGGTTAGGTGCCCGGGAGGTCCCGGGTGCCCAAGGTCAAAGACAAACAAGAGTTGAGCATGAAAACGCTTCGGAAGCTCACTGGGCCAGGCGCCCCCAAGCTCCCGGGCGCCCCCATGGTCTCGGGCGCCCCGGATGCCTCGGGCGCCCTGGGTCCAAGTCAACGAAGCAACTGGATTGAAGTTAGCCGAGAAGCCAACAAGACCAAGTCATGCAGGGTGCCCTCTGTGTCCCGGGTGCCCCCGTCAAACCTCGAGCCCGATCCTGGAGGGATAAGGGCTGACGAGATCCGGATGAAGGTTTGCAGATCGAGAGACACGTGGAGGGCGCCCCCAGCATCCCGGGCACCCCTAGGTGTAATATAAAAGGGGCTCGACCCCCAAGGCTTCCAGACATACTTTTCCAATGCCTAAAAACTCTTCGCTCAAGCGCTCTACTCCGGAAACTTCTGATCTAGAGGTTCAAGCACTGACGATGACCCTACGCACCGAAGAACGATCCACACCAGGCGTCGGTAACGAAGAGTTAGATTTTTGTTTTTACTGCAATAATACTGTACGACTTTCTGTAAAACTTTGCGCCTTATAGAATTGCCAACAGTAAACGGTCAAGGACCATGGGCCTTGGAGTAGGAGCCGACCGCGACTCCGAACCAAGTAAAAAATATTATGTTCGCGTTTGTTGTTTTAATTTCCGCCGTGCATTCTCTAATTTTATAATCCGAAACAATTTACGATATTCACCCCCCCTCTATCGTATTCTCTCAATCCAACAGGAATGTGGATGAGTATTACAAAGAGATGGAGGTGGCTTTGATTAGGGTCAATATTGTGGAGGATAGGGAAGTAACCATGGCTCGGTTTCTCCATGGCCTAAACTGAGATATTGGAGACATTGTGGAGTTATAACATTATGTTGAGCTTGAAGACTTGGTTCATCAAGCAATGAAAGTGGTGCAACAATTAAAGAGAAAAGACATTATGAAGAAATCATCTTCTTCGAACTACTCTTCAAGATGGAAGGACAAGCCAAAGAAGGAGAGTTCTTCTAATTCTAAGGAGGTAACAAGCACTAAGAAGCCTATTCCTACTAATTATTCTTCTGCTTCTAAGAGTAGGGATATCAAGTGCTTTAAGTGTTTGGGAAAAGAACATATTGCATCTGAATGCCCGAATAAGAAGACTATGGTGGTGAGGGATAATGGGAGTATCTCTAGTGAAGAAATTTCTTTTCATTCCTCTTCCTCAAGCGATGAGGAAAATGATGGAGCAGCCTATGCGCAAGATGAAGATCTCTTGGTGGTTAGGAGGTTATTGGAGAGTCAAGCCACGGAGCATGAAGAGGACCAAAGAGAAAATATTTTTCATACCTACTGCCTAAAGAGTTTTGCAAGCATGACAGCATTATCTTTTACCTAAAGAATTTGTCATTCATAGCGATCATGAATCTTTGAAGTATTTGAAAGGGCAGGGGAAGCTCAACAAAAGGCATGCCAAGTGGGTTGAATTTCTTGAACAATTTTCTTATGTGATTAAGCACAAGAAAGGAAGGGCAAATGTTGTAGCAGATGCACTTTCAAGGAGGTATAATTTGCTTGCTACACTTGAAACTAAATTGCTTGGATTTGAACATATTAAAGAATTATATATACATGATAATGTATTTTCTCAATTATAGGCTACGTGTGAAAAGAAATCACAAAATGGGTTTGTTAGGCATGATAACTACTTGTTTAAGAACAATATACTTTATGTGCCAAGAGGATCCATGTGTGAATTGTTAGTTAGGGAAGCACATGAGGAGGGTTTAATGGGACACTTTGGGGTTCAAAAGACGTTAGAAATGTTGCATGAACATTTTCATTGGCCACACATGAAGCATCATGTGCAGAAATTTTGTGAAAGGTGCATTGTGTGTAGAAAAGCAAAATCTAAGGTATCACCTCATGGACTTTACACTCCTTTGTCTATTCCTGATTTCCTGTGGATTGACTTGTCTATGGATTTTGTTTTAGGCCTGCCACACACTCAAATAGGTAAGGACTCCATTTTTGTGGTAGTTGATAGATTTTCCAAGATGACACACTTCATACCTTGCCACAAAGTGGATGATGCAACTCATGTGGCAGATTTGTTTTTCAAAAAGGTGGTAAGACTTCATGGCATGCCTAGGAGCATCGTTTCAGATCGTGAAACCAAATTCTTAAGCCATGTTTGGAGGACCTTATGGAACAAGCTGGGAACAAAACTTCTTTTCTCCACCACATGCCACCCTCAAACTGACGGTCAAACTGAGGTGGTAAATAGGACTCTTTCTACCCTTCTTAGAGCAATTATTAAGAAGAACATTAGAACTTGGGAAGAATGTTTACCTCATGTTGAATTTGCTTACAATAGGGTTGTCCATTCTACTACTCAATTTTCTCCTTTTGAGATTGTTTATGGGTTCAATCCGCTAACGTCTCTTGATTTGCTTCCTTTACCTAACACTTCTTCCCTAGTTCACAAGAATGACAAAACAAAGGTGGAATATGTGAAGAAGCTTCATAAGTAAGTTAAAGCTCAAATTAAAAAAAAAGTTAAAGCTCAAATTGAGAAGAAAATGGAGCAATATGCAAATAGAGCCAATAAAGGGAGAAAAAGAGTTGTCCTTGAACCCAGTGATTGGGTGTGAGTTCATATGAGGAAGGAAAGATTTCCTGCCCAAAGGAAATCAAGGCTTCAACCACGAGGAGATGGACCATTCCAAGTATTAGAAAGAATTAATGACAATGCTTACAAGATTGACTTGCCCGGTGAGTATGGTGTTAGTGCAACGTTTAATGTGGCTAATTTACGTCCTGTTGATGTATGTGATGAGGACCTAAATTCAAGGATGAATTCACCTAAAGAAGGAGGGAATGATGAAAGCCAAGGAGGTGTTACAAGCTTACAAGACAAAGCCGAGGATGAAGAGGCATTGAAGAGAATTGGAGGACCCAAAACAAGGTCCAAGACTAAAAACATGAAGCAAGCCTTAGAGGGTTTAATAATGGAGCTCAAGGAAAAGGAGGATCAATGCACAATGGAGGTAACAACTAAATGGATCACATTCCTTCAATTTGAAAGTGACATTGAGCCAACATGAGGACCATTTTTGTATGTATTTTTGGGGGATTTTTCTAGAGTGACTTTCAATGCCCTTTGGTGGGTTTTAATGCCTTTTTGAGAGTTCCTAAGCTAGTATTGGGAATTAATGGTCCATTAGGGGAAAATAAATGTCCATGTATTCATGCATGCATGATAATGGTGCAATTAGTGCTTATTGGAAAGTGTAGTAGAGGTTAATGTTTCAACCTCCACTAAGTCTATATATAGGAAAACTCTTGTATGGCTAAGGAGGTTTTGGTTGGAATGAAATCTAAGTTTTCTCTATTGTGAGAGCTTCCTTAGAGTTCTTAGGCAAAGAACTAAGGGTGCGCTTGGTTCAAACGGAGGAATGGGAATGAGAATGAGATTGATTGAGGTGGGGAATGGGAATGGGTATGATTGATTACAAAGTGGTGTTTGGTTAGGACTGTGTAAACATTACCATTACCATTGATGGTGTTGGGTTTACCTATAAAGGAATCAATATTAATATCTCATCTCATTCATTACATATAATATTCTATTTAATTAAAAATATAAACTGTATTCTGCTAGCTGGCGCTTGGGGTTTTTCATTCCCCCCAAAATGGGGTGGAATGGATGAATACATCAAATAGCGTAATCAAAACACTGTTCCGTAATTATACCATTGAACCAAACGGACGGATTGATTTCCTTTCCCTTTGCAGAGCTCAAATACCACGTACCAAGCGCCTCCTAAATCTGATCTTATCAAGGCAACTTGTGGCGATCAAAACACCCATGACTTATCACTCACCTTCTTATCTTTCTTGAGTGTGACGTCAATATCCTTCCCCAACTAAATATCAAGGCGAACCGATTGCAGCGATCTTATCCACCCCCTCTATTGCTCTCTACGATCCTATAGAACCTGGTCAAACCTAATCCCCATGACCAAGTTCATCGTAATTTGGATCAAGACACATGATCTCGTCGTTATTGGGTTTTTTGGTCGAACCTAATCCCCACGACCAAAATCCTTTTTAGGTCGACTGAAAACTTTCGCTTGCCCATATCCATGTCCAGCCTTAGTCTTGCTTTAGTCATTCATCTCTAACTTCATCTAAGACAAACATGAAAGCATATACAAGCAAATAAGCCTTAGTCTACCTGACCTACTAACTTACCTACCTCTTGGTTAAAATTCACACTTCCAATAGTTCACTTGCTCAGAATTCACTCCTATGAGCGTTCTCACTATCAGAGTTCACTCCCTTAGGAGTTTTCCTTTACCAAGCATTCGATCATCCTTAACTTACTTGGACTTTCCACTTGCTAACCATTAAATCACTCTCAACCTGCTTGGACTTTTCTTTTGCTAGTCATTCAGTCAACCATTGACTTGACTAGACTTTATCTTTACTAGTTATCCAGTCAACCATTGACCTGATTAAACTTTGTCCTTGCTACACTACAAAAAATAGAATTTTCTGATGAAATGTAGCGACACGACCCCTATAGCCCCGTCAGGCGGCTTTCTAGGTCATGCACTATGATCTTCCCATACCCGGCAGTGGGTTTTTGCCTTTCCCAGATTCGAACCCTAGACTTCCAGGTCAAGTACAAAGGTTCATTGAATCTGGTAGCCAAGTGAGCTGCTCACTTGGCTACTAGATTCAAGGAACCTTTGTACTTGACCTAGAGGTCTAGGGTTTGAATCTGGGGAAGGCAAAAATCCACTGCCAGGGGTGGGCAACAAGTGTTTGAGGGGCTAGTATGCTTTGTGTATGATCATTAGAGGTTAAAAGATTCAATAAGGGGGAAATTGTTGGAGTCTTTTGATGTATGGCAAAGGGGGAGAAGTATTGGTTTTAAATGGGAAACCAAACACGCCTTTGCGGGAAATCCTAGGTCTAGGGGAGCCTAGTTAAAGGGGAAGCGTTTTTGCTCCATTGGTGGCATAAGGGGAACCATGGAGAGGTTCTTAAAAAGTCTTTGTAAGTCCAATATAGGGGGAACCTTGGGAGGGTTTTAAAAAACCTGTTTTTGGTAAAAGTCCTAACTTTTGGGGAGGTTAGGTGTGAGGATGCCTTGTGATAGGATCCATGTCATGTTTGTATTATATTTGTATTCCCTAACTTAAATGTATTGCCAAACATCAAAAAGGGGGAGATTGTTGGGGCAATCTATGGTCTGGAGTGACCATATTTGGGCAAAGGATTTAAGTTAGGTTTACCCTTGTGTTTTGATATGTATATTTGAGTGTGCAGGTCTTGCAAGATACACATGGACTTAGTTGGACGAATTCGAGTACGGTGAAGGGTGGCTTGGAGGCAAGCCATGGGATTGTGTGCACCGGAGGGACCATGGGCATAGCAGGGACGATGAGCCGAGGGTCGCAAACTTCAAGGCATGCATGAAGGATGACATGGAGGCAAGCTGAGGGCTTGTGTGCACATATAAGGGACGGGAGCCGAAGACGAAGAGGGCGTGAAGGCAACAGATCGAGGCTGCTGGTAAAGAGTCAGTTAAGTTGTGAGGGTTCGAGTGTGAGGGAATTGCACTCGGGAAATCCTAGGGGTCGAGTGCTGAGAGAATTGTACTCGGGAAGGGAAAACCCTAGGTAGCAGTCGACTGGTGGTCAGGCAGTCGACTGGTAAACACCACAAAAATATTAGTCGACTGCTATTGGGCAGTCTACTGGTAGTGGCTGAGAATTCGAACGTTGGGCTTGCAACGGTCGAATCTGAGTGGGATCAATCGACTGGCCTTAGGGCAGTCGACTGGTAGCGAGTTTTTCAGCCAAGAGACCTATTTAAAGGGGCTCAGTTTTGGCTGGGAGCTTTGACGAATTTGGCTTTGATTAAAGGCCAAATAGTAGTCTAAGAGCACAAAAGTAAAGTTTGGGTTGTGACAAGGTTTTTCCACCCACAAGGAGCTACACGAGCTAGCCGGAGGGCATTCGGGGAGTGATCCACCAAAGGATCAAGGGATCGTCCACCTTACAGACAGCCATGGAGTAGGAGCGTCACCTCTGAACCACGTAAAGGTTGGCGTTAGCATTGTTTTTAGTTTGTTTATTTGTTATTCTGCTTGCGCTTACTAATATCGTAAGTAGAGAATAGAAGAAAAGCTATTCACCCCCCTCTAGCTTCACGACACAATCTAACACAATCTCCCCATTCTTGATGTTTGACAATAATTTTAAGTTAGGTTAGGTCTAAGGGTTCTAGGTTAAAATTTGGGAGAAATTGAAAAAAAAATCTAACTTAAGTCTCTCTCCCCCTTTGTCACATATCAAAAGGAAATAGCGGATAAAAGTTTTTTCTCCAACAGTAAGATTTTCGAAAAAATCTAACTTAAGCCTCTCTCCCCCTTTTAAGATAATCTCTCTCCTCCTTTTTTGAAAATACTTAAGATATTTTTTTTAAAAAATTTTAAAACTCTTCCTATTTTTTAAAAAAATTAAGTACTTGTTTAGAAAATATTCTAAAAGACACTAAGTACTTTAAAAAATATTGCACCAATAATATATCAATTTTAAAAAGAATTTAAACTCTCCTAAGTCTGACACAATCCTAGGAATCTTATTAACTACAAAAAAATTCCTATGTGTCTTAGGGATTTTCCATAAATGAATATTTTCAACATATAGTTTGAATAGATTTCTTGATTTGGTTTTTTTTTTCAGTCTGACACAATCCTTTGTTGACTATAAGGAAAATTTTCCTAAGTGTCTTAGAAATTTTCCAAACTCAAGTAAAAAAAATTCTAAGGAATTTCGACGATGTTTAACAGGATGAAAATGTTTTCAAAAATTATTCATAAAGATGAAAGAGTTTTTCAACACATGTTTTGGAGAATGATAATATTCGATTTTCGAAAGTAGAGTATTTTTAAAAGTATTTTTTTTAAAGATAGTTGTTGAAAATAT
The DNA here is from genome assembly GCA_024364735.1 of Boesenbergia rotunda. Lineage (NCBI taxonomy): Eukaryota > Viridiplantae > Streptophyta > Magnoliopsida > Zingiberales > Zingiberaceae > Boesenbergia > Boesenbergia rotunda. Next base: position 70,305 of record JAGFNQ010001740.1, read on the forward strand.
AATATTTGTGAAACCTCTAATGGTTCTTTTAATTTGAACCTCCTCCTAAACCTGACATAGTTCTAGGAAACTTGTTGACTACAAGTTGATCTTCCTCTGAGTTTTAGGGTTGGATTCAAACGAAAAGAATTTAAAACATTTAAGCAATACCTTGAAGTTTTTGAAAGTATAATGTTTCTTTTAATTTGAACCTTGCCCTAAACCTGACACAGTCCTAGAAAGTTTGTTGACCACAAGTTGATCTTCCTCTAAGTCTTAGGGTTTGATTCAAATGAAAAAAATTACAACAGAAATTTTAAGAAATATTTTAAAATAATCAAAAAATAGAAATACATTAATTTCTTTTGATTAGGACTCCCCATAAACCTGACACAATCTTAGGAATCCTTGTAGATCATAAAAGAAACTTCCTATCTGTCTTTAGAGTTTATCCAAATCATAAGAACAATTAACACATATTTTAGAAAAATATTTTTGAAGGAATATGATAGTATTTGAACAAGTATTTTTTGAAAAATATTTTGAAATGCATAATAACTTTTTGAAACACATTTTCGAAAATCATTGAAAGACAAAAAAATTTGAAAGATATAAATTTTTGAAAAGAATAATTATTGAAAAATACTTTTACAAAAGAAACATCGACTCCCCCTGAACCTAACACATTCTAGCTACCCTTGTTAACTACAAGGACCTCTACCTATGTGTCTTAAGGGACTTTAGTGTTGACCTAAAAGGTTTGAGTCTAAGTGTAGGTCAAACAACTTTCAAAAAAATATATAATTTTTTAAAAAGTGGTGTATTTATAGGTAAGCACCCAATCAAGCATGAAATTCATTAAAATATTATTTTGTTTAAACATTATTTTGAAAATAGATTTTTAAGAAAATATCCTAAAAATTTTGAAAACTTTTTCAAAGGCATCTGTCAATTAATTAGTCCTTAACATCTCACTCATTCTAAGTGTCGCAATACAAACAAGCATGGTTACCTTATGAGTATTTGTGAAATGCTTAAATAATTTTTCTCAATTTAATTTATAGATTGCTTGACCTTGACTTAGATTCAAGTTTAACAATTAGTAAAAAGTAAATTTCATTAATTGACTTCGAGGACTTGGCGAGCCACAGAGACCTTCTTTGGTCGTAGTCTTATTGGATCATCAACCCTTTCCTTAGACAAAGTCTTTTAAAGAAATAGTACTTTCAATTTACACTTTTGAAAACTTTGGTCTAACAAGTCTAGGATGTGGCGAGTTAGCTTCCGCTAGTTCCACTTAGCTAAGTCGACCAGGTCGTGTTAAATCCGACACTTTTGACTAGGTTCCGGAGCTTCCGAGTCCTTGGACACAAATTTAGGGATCATCAGTTAATAAGACAAACAATTACAAGGACTAAAATGTAACTAGGTTTAAAACTAGGGGCAGACTTGCGATTTGACAAAAGTGTTGGGATAAATTGAAAAAGGTCCATATATATGCTTGACCTAACTCATTCGGCTGACTCACTCGTTGCAGCCGAAGACGCCGCCCCCTTTCCCTCATCATCTCCCTCTCTTCTCTCTGCTCGGGCGCAGCCACAGACAGCCAGACGCGCCGACTCCCCTCCCCTTCGTGCATGCCCTAGCCGCAAACGCGCCACCCCTTCTTCCTCCGTTTCTTCTCCCTTTCCGCGTGCCCTAGCCACGGTCGACACCGACTCTGTCTTCTCATAGCGCGACCTAGCCGCAGGTGAAGTCCAAAGCCGATTTTCTTCCTCTGCCTTTCTCTCGTTCGGCGATTGTGAGGGTGGCTATTGTGAGGGTTGCTGTGGTCTTCAAGGCTGAGTGAGCTGTTTGTGCTAGCCATCGCAGAGGTAAGGACCCATAGGATGGTGTCCATTTGTAATGGTGTATGCTTTCCTTAGATGATGATCGGTTGGAAACTAGGGTATTGGAATATCTATTGTTGTTCTAACCCTTTTGGAATTGGGTTTCAGGTTGTGAATTGGAATCTAGACCCTGGTTTTGGTATCTACGAAATTCCTCCTCCCTGCTTGCTCAGGTAACTTGCTGTGTTGGTGATCAACTGAGATTCGGATTGGAATTGCTTTGCAAGCAATTGGCTGAGGTACGATTTGGATTCTCCAAGGATGGTTGAGTAGGTCAGATCGATGTTGTTAATCTACCTTGATTATATTTTGGATTGTGGCAGCAGTTTAGTGAAGTTTTGTACTAAAAGAAAATACTTTATATGAGAATGTAGGTTGTTTACTGTGAATTACCCATATTGTTGAGATCAAATGGAATAGTAGGTAAAGTTTTGGATCGATTATTGTAATAGTTTAGTTAGCTTGGATTTGTGAATGTTTACTGCCTGTTTAGATGGACTATCCTATTCTCCTTTGGAGGACTCAATTCCGTGAGTTTTAATTGGGATAATTTGGGATAATTAAGGCCTAACCATTTTATTATGATTAATTAAATAGAAAGGGACGGATTAGGTTAACCCTAGAACGGATTAGGGATTAATTAGCTAGTTACTATTTTTGTAATAGCTAATTAAATATGTCCTTGATACAGGGACTTGATTTGGATTTTTATTGCTGATATTGGCTGGTGGTTCTCTTCGCATTTGGATTCTTCTCTTTTGGAGGTGGGTACCCCTTGACTTATCTTGTTGATATTGTCATATTGTTATGCATAGACTGTTATAGATAGCAGTAAGTTTATACGCTATCCTTGTTTAGTATGCTTGTTCTGGATACATGTTGTCTATCCCTGAGTTATTATGCTGTTAGTTCCATACAGTCTCAGGTATTGTCATATCTATATGTATGCTTAGATATCTTGATGAATCTCTTGCATTTGACATTGAGGGATCAGTAGTTTCCTGTCAATATACCTTGTTGGTTACCAGTATTTCCTGTTATAGGATTCAGACTGAGACTTAGTATACTGGCGACTTGGTGAGGGATGTATGTGTACATATCATACATCATTCTTGCATTGTTGCATACCGGCGATCAGCGACTCTCTTGTGGTTGAGCCTATCGTCTTCCGGTACATGATATGCGCACACGACCACTCATGGGTTAGTGGATACCGTAGGATGTGCGCATTTGCCCTGTATTGCTCCGTTTGGCCACTATTTGGAGGGTGAGCCCGAGCGTGGTAGCAGCCAGGGATCCCTTCTCGTACTAAGCCACGAGGAGATGAGAGCTTGACTCCCCCATTGCTTGGGGTAGGAGCGGAGTCTCTACCAGCATCCTGTCCACCCGGTCACTCAGGAGCAGTGATAGCAGGGTGCGTACAGTTGTCATAGCTCTACCCTCTTAGACGTCACCTATGACGGGTGTACGATGATCTGACTGGTGTCAGGGGTGACACATGTCATTGCACCATGTGCATATTTTGCATCGTGCATTGTTTGCTGCACTTGATTTCTGCACTTGTTTGACATGCATATTCTGGAGACTTGTTATCTGAGATTATATGTCTATTGGTATTCCATTGGTATCTTATTACCCTCTTTTCATGTTAGATGGATTCTGGTATGTATCTACCTCAGTATATTTTTAGTACTAGTCTTTCCCTATTGTTGATATGAGACTGTATTAGCAGAACTCTTAATGTTGGTATAACTTTCTATGCATATCTATTGTTCCTTTTGGACTCACACCGTGGTTATTTTCCTTAATTTCAGGTTGATGTCTGCCAGGAGAGCCCTAGCCGCCAGTCCCCAGCTCGAGAGGAGCTCTGTTTTGTTTTGTTTTATGTTGAGTTATGGTTATGGACCCTGTATTATATACTTTGCTTCCGTTGCCATGGTTTGGACATGTATTCATGTTTTATTCGATGGTATTGTACTTTTGAGTCCTATGTTGGACTTCGTGGGGGTTTTGGCTTTGTTCCTGCCCCCTGGCAGCTCAGGTGAGTTCATACTTTGGTTTTACGATGGTTATAGTTATATATCCATTATTTCTGTATGGATTTGTGGCCTGAGGCCATTTAACTGTGTGGTTGTGCTATTTATATCTGTGTGTTTGTGTAAATTGTCCGCCGGACTGGGGAGGTGCTGTCCGATGTTCTATTGGATCAGCGGCTCCAGGGTCTCGGGGCGTGACAATTTATTTTTGGTATCAGAGCTCAGGTTTTCGGATACCTTGAGGACTTGTGGATTTTCGGAGTCTATCTGATACCAATTTATTTTTGGTATCAGAGCCTAAGTTTTGTGATCCTTGTTTTTCGGATTCGGGTTTTATGGAAATCTGATACCAACTTATTTTTGGTATCAAGCCCAGGATGCGGGATACCATCGATTCGTGAATTTCTCGGAATTTGAATCTGACACTGAACTGGTAGGTGTCGGAGCTCGGGTCTGATGTTATTCATCCGAGTACATTACGGATCTTTAAGGTCGTGGTTGCGATGCGACGATAATTTGGGACTTGGCAGCGATGGGACATCTCCAGGCAGCAAGAGGTATATCTTTTGGACTTATCTTACTTTTAGTATTCACTATTAGAGTTTGGATTGGTTAGATTACCCTACTATGGTGGAATTATATATTCATGCTGGATGGATAGATATATATAGACTTGGATTAGTTGGATTGACATGTTGTCAATCTATCTTATTCGTGATCGTTCATGTGAGCGATTAGTGACCTATTGCGGATGAGATCTTGGAGCAGATAATGTTATTCTCTAGTAGCCTCGATTGTTGAAACGGACAACTAAGGTTGAATATGTCGACAACCTACTGGAGGATAAGGATTTTGGTTGTTCTAGATCGTACTATTTATAGTACGTGTTTTAGCTACTATTAGCTAAACAAGAACTAGGGTTGGCTACCGTAGTTGGCTCGATCAATATATGATCGACTTACCCTAGTTCAAGGAGTTTCAGACCTTTGGGTCGTTCGTGCCTGGTTAAGTGACCGGGAAGGCACGTTTAGGGTATATGATCTACATTGATATAGAAAAGTAGCATTAGCTACGTGCTACCATTGTTGAAGAGTGATATATTTTATTCCATGGAGATTTTGACCATGGATCACCTATAACTAGTTGATGACCTAGAAGGTACAGTTTGATAGGTGACTTGAGCCGATACAGAAAAGTGTAGAGCTAACTGCTGACACTTATGGGTTACCAGCTGGAGCAGGTCGTATGCTACTACTATAGACTACCAGGACACTTGAGCCGGGACTGTGCCTTGAAGGCACAGAATGAGAGGACGGGAGCCACTAGCCAGACTGGACATTCGAGACAGTTAGGAGCTCATAGAGGCGGACGGAGGACTCAGCCTTCATTCTGCCAGCCGCATGCTGCCCCACCAGCACCTGCATACGGTATGCTAGGACACGAGGCCAGTTACACCTCAGCCTTATATCAGAGCCCAGCTTCAGGACCTCTACAGCAGACTTATCCAGCTTATCAGTCTGTGATACAGCAACCTCAGTACCCGGTGGGAGGGTCAGTTCAGCAGCCTTAGTCTCAGTTGCAGTTCCCACCTCAGCAGTACCCAGCCGTGCCACCACCACCGTCTGAGACTGGATAGATCTATGCTGTCACTCGAGAGGAGGCCCAGTGGGCCGACGGATCGGTATTTCGCGGTACTATTTCTCTTTATACCTTTCCTGCTGAGCTATTAGTTGATACTGGTAGTTCTTACTCTTTTATATCGCGGATATTCATGAGTAGGGTTGGTAGATTGGCTACCACTAGATTACAGTAGTTATCTGTATCCTTACCCTCAGGAGAGATCTTGAGTATTACCCAGGAGGTCAGAGCATGCCCATTATATTTTGGTAGTATTACCCTCACGGTTGATTTGTTTGTTCTGGAGATAGTGGATTTCAATATTATTCTTGGTATGGATGTTCTTACCTCTTATCATGCCACAGTCGATTGCTAGACGATGGTGGCCACTTTTCGGCTTCCAGACCAACCCTCGTGGGATTTCACTGGCATCAGGGATGAGGGCTTATCAGTTATTTCTGCGCTTCAGGCACAAAGATTGCTATCTCACGGTTGTCAGGGTGTCTTACTGTCATTTCTTAGCACCGACGACAGCAGTAGCTCTCCGATCTCGGACGTTCCAGTGGTCCGAGAATATCAGGACGTATTTCCAGAGGAGCTACCGGGTTTACCTCCTAGGAGGCAAGTGGAGTTCACTATTGAGCTAATACCGGGGACTTCGTCGGCATCGAAAGCTCCGTATCGTGTGGCACCGAGAGAGTTGGACGAGCTGAAGGTCCAGCTCCAGGAGTTATTGGACAGGGGATTCATCAGACCTAGCGTCTCACCATGGGTTTCTCCAGTTCTCTTCGTGAAGAAGAAAGACGGTTCTTTGATGTTGTGCATCGACTACAGGCAGTTGAATACATTGACCATCAAGAACAAGTACCCCCTGCCACGGATTGAGGATTTGTTTGATCAGCTCAGGGGCACATCCTGTTGGGACCGGGTGCATGTTGACAAGGATACGGGTTCATAAAATTCTAAATTTTTACGTGCAGCGGAAGAATTAGCATAAAATAATTTCTCAAATTATTCTAACCACGTATCTAGCATGCAACCTTATGGTGTGTGGACATGATCATAAAATAAAACTTTGCGGAAAAGTAAACTAATTTACTAAGTACCTCGCGTAACTCGAAGTAAGGGACGAGATCCAACCGTAGCGTCCCTTGGAAGCTTCGCCTCTATTCGCATCCACGCCGAGTTCTCTTCGGGATGACTTCGCAAAGTCACGAGTTTTGTGCCGACGAGAACTACTAGATTCTCTAAAGGCACAACTAGAACAACAAGAGAAAAGATAGGAAACTAACCACCAAGAGACGGAATCTAAATTCCGAGAAGGAAGGAGGTGTGATCCGCTTCTTTTTCTCCGAGGTCGTCCTGGTGGATGAAGTTCACGCCCACCTTGGGAGTTGCGCCGACCCTAGGGGAGGAGAGAGAGCCGGCCCTAGAGAGAGAGGGGCGCCGGCCCTAGAGAGAGAGAGGCATGTAGAGAGAGAGAGAGAGCAATTAATCTCTTGATTAGGAATTCAAGGCTTGCCTTTGGTTCCTTATATAGTTGCTTCTCCCTTGCCAAGTCTCTCTCTTAACGGAATTAACGGAATTAATTTTCATAAGAAATTTATCTTATAATCTTTCTTATGAATAATTCCGTTATGCCTAGTTTTATTATAACTAACTTTATAATAAAACAAATACTTCTCTTCTTTAATTATGGAATAAATTTTATAAGAAATTTATAAACTTTCTTATTATGAAAAAATCAATTCATAATTGATTTTATAAAATTAAAATAAACCATTCCATGGATCATTTTAATTTCCATAAAAAGAATAAATTTATATAAATTTATTTATATAAATTTCTTTATACAAATTTATTTATCCATAATTTATAAAACAAATCGCACTAGATTTATTTTATTAATTAAACCAAATAAATTGGTTTATCCCCTTTGTAGTGGCCGACCAAACCAAGAGGGTGGACACCCTCTTTGGCCGGCCAATTCAAACCGAACCGATCGCGAATTAAACTAATTTAATTCGCCCAATAAGTCTTCAAAAGACTTAGCCATTTTTAGCTTCCATTGCGCCTCTGATAAATTCAGATTCGACTTATTTCTCTTGATCGGAAAATCTAATTTTCAACTCGTTTTAAATCTCTCGGATTACTCGTAGTGCGTGTGACTAAATAGGCTTTCGATTTATGTTGGCCGTCTATAATTAACTAATTATAGAACGATCATGAGTGACACCTAGTAGTACATCATGACCCCCAATTAATCGAACGATCAATGGTTGACCTCAGAAAGAATTCCGAAACCCTTCAGCAGCTATAATGAATCGTGCCTCATTCCCTTCACCATCTTATACCCACTTGGTTCAGGACATGGTCTGTGTGTGTCAGTCCCCACTAGGCTGACTACGTCACACCTAGCCCAAGTAGTGTCTTTCTCGTCCTTTGGATTTCTAATTACTCTCATGTATTTAAGAGACACATACTCTAAACATGATATGCTCTAGCCAGAGGCTTTGAGTAACAATACGACGATAGGCCTGGGTATACATCTCCTCGCAAGGAGTGGTGAATCCTTTGTAGGCTGTTCAAACATCTTCGGGCACTTCGGCTTATACCCAACCATCCAGGGTCCACACCTCCTTGGAGATGCTTGCTTAAGATGTTAAAGTATAAGTCTCCATGACCAAGATGACTTGAACACCGCAAGTCAAAGGAACATCGCACTTAAGCTGCGGTAAGAACTTCACTGACCTGTCTATGTATAGACTACCATGTGAAGTTTTACAGTCAGTCACTCCAATGAACTAGTTCCCTTAACTAGCATCCATGTTTATCTCTGGACATCCCAATGTCACCAGCCAGTGAGAATCAGCTGATTAGAGAATAACCCATGCTAGTCATAACAGAATTGATAGTATCCGTTTTTATCAATTCATCGACTAGGGATATTTTCAATACTTCACAATTGCACATTTAGAGATAATCACTAGTTGTGATCCCATCATAAATTCTCTTATGCTGTGAATTGTATTGCGGACATTCAGTAGATGAGTTTAAGATCCCAATCAATTACACAAATATGTATACTCAAATAGTGAATTTTCATTTATTAAAATAAATGTTTACAATCATAAGGCGATTGCCTTAGGACACTTCTCTCATATCACTAACACATCCATGTATTCCAGGATTGATCTGCGATCTGGATATCATCAGTTGACGGTCAGAGAGTCAGATGTCCAGAAGACAGCGTTCCGCACCAGATATGGACACTACGAGTTTTTGGTAATGCCATTTGGGCTTACCAATGCTCCAGCGGTATTCATGGACTTGATGAACCGCGTATTTCTGGAGTATCTGGATCAGTTCGTCATAGTATTCATTGACGACATCTTAGTCTATTCTCATTCCGAGGAGGAGCATGCACAACATCTTCGCATCGTATTGGAGACTCTCAGACGAGAGCGTCTATATGCGAAGTTCAGCAAATGTGCCTTTTGGTTGTCATTAGTAGGTTTTCTGGGACACATGGTATCTAGCTGAGGCATCTCAGTAGATCCCCAGAAGATCGATGCTGTTACCAGCTGGGAGCAGCTGAAGTCAGTCACTGAGGTTCGCAGTTTCTTGGGTTTGGCCGGATATTACCGACGATTTGTAGAGGGATTTTCCACTATTGCTATGCCACTGACACGCCTTACCAGGAAAGGCGTGAAGTTCATTTGGACAGAGGCTTGCGAGACCAGCTTTCAGGAGCTGAAGCGACGATTGGTGACAGCACCCATTCTTGTATTACCCTCGGGAGAGGACGGATTTGTGTTGTATACCGACGCATCACATCAGGGGTTAGGCACATTTCTGATGCAGCACGGACGGGTAGTATCTTATGCTTCTCGACAGCTAAAGGAGCATGAGAAGAACTATCCGGTTCATGATTTGGAGTTGGCCGCCATCATCTTTGCTTTACGGATTTGGAGTTGGCCGCCATCATTTTTGCTTTGTGGATTTGGAGGCACCACCTGTACGGTATTACTTTTGAGATTTTCACTTATCATAAGAGTCTCAAATACCTATTCACGCAGAAGGAACTCAATCTCCGACAGAGGAGATGGATGGAGTTCCTTAAGGATTATGATTGCACCATTAGCTACCATCCAGGGAAAGCTAATGTTGTGGCGGACGCATTGAGCAAGAAGTCCAGAGGGACTTTGGCCTGTCTCCGGGCATCAGTTACCGAGCTAGTTCAGGGTGTCTCAGAGTTGGGTCTAGAGGAGTAGGGTCAGACTGAGATGGGTATTCTGGCGACCATTGTTGCTCAGTCTTCCATTCGGACGAGGATCAGAGAGGCTCAAGCGAGCGATCAGCATCTGCAGTTCCTCGGCAGTCGAGCAGCCACAGAGCCGCGGTCTGATTTTACACGAGACGATGCGGATGCCTTGTATTTTCACGGGAGATTTTGCGTACTCGAGTCACATCCGGTCCGAGAGGAGTTACTTCAGGAGGCACATCGCTCCCGATTTGTTATCCATCCGGGTGCCACCCATATGTATCGGGATCTGAGACGTTCCTACTGGTGGAACGACATGAAGAAAGACATCGCGGATTTTGTAGCTAGATGTCTAGTTTTCCAGCAGGTTAAGGCTGAGCACCAGAGACCAGCTGGACTACTTCAGAGGATTCCCATTCCTGAGTGGAAGTGGGAACACATTACTATGGATTTCGTGGTGGGATTGCATAGGACCAGACGAGGCCTTGACGCGATTTGGGTGATCGTTGATCGATTGACCAAATCCGCGCACTTTCTAGCTATTCGGAGGACTGATTCTTTGGACAGACTAGCAGAGCTGTATTGTAGAGAGATCATCAGATTGCACGGCATACCGTTGAGTATTATATTCGACCGAGATCCGCGTTTCACCTCACGCTTCTGGCAGAGTCTGCAGAAGGCCATGGGTACCGAGCTCAGATTTAGTAGCGCCTTCCATCCGCAGATCGATGGTCAGTCAGAGCGTACCATTCAGACCCTGGAGGACTTATTACGAGCCTGTGTTATGGATTTCGGAGGCAGTTGGGAGGATCATCTGCACCTTGTCGAGTTCACCTACAACAACAGTTATCATGCGGCTATCCAGATGGCACCGTATGAGGCGTTGTATGGTAGGCCTTGTCGGACACCCACCCTCTGGGAGGAGGTTGGGGAATCCCAGCTGTTAGGACCTCAGAGAGCTCAGCACGAGGCAGAGTTAGTACGTATCATCAGATACAGGATATCTGAGGCGCAAGATCGTCAGAAGAGCTATGCCGACCAGAGACGGAGACCTCTGGAGTTCTCCGTAGGTGATCATGTAATTCTGCGAGTTTCACCCACGAAAGGGGTGAAACGATTCGGTCTTTGAGGGAAGCTTGCTCCGTGTTACATCGGTCCATTCCAGATTCTGGAGAGAGTTGGAGCAGTTGCTTATCGGTTGGCTCTTCCACCATCCATCACCGGTGTACACGATGTGTTCCACGTATGGATGCTGAGGAGATACGTACCAAACCCTTCACATGTGTTGTCGGATGTCTTAGTTCCACTTCAGCCTGACGCGTCTTACGAGGAGATTCCTGTAAGGATTCTGGGTCACCGGGAGCGTCAGTTGCGGAACAAGACAATTCGGTTGGTTAAAGTCGGATGACAGCTTCACTCAGATGAGAAGGCTACCTGGGAGCTTGAGGATGTCATCCGAGCTCGTTACCCCCACCTGTTCACTTGAGGTATGCATGATTATTACTGTTCAATATTTATATCAGCATACTTCTTGATAGTGTACTATAGTGAATATTAGAATTTGGGGACCAAATTTTTTATTAGTGGGGGAGGATGTTAAATCCGACACTTTTGACTAGGTTCCGGGGCTTCCGTGTCCTTGGACACAAATTTAGGGATCATAAGTTAATAAGACAAACAATTACAAGGACTAAAATGTAACTAGGTTTAAAACTAGGGGTAGCCTTGCGATTTGACAAAAGTGTTGGGCTAAATTGAAAAAGGTCCATATATATGCTTGACCTAACTCATTCGACCAACTCACTCGCTGCAGCAGAAGACGCCGCCCCCTTTCCTTCATCATCTCCCTCTCTTCTCTCCGCTCGGGCGCAGCCGCAGACAGCCAGACGCGCCGACTCCCCTCCCCTTCACGCATGCCCTAGCCGCAGATGCGCCGCTCCTTCTTCCTCCATTTCTTCTCCCTTTCCGCGTGCCCTAGCCACGGTCGACGCCGACTCTGTCTTCTCATCGCACGACCTAGCCGCAGGTGAAGCCCACAGTCGATTTTCTTCCTCTGCCTTTCTCTCATTCGGCGATTGTGAGGGTGGCTATTGTGAGGGTTGCTGTGGTCTTCAAGGCTGAGTGAGCTGTTTGTGCTAGCCATCGCAGAGGTAAGGACCCATAGGATGGTGTCCATTTGTAATGGTGTATGCTTTCCTTAGATGATGATCGGTTGGAAACTAGGGTATTGGAATATCTATTGTTGTTCTAACCCTTTTGGAATTGGGTTTCAGGTTGTGGATTGGAATCTAGACCCTGGTTTTGGTATCTACGGAATTCCTCCTCCCTGCTTGCTCAGGTAACTTGCTGTGTTGGTGATCAACTGAGATTCGGATTGGAATTGCTTTGCAAGCAATTGGCTGAGGTACGGTTTGGATTCTCCAAGGATGGTTGAGTAGGTCAGATCGATGTTGTTAATCTACCTTGATTATATTTTGGATTGTGGCAGCAGTTTAGTGAAGTTTTGATACTAAAAGAAAATACTTTATATGAGAATGTAGGTTGTTTACTGTGAATTACCCATATTGTTGAGATCAAATGGAATAGTAGGTAAAGTTTTGGATCGATTATTGTAATAGTTCAGTTAGCTTGGATTTGTGAATGTTTACTGCCTGTTTAGATGGACTATCCTATTCTCCATTGGAGGACTCAATTCCGTGAGTTTTAATTGGGGTAATTTGGGATAATTAAGGCCTAACTATTTTATTATGATTAATTAAATGGAAAGGGACGGATTAGGTTAACCCTAGAACGGATTAGGGATTAATTAGCTAGTTACTATTTTTGTAATAGCTAATTAAATATTTCCTTGATACAGGTACTTGATTTGAATTTTTATTGCTGATATTGGCTGGTGGTTCTCTTCGCATTTGGATTCTTCTCTTTTGGAGGTGGGTACCCCTTGACTTATCTTGTTGATATTGTCATATTGTTATGCATAGACTGTTATAGATAGCAGTAAGTTTATACGCTATCCTTGATTAGTATGCTTGTTCTGGATACTTGGTGTCTATCCCAGAGTTACTATGCTGTTAGTTCCATACAGTCTCAGGTATTGTCATATCTATATGTATGCTTAGATATCTTGATGTATCTCTTGCATTTGACATTGAGGGATCAATAGTTTCCTGCCAGTATACCTTATAGGTTACCAGTATTTCCTGTTATAGGATTCAGACTGAGACTTAGTATACTGAGGACTTGGTGAGGGATGTATGTGTACATATCATACATCATTCTTGCATTGTTGCATGCCGGCGATCAGCGACTCCCTTGTGGTTGAGCCTATCATCTTCCGGTACATGATATGCGCACACGGTCACTCATGGGTTAGTGGATACCGTAGGATGTGCACATTTGCCCTGTATTGCTCCGTTCGGCCACTATTTGAGGGTGAGCCCGGGCGTGGTAGCAGCCAGGGATCCCTTCTCGTACTGAGCCACGAGGAGATGAGAGCTTGACTCCCCCATTGCTTGGGGTAGGAGCGGAGTCTCCACCAGCATCCTGTCCACCCGGTCACTCAGGAGCAGTGATAGCAGGGTGCGTACAGTTGTCATAGGTCTACCCTCTCAGACGTCACCTATGACGGGTGTACGATGAGCTAACTGGTGTCATGGGTGACACATGTCATTGCACCATGTGCATATTTTGCATCGTGCATTGTTTGCTGCACTTGATTTATGCACTTGTTTGACATGCATATTCTCGAGACTTGTTATCTGAGATTATATGTCTATTGGTATTCCATTGGTATCTTATTACCCTCTTTTCAGGTTAGATGGATTCTGGTATGTATCTACCTCAGTATATTTTCAGTACTAGTCTTTCCCTATTATTGATATGAGACTGTATTAGCGGAACTCTTATTGTTAGTATAACTTTCTATGCATATCTATTCTGGATATCCGCAGAGTTCCTTTTGGACTCACACCATGGTTATTTTCCTTAATTTCAGGTTGATGTCTGCCAGGAGAACCCTAGCCGCCAGTCCCCAGCTCGAGAGGAGCTCTGTTTTGTTTTGTTTTATGTTGAGTTACGGTTATGGACCCTGTATTATATACTTTGCATCCGTTGCCATGGTTTGGACATGTATTCATGTTTTATTCGATGGTATTATACTTTTGAGTCCTATGTTGGACTTCATGGGGTTTTGGCTTTGTTCCTGCCCCCTGGCAGCTCAGGTGAGTTCGTACTTTGGTTTTACGATGGTTATAGTTATATATCCATTGTTTCTGTATGGATTTGAGGCCTGAGGCCATTTAACTACGTGGTTGTGCTATTTGTATCTGTGTGTTTGTGTAAATTGTCCGCCAGACTGGGGAGGTGCTGCTCGATTTTCTATTGGATGAGCGGCTCCAGGGTCTCGAGGTGTGACATGTCGGGTACTCCTTACCCTTCCTAACTTCCTAGACAATGCTTCCCTAACTTACTATCATCTCGCCCCACCCTGGTACTATGTTGGGCAAGAATAACCAATCTTTTTCCTATCTATCCATTCTATATTAAGCAGAAAATAAACTAGCATGAATGACATGACAGATATGTATTGAAAAATAGATAAATGCACGAGCATGACATTTATGCATGAGTCAATCAGGTCAAATCATTTTTATTAGGTTTCTAATAATTTATCAAATTCTCAATTTGATACAGAACGTGTTAACCCGCGAATATGCCAACAAATTTTTGTTGATGCAGTCTGGCCCTGATTGTTGTTTTGGTGTTGACACCAATTTTAGTTTAGGTGGATGATTAAGTCCTGATCGGGGATCAGGCATGGTATGGAAAATCCTAGTTTGGAGGGCTAGGTGTTGGAATGGTATGGAAAATCCTAGCTTGGAGGGCTAGGTGTTGGAAAATCCTAACCTGGAGGGTTAGGTGTTGAAAATCCTAGCATGGAGGGCTAGGTGTGTGAAAAGTCCTAATTCGGAAGAGGTGGGTGAAAAGTCCTAGCTTGGAGGGCTAGGTGAAAAGTCCTAACTTGGAGGGTTAGGTGCAAATTCCCATCTTGGAGAATTAGGTGAAAAAGTCCTGGCTTGGAGGGTCAGGTCCTAGCTTGGAGTGCTAGGTTTGGAAAAGTCCTAATCCGGAAGGGTTGGATGAAAAGTCCTAGCTTGGAGGGCTAGGTGAAAAGTCCTAACTTGGAGGGTTAGGTGCAAATTCCCAACTTGGAGTGTTAGGTGAAAAATCCTTAGCTTGGAGGGCTAAGGTGGATGAAAATTTAGCTTGGAGGGCTAGGTTTGAGTCCCTGGATCGGTCCGGTGACCGATCAGGGATGTTGGCACGCTGCTCCTTCGTGGATCGGTCTGGTGACCGATCCAGCGATGGCTGATCGGTCTGGTGACCGATCAGGGAGCACACAGTGAGGATGGGAACCTATTGTGCTGCTCCTGATCGATCTGGTGACCGATCAGGGAGTATGCGTTTCACCCACTGACTGGCTCCTGATCGGTCTGGTGACCGATCAAGGAGCAAACAGTGAGGTTGAGTTCCCGTGCTGAACTGCTCCTGATCGGTCTGATGACCGATCAGGATCACTGTGTATATCATTTTGGAGAACGATCCAGCTTTGCGGGTTCCTCACTAAGATCGATCAGGATGGTGCCTGATCGGTCTGGTCGTGATCTGATCGGTCTGGTGACCGATCAGGAGACCTTCTGATCGGTCAGGTGACCGATCAGGAGGTTTGGACTGCGAAACTCAGAAATCGCATAAATTAGGGGTGATCGGTCCGGTGATCGATCCACAACCTGGGATCAGTCTGGTGATCGGTCCAGGAGAATCTCAAAGAAATCGCGATTTCTGATTGAGCGTTGGGGATCGATCAGGATGGAGCCTGATCGGTCTGGACCCAGCCTGATCGGTCCGGTGACCGATCAGGAGGCTCTCGGATCGGTCCGGTGACCGATCACTTTAATTCAAATTGCACTGTCAGACGCTCTGATCACACCTGACCATATCCGATTATCTGCTGCTTACATCTGATACTTGATTTACTATGTGATATGCTGCTCTAATACTCTGATTAAGCTGCAGGTGACAGGGGAGGATTCAAACACTCAAGGAGAAGTCAATGGAGGCTTTCCTTGGAGCAGGTTTGTCCGATTCTCCATTTCAGGCTGCAACGGATGGAGCTACTGTAGCGACCCGCCTTCTCTACCTTAGACGGATCGTTACTTTTGTCTACTTCTTGACTC
This sequence comes from Boesenbergia rotunda, assembly GCA_024364735.1. Lineage (NCBI taxonomy): Eukaryota > Viridiplantae > Streptophyta > Magnoliopsida > Zingiberales > Zingiberaceae > Boesenbergia > Boesenbergia rotunda. The sequence goes on from JAGFNQ010001740.1 coordinate 86,326, forward strand.
TAATGCACGACTAAAAATGCGGAAATCTTTTTTTTTTTAATCTATCTAAGAATGATATTCTAACTTAATTAGTCATGCATGATACCATGTCACACTTTCTTTCTCAAAAACTCGTAAGAAAATACCTATTGAAACTTGCCTCGCCCAACTCAGCTTACGGGTATCAGTCGACTGCTATATAGCAGGCGACTGGTACCAGGCGACTGTCCTTTGGCAGTTACCTGGTGTATCGAACAGAAGCGACTGTTCGATAGGGCAGGTGACTGGTACTGTACCAGTCGACTGATACGTCTGAAAACCTGAATTTCAGATTCGAAGCCTTGTTTCAAAACTCCACCAAACATATAGTTTCACACCATACAAAGCCACAACACCATTTCTATACTCTATACTAGTTTCCTAAACATTTTAGCCAATCAAAATAACTTCATAAACTCGAAATTAGGACTTTTACGAGATTTAGCAAGTCATGAAAATCTATTTGAACTTTTATGCTAGAGTTTGTACCAAACTTAACTTCTAACCATTTAAACACATTCCACAAGGTTCTATAACATCACTAAAGCATTATGAAATGTGAATGCAACTTTCCTAAGCATGATTGAGCAATAAAACTTGATTCAAGGAAAACTAGCTCTATCTTGGCACATGCATCAATAACTCCAATAAAGTATCAATATTTCAAACTACTCACACTTCTACTCATCCAATACAATCATAAGGTTATGTATGCTAAACGAAATGACATGGAATCTTTACTTGTGATCTTAAGACATGCAAAATATCTAAAACGCAACTACTTGGGTAAATTCTATATAAGATAACTTAAAATCAGACTCTATAGCAATTGTATTTTGAGTCTTTTATTCATCTTGTCCCAAGGACCTCTCCAAGGTCAGCCACCACACACACTTTGCTCAGCACCGTCTCGTCGCCTTCCTTCAGAATCGCTTGCCTTTACCTTTATCTGCAGTAAGAGGAAATGCAACTAGTAAGCAAAAAGCTTAGTAAGTACTATCTAGCTCACAAAATCTCGAAATGTGCAAACATGCTTCTTGAACAATATGAAAATCATATGAGATACTTATATGCTTGAAAGAAAACTAAGAACATGTATAACTCAAAACATGCATACTCAAGCATTAATAAATCTCAATTTACTTTTCTTGGCTCAACCTGAAACTTTAGCTATTCTTTAACTTTTTGAAAACTCTTTAAACTTTAGAAACTTTGCTAAAGCATATACTTGAAAATAATAATCACTTGGATCCACTGAAGACGTAAGTACCATCTGATGTGCGTTCCCTAAAAGGTTGGGGTAGCGAGCCACCAATCCTAATAGAGCAGACCTTGGTTTACCAGGGCCAAGACCTTGGAATTGGACACCTGGATTTCTTTAACGACGCCCTTGGACGCCGGGTACTGGCCTTAGAAAATAAAATAGCTTTTCTTTCTTTTCTTTCTTATCTGTAAATGCCTTGGCATTTTCTCGAGCACCTTGCGTGCTAAAATCCCTAAGTCTTGACTTTTGGGGATTTCTTAAGGCCTTGGCCTTTTCTTTTCTTATCTTTATCTTCTCTTTTCTTTTCTCATAACTTTCTTAGCCCCTAATCTCATATAGGGTGCTTAATCAAACTTATACAAGCATATAATGAACTAAGATCACATGAAAAATCTCAAACTAAAGGTAAATGTCTCTTTTAAAACTTTTAAAGGAAATTCTTGCGGAAAACCCGCCTCTCACTGCAGGTGAGCAGTACTTACTTTGATATCTTGGACTTACAACCAAGATTGACGTCTAGGGCTCGGAAGAAAATTGAGATCTCGGAGATTTCTTCGCGCCTATGCGTTCCTCTCGTCGCGGGGATTCCGAATATAGGAAAATCTCTTGGAGGAGAGCCTTGGCCGGCCCTCTAGGCCTTGGTGTGGTGTCGCCCAAGAGAGGAGAGGGGAAAGGAGTCGGCGCAAGGTGTTGGGCGAGGGAGAGAAAGGGTTTAGGTTGAGAGAAAATAAAATTTCTCTCTTTAATTATCTATTTATACTTATGGGGCGAATTTACCTAACTATACCTTATCTATTGTTTCGCTCAGTTTATTTCAACAAAACCAACCAGCTCAGCTTGTCGCGGGCGCGCCTGGTCTCCTGGTGGTCGCGGGTTCGAACCCCCTGCTGCCCTTAAACGTTTTTCTTTTTTTAAAAATACTAAACGGACTCGGAAAATTCCATAAAAATATTCTAAAAATTTCTAAAAATATCTAGAATATTTCTAAACCATTTTTAAATAATTCTAAGGACTTTAAGAACTAAAAATGGGAATTTTGGGGCGTTACAATCCCCCATACCTTATAAAAAGTTCGTCCTCGAACTTAGAATAATTCTGGATATCTTTCTCTCATGCTGTCCTCACGTTCCCAAGTAGCCTCCTCATGCTTTTGATTCTGCCAGATGACCTTCACTAGTGGCACTTCTTTGTTTCTTAATCTTTTAACTGCTTTGTCCACTATCTGTGTCGGTCTGCTCTCATAGCTAAGATCTTCTTGGATCTGTACTGACTGAGGCTGAATCACTTGGCTAGGGTCGTGAATACACTTCTTTAGCATGGAGACATGAAAGGTACTGTGGATAGCTGACATATCCTCTGGTAGGTCCAGCTCATATGCTACCTTACCGACCCTCTTTATGATCTTGTAGGGTCCTATGTAGCGAGGACTTAGCTTGCCCTTCTTGTCAAATCTCACCACTCCCTTCATGGGAGTGACCTTGAGAAATACTGAATCTCCAACTTGGAACTCAAGTGGCCTACGGCGTGTGTCAGCATAACTTTTCTGTCTACTCTGGGCAGTCTCAATCCTCTGGCGGATCGTCTGGATAGCCTGAGTGGTCTCATCTATAAGCTCAGTCTGGCTGCCTAGTCCTGACTCCATCTCTTTCTTCTCACCAGCTTCTTGCCAACATATGGGCGATCTGCATTTCCTGCCATACAATGCCTCATAAGGTGCCATCCTGATGGTGGCCTGATAGCTATTGTTGTAGGCAAACTCAGCTAAGCACAAAAATTTGCACCAACTGCCTTTAAAGTCCAACGCACAAGCCCTGAGCATGTCTTCTAAAATCTGATTTACTCTCTCTGTTTGTCCATCTGTCTGGGGATGGAAAGCTGTGCTGAACTGAAGTCTGGTGCCTAGGGCGTCCTGAACACACCTCCAAAAATGGGAGATGAACCGCCCATCTCTGTCAGAAACGATCGACTTCGGAACTCCGTGAAGCCTGATTATTCTTTCACGTACAGCTGTGCTAAATGCTCTACTGAGTGCGACACCTTGATGGCTAGAAAGTGGGCAGACTTGGTCAATCTGTCCACTATCACCCAAATTGCATCGTGTCCATGGGTGGTTCTTGGAAGACCTGTGATAAAGTCCATGGATATTTCTTCCCACTTCCACTCTGGAATGGGAAGTGGCTGTAGAACTCCCCTGGTCTCTGGTGTTCTGCTTTGACCCTCTGGCAGGTCAAGCAGGTACTGATATATCTGGCCACGTCTCGCTTGAGTCCAGACCACCAGAACCTCTTATTTAAATCTTGGTACATCTTGGTAGAACCAGGATGCATAGAGTACGGGATACTGTGGGCTTCTTCTAAAATATTCTTCCTTAGTTCCTCATCATTGGGGACGCAAAGGCGGTCTCCAAGATAGAGGATGCCACTATCTGATACTCAAAACTCTGAATTTTCTGCCTCTTGGATCTCCTGCTTGATCTTCTGGATCTCTGGGTCTTGACTTTGCTTTCTTTGTATATCCACAAGCAGGGTTGACTCTAGAGTCAATGCAGAAAGTTGCCCAATTATTACCTCGACTCCAAAATCCTTTATTTCTTTCTGAAGTGGTAGAGACAGTGATGATAGGGACATCAGTGTGGCACAGGATTTTCTGCTCAATGCATCTGCCACTCTATTAGCTTTACCTGGGTGGTAGAGGATTTCACAGTCATAATCTTTGACCAACTCTAGCCACCTGCGCTGCCTCATATTCAGGTCCTTCTGAGTGAAGAAATACTTCAAACTTTGATGGTCTGTGAAGATTCTGCACTGCACTCCATACAGGTAGTGTCTCCAGAGCTTCAGTGCAAAGACCATGGCTGCTAGCTCAAGGTCGTGAGTAGGATAATTCTTCTCATAGTCCTTGAGCTGTCTGGAGGCATATGCTATTACTTTACCATCTTGCATGAGGACAGCTCCAAGGCCCATCTTGGATGCATCACTGTAGATGTCAAAGGCCTTGTCACTCTCTGGAACAGTCAGGATGGGAGCACTGGTCAATCTTTTCTTCAGTTCTAGAAACTGTGCTCGCATTTATCTGACCACTCAAACTTCTGTTCTTTCTGGTCAGGGCTGTGAGTGGAGAGGCTATTCTGGAAAAGTCCTCCACAAATTTTCTGTAATATCCTGCCAAGCCTAAGAAGCTTCTGATTTCACTGGCATTCTTGGGTCTACACCAGTTGCTGACTGCTTCTATCTTGGCTGGATCAACTTGAATGCCTTCTTTGGATACAATGTGACCTAGGAAGGTCACCTGATCTAGCCAAAACTCACACTTTGAGAATTTTGCATAGAGCTTCTCCTGCTGAAGGATCTGCAGCACTATCCTCAAGTGTGTAGCATGGTCCTCTGGAGTCTGTGAGTATATGAGAATATTATCAATAAATACAATGACGAATATATCGAGATACTCCCTGAAGATGTGGTTCATCAGCTCCATGAAGACTGCTGGAGAATTGGTTACTCCAAAAGGCATCACTACAAATTCGTAGTGGCGTATCTTGTCCTGAAGGCCGTCCTGGGGATGTCACTTTCTTTAACCTTTAGCTGATGATACCCAGAACGCAGATCTATCTTCGAGAACACTGTAGCCCCTTTGAGTTGATCAAATAAATCATCTATTCTAGGAAGGGGGTACTTGTTCTTGATGGTCACCTTGTTCAGAGCTCTGTAGTCTATGCACAGACGCATAGACCCATCCTTCTTCTTGACGAAAAGTACAGGAGCTCCCCAGGGTGAATGACTCGGGCGGATGAAGCCCTTGTCTAGTAGCTCCTGGAGTTGCTCTTGTAATTCTTTCAGCTCTGCAGGAGACATACGATAGGGTGCCTTCGAAATTGGGTTGGTTCCTGGGGCCAACTCGATTTCAAACTCAATTTCCCGATTGGGAGGGAGTCCTGGTAACCCTTCAGGAAACACCTCAGGATAGTCACAGACTACCCTCACTTCTTCTCTCTCCAATCCTTCTCCTTGACTCGCATCCACTATATGAGCTAGAAAACCAGAGCACCCCTTCTCTAACATTCTCTGAGCTTGTAAGGTAGGTAGGAACCTATTTATCTTTCTCCTTGGGTCTCCAATAAACTCAAATGAAGGTTCTGCTTCTGGTGTGAACTTGACTTTTTTTCTTGCGGCAGTCTATAGAAGCATTATACTTGCTCAAGAAGTCCATTCCTAAAATGACATCGTAATCCTTCATCTCAAGGACTAACAAGTCACTGTAGAGCTCTCGGTTGGAAATCTAGATTGATACTGCCCTTAGCCTCTCAGTAGAGGCCATTACTTCCCCTGACGGTAAGGTTGTTAAGAACTTCATCGTTCAACCTTTCTGGTGGCCTTTATACTGTTTAAGTAGTGCTCAGTGATCAAAGCACTACTTATTAGTTCTTCGGAGGTTTGTGGCCTCTTAACACTGCTGGCCACATTTAACGCTATCTCAGGCCTTAACATCTTGAGCATTAGCCTAACTATCTCTTTTTCTGTGCTAACTAGCTCTGGCACAGATGAGCTAACCGCTTAAACATCTTCACTGCTTCATCCACGGATAGTTCTCCTTGTCTGAACTCCGTGAATTCATCATAATGCTTGTTGGTTACTTGCATGTGAAAGTATTCTTCGAAGAACTCAGTCTCGAAGTCGGCCCATGTCATCTGGCTGACATTTCTCTTGGCCTTGACTCTCTTCCACTATATTCTAGCATCTCCCGTAAGGCAGAAAGATGCACACTTTATCTTCTCTACCTCATGCCAGTCCAGTAGCCCTACTATTCTTTCCAACGTTTTGAACCATGCTTAAGCATCCCATGGTTTGCCTGTGCCTGGGAAGTTCCCTGGCTTCAGTTTCTTCTACTGAATGAGGTACGCTTCTTGTCTTACTCCCCTTGCCGAACTACAGATTAATCGATGGGTCTTCGATCACAACTGGTGCACTACATTCGCCACCGGCGAGGTAATAATAACACCTGCTGGTTAGCCATCCTAGTGGCAATAACTTGCTGTTGTTCTGCTAACTGTCTCTGTAACTGAGCCACCACTCTAAGAGATTTGGTGGGGTACTGACTCTGTTGCCTCTTGCCCTCTAGGAGCTTGCTCCTCGTTTTGGACCTTTCTAGGACGTCCTCAAATGTATAACTTAACACTTAATGGTAATGTTCCCAAACTTGCTTTAGGATATAACAAGACCTTGGTCTTGATTCTTATCTCATTTCTTAGTCCTAGAACTCGTTCTAGGGCTTAGTAAGACCTTGGTCTTACTCAAAACTTTTATCAAGCACCTTGCGTGCCATAATCCCAAAACTTACTTTTGGACAAATCAAGTAAGTACTTAAGCATTTCTCTAATATCCATTCTAGGGATTAAACATGATTCCGTGATACTAAGGTATTAAACATGCTTCCTTGTTCTATGCACATATGAGTAAGTACTTAAGCATTTCTCTATACTGCAGTTAAATAAAGGAGCAATAGAAAAAAAACTGAAACTTAAAGCTTTCTTACTTGAAGACGGCAAGGTTGATGCTGATGTGTGTGTGATGCTGGAGAATGGGAACTGCTCTGATACCACCTGTAGCGACCCGCCTTCTCTACCTTAGACGGATCGTTACTTTTGTCTACATCTTGACTCTAATGCACGACTAAAAATGCGGAAATCTTTTTTTTTTTTAATCTATCTAAGAATGATATTCTAACTTAATTAGTCATGCATGATACCATGTCACACTTTCTTTCTCAAAAACTCGTAAGAAAATACCTATTGAAACTTGCCTCGCCCAACTCAGCTTACGGGTATCAGTCGACTGCTATATAGCAGGCGACTGGTACTAGGCGACTGTCCTTTGGCAGTTACCTGGTGTATCGAACAGAAGCGACTGTTCGATAGGGCAGGTGACTGGTACTGTACCAGTCGACTGATACGTCTGAAAACCTGAATTTCAGATTCGAAGCCTTGTTTCAAAACTCCACCAAACATATAGTTTCACACCATACAAAGCCACAACACCATTTCTATACTTTATACTAGTTTCCTAAACATTTTAGCAAATCAAAACAACTTCATAAACTCGAAATTAGGACTTTTACGAGATTTAGCAAGTCATGAAAATCTATTTGAACTTTTATGCTAGAGTTTGTACCAAACTTAACTTCTAACCATTTAAACACATTCCACAAGGTTCTATAACATCACTAAAGCATTATGAAATGTGAATGCAACTTTCCTAAGCATGATTGAGCAATAAAACTTGATTCAAGGAAAACTAGCTCTATCTTGGCACATGCATCAATAACTCCAATAAAGTATCAATATTTCAAACTACTCACACTTCTACTCATCCAATACAATCATAAGGTTATGTATGCTAAACGAAATGACATGGAATCTTTACTTGTGATCTTAAGACATGCAAAATATCTAAAACGCAACTACTTGGGTAAATTCTATATAAGATAACTTAAAATCAGACTCTATAGCAATTGTATTTTGAGTCTTTTATTCATCTTGTCCCAAGGACCTCTCCAAGGTCAGCCACCACACACACTTTGCTCAGCACCGCCTCGTCGCCTTCCTTCAGAATCGCTTGCCTTTACCTTTATCTGCAGTAAGAGGAAATGCAACTAGTAAGCAAAAAGCTTAGTAAGTACTATCTAGCTCACAAAATCTCGAAATGTGCAAACATGCTTCTTGAACAATATGAAAATCATATGAGATACTTTATATGCTTGAAAGAAAACTAAGAAACATGTATAACTCAAAACATGCATACTCAAGCATTAATAAATCTCAATTACTTTTCTTGGCTCAACTTGAAACTTTACCTATTCTTTAACTTTTTGAAAACTCTTTAAACTTTAGAAAACTTTGCTAAAGCATATACTTGAAAATAATAATCACTTGGATCCACTGAAGACGTAAGTACCATCTTATGCGCGTTCCCTAAAAGGTTGGGGTAGCGAGCCACCAATCCTAATAGAGCAGACCTTGGTCTACCAGGGCCAAGACCTTGGAATTGGACACCTGGATTTCTTTAACGACGCCCTTGGACGCCGGGTACTGGCCTTAGAAAATAAAATAGCTTTTCTTTCTTTCTTTCTTATCTGTAAATGCCTTGGCATTTTCTCGAGCACCTTGCGTGCTAAAATCCCTAAGTCTTGACTTTTGGGGATTTCTTAAGGCCTTGGCCTTTTCTTTTCTTATCTTTATCTTCTCTTTTCTTTTCTCATAACTTTCTTAGCCCCTAATCTCATATAGGGTGCTTAATCAAACTTATACAAGCATATAATGAACTAAGATCACATGAAAAATCTCAAACTAAAGGTAAATGTCTCTTTTAAAACTTTTAAAGGAAATTCTTGCGGAAAACCCGCCTCTCACTGTAGGTGAGCAGTACTTACTTTGATATCTTGGACTTACAACCAAGATTGACGTCTAGGGCTCGGAAGAAAATTGAGATCTCGGAGATTTCTTCGCGCCTATGCGTTCCTCTCGTCGCGGGGATTCCGAATATAGGAAAATCTCTTGGAGGAGAGCCTTGGTCGGCCCTCTAGGCCTTGGTGTGGTGTCGCCCAAGAGAGGAGAGGGGAAAGGAGTCGGCGCAAGGTGTTGGGCGAGGGAGAGAAAGGGTTTAGGTTGAGAGAAAATAAAATTTCTCTCTTTAATTATCTATTTATACTTATGGGGCGAATTTACCTAACTATACCTTATCTATTGTTTCGCCCAGTTTATTTCAACAAAACTAACCAGCTCAGCTTGTCGCGGGCACGCCTGGTCTCCTGGTGGTCGCGGGTTCGAACCCCCTGCTGCCCTTAAACGTTTTTCTTTTTTTAAAAATACTAAACGGACTCGGAAAATTCCATAAAAATATTCTAAAAATTCCTAAAAATATCTAGAATATTTCTAAACCATTTTTAAATAATTCTAAGGACTTTAAGAACTAAAAATGGGAATTTTGGGGCGTTACAGCTACAGACTGGGTTGCTGACTGGAGCTTGGCTGAGGGGATCTCAGGAAGTCCAGGGAGGGCTCAGTGGTAGCTGGCGTTGGAAGTGAGGTAGCTGGAGGCTGCAGGAGATGTTGTCACCTGATGCTGAGTGGAGAAACAAAAGGGTGGAGGAAGGCTTCGTTGGAGGCAGAGTTCGAATACTAGTTTCTTGCCGCGCCTTGTGTTCTCCACAAATTTGCTTGCTTGCGTATTCTGAAATCTCATCACATTGAGCAAGC
>JAGFNQ010001740.1:105197-151433 GCA_024364735.1 Boesenbergia rotunda
TAGGGGAGGGATACATCTTTAGTTTACTAGTAGCTTGTGCGAGACGCCCAAGAATAAGTGTGGGGGAGTTGATAAATTTTATTTTGTTGATTAAATTAGGCCCTCAAATCCATGTTTTGATCCACTTTCATATGCTTAAGTTTGCATTTGTATTAGGTTTCATGGATTGTTTCCATTTTAGCTTAAGATTCAATTCTTTCTATATTTAAGATGGTTTGACACATAAATTTAATATCATTTTGTAGGGTTCAAATGAGGATGGACCTGGATCACATTGGGTCAAACTTGGGTCAGAATTGGATCCGAATCAAAGGGATCAAGCATCGGATTAACATGGGTCATCCATTCAAGAGAACGGTTAGATCTAAGCCATCCACCAACTTCTGGTCGATCCAAGCTCAAGATAGACTTAATATAGTTCATGGATCAAGATATGGAAGTTTGGTCCGGATCAGAATTAATTCAGCCGTTGGATCAAGCACTAGAGGATCTAGACCGTCCAAGCTTAAGAAGAGAATATCTGAGCCATCCGCTTCAGATCTGAGTGATCCGAGTTAAGGAACAATAGATTACAACCCTTGATCAAGATCTGGGAAGTCTGGGTTCGATCTGACTTGATCCGACCGTTGGATGAGATCAATGCAATCACAGTCGTCCAAATTCAAAAGCAATTGGTTAAAACAGAAATTCCCTCGCTGAGCTCGTTGTCGCGAATTCTCTGCTCCAGCTTGTTCATCGTGCTGCCCGTTCTTCATCGTTTTTCTTCTTAGTTTGGATCGCGCGGCCACTATAGCTTGAGGTTCTTGACCAGAATTCAGATCAAAAGGTCATTTCCCCTAGGATCGCGTTGCCAAATTGTTATGCCAAGCTCCGGTGAGGGTTTTATCAGAGCTTGCTTCATCCGATCGTTTTTCATCGAGCGGCGTCGTCGATCGGAGTTCTCTGCTCATTCAGAGGGGTTCTCTGAAGAAGTTGGAGTATTCCTGAGCCAAAATCGCCATCAGATCCGTCGAGAAGAGGGAGATCGGAAGAGGAGTTCAGCTGCACAGCAGATCTGCGCAATTCAGCCACGGGAATTGGGTTCTTGTTGATTTTTGAGCTATGGGGTTCTACGCTCGGCTCTTGTGTGACGGCAAGGAGGGATTCTTGGTTGAAAACTCAAACTGTAGTTTAGATTTCAATTTTGCATTTGTTTCGGCAATTGTTTGTTTCTGCTCAGTGCATCTCAGTAAACTTTCAGACACAGATCGGTCCAGCCATCACCTGATCGATTTGTAGACCGGTCAGGCTTACATTTGATCGGTCTGCCGACCGATCAGGCAATTATCTGTTTCAATTCAGCCTATTTTCTGTACTCAGATTGCTTCAATTCCTCATTTCCAAAATTAGATACAGATCTCGTAATTACTTGCATTTGATATTAATCTTGTCTTTCCATTTCATATTTACTTGCTTAATTTCCTAGTTGGTTATGTTCTTAATTGCAATTTCCTAGCTTAAGTTTACTTGGTTAAGTCAATTCCATTTCGAATTTTACTTCCATTCTTACTTGCAACACAACACCCCATTTTATCTCGAAAACCCAAATCATTTGACGACAAATAACCTTCAAGCTTGATTCAAGCACTCACGACTAGTCCTTGGAAAAAATACGACCTGAGGTCCCTATTCTACATTTCTATTTTACTAGCAAGGGTTTTCAGTTTTTATAAATATCTAAATTTGAGACTCACATTCGTGACATCTATTTTGGGCCCATCACCCGACTCCCCAAGGTGATCTCGGGAGTGCTTCCTCTGATTTGAACTTCAAGGTGTGTCTACCCGCGGAGGGTCCCAGGGGCTCCCCTTCCCGAGAGGGTCTCGGGAGTTCTGGAAAGAGAGTCGTTCCGACTCATTATATCTAGCCACACAGCTTCTTCAGCTCACGTGTCAACCACGGGTTACTCAACCCTATCACAAGTCCCTCCCTTCAAGTCTGATTGAATGAAGTGTGTCTGACTGACTAGACTAATGTGGTGATGAATAAGCTGTGTCCTGGTCATTGCACCCATCACTGCTTTCAGGGCAATTATACTAGGTCCGAGAATTGAAGAATGTGCCTCAGGTCTCGAAGCAATCCCTTGTTGGTTTTGACTTCCCAATGAGGCTTCCATGGTTTTTGAGGTACTGCAATGATACCTGTCCATTCTTCGTAAAGGCGATGGCGCTCCTTAATGGCGACAAATCCCCTTCGTGAATTCCTCGTTGCCACGTGCCCCAACTGCTCCTCTTGCCAAACTCTTTACTGACATGCACGGCTATTGCAAGCTCACGTCAGTTGGTTGTTTCATGGCGCCACCCCAATGTGGTGGTTCCTTGCCTTCCACGTGCCTTGCCCCCATTGCATTCATGCGGGCGGCTTCTTCCGTATAAGAAGGGGAGGCGAAGTCTTTCGGTCACCTTCTGGCTTCGCTGTTTAGTGAACCTCGTCTTCGTCTTCTTCCCTAAGGATCCTTTTCACGTAAGTCCTCTGTCTCCTTCTCGTCTTTTTCCATAGGAACAATGGAAGGTTACCGAGCGGAATTGTATGAGTCTGCCTCTTCAAGGGTGAAGTCGGAGGCTTTGTATGCGGCCATTGAGGCCTACGACATTCCGACCGAGATGGCGGTGGTGGTCCCCAAAGCAGACCAGAAGCCAGTGGAGCATCCCGTGGGCTTCTTTACCTTCTTTCTGGGGCAAGTAGAGTCAGGGCTCCGCTTCCCCATTCCTCTTTTTTTCATGAATGTAGCCTCCTACTTCGATGTCCCTCTTCACTAGATGGCTCCCAACGCCTTTGCCCAGATGGGCGGGGCGTACATTATCTTCAAGCTCTTCGATATCCCATTGACCCCTCTCCTTTTTCATTCCTTCTTTATTCCAATCAGCTCACGAGGGGCCTTTAGCTTTTTGGCGAGTCCCGGCCATAAGTTATTAGGAGGGTTCCCTTCCTCACACAAAAGGTGGAAAGAGAAGTTCTTCTTCATCCGACTGCCTACGCAGCCCTTCAGTCCTCTCCGCTGGACGGAGGATCTACGACTCCTCCCTCACTAGGGAATTTCCTCCAGAGCCCAGCCTACTAGTGCGCCAGAAACATATTCTCCAGCATGGAGTTCAGTGGCCTAAGTCTGGTGCAGAGTGATGAGCTCATGTGCCGAGCGAACCTTAGCTCTAAAGTGACCCAGATTAGCCCCAGCCTTGGTACGTTCATCTTTTTCATCAATACCTGTTAGTTCTAATTGATATCCTCTTGCCTAGTCATTGTAGAGGAACTCATGTTTTTGAGGGCAATGCACCAACTTATCAAGTGGGAGGAAGCCAACAAGAGGGCTCTGGATCCTCCCTCCGCGGCTCCTGGTGCACCCTCAGCTCCAACAGAGTCCTCGGAGGAGACTACTGCATCGTCCAGTGAATATGCCTCGTTAGAACGGGCAGAGGCTATTGCTGCACCTCCATCGTCTGCTGACCCTGGGACTTCAGGTTCGTTGGTTGACCCGGAGGTGAGTGTACCTTCAAGGGATGGCCCACCCACGGCTGCCGTCCATCCGGAGGGGTCACTGAGGGGTCGTTGCCCCCTACTGCCCCCTCAACAACCCAATTCTCTGGTCGGCAGAAGAGGAAGGTTTTGGATGGCTCAGGCCCCAGATGGAAAAAGTTGCGCTCCAGTGACCCCAGCACCCTTCCATCTGTCCATGAGGAGGATGTTCCACCTTTCGATGGTGGTGAAGCTATTCCCCTATCTCCCCCTTTCCCGTCATCTGCCACTCTGGAGGCCAGTGGTTAGGCTTCCAACTCTTCTTTGGTTGACCCTGCCGAGGTCACTAAGGGTAAGAAAGCATTGCCCACCCAATACTGAATGCAACTTGACCGCCTTCAAAAAAAGGCTAGATGTGGCGTTGGAGGCTTCCAAACAATCTTTCCCCCCAGTGCAGCTGAAGGAGGTTCCTACCGAGGGTCTTTCTTCCAAGGGGATTTCTAGCTCTAAGGAGGGCGACTCCGACCCTACTACACTGCTACCTGGAGCTCCTATTGTCCAACTACTTCCTCCACGCAGGGGATCGTTGCCTTCCGAGAACTAGGTTGATACCTCACGGTCTTAGGGGGGGGAGCCATGCGAGTCTCTGCGGGGTCTCTCACCACTCTCTGTGAATCCTTTTTAAGGTGTTTGTTCCCGACACATAGGCTTCTTTCTTGTATGTTTTATAATTCCTTGGTGCAATGATAGGTGGTTGAAGACTGCCTGACAGCTGGTCGTGGCTTGTATGCCTAGCCCGAGATTGAGGCCTTGACTCGCCGGGCCCTGAGAGTAGAGGCCGCAACTGACCACCAGCACAGAGCGGGACTTATGCAAGCGGGGATCAGCAGAGCTCTCCGTACGAAGGTGGAGCATTAGCTGGATACCTTGCTGGCCATGGAGTCCTCTCTCCAGAGTTCCAGGCACCGGGAACGTTTGGCGTCCAAGAAGGCTGTAGCTATCACCAATGACCTTCTTCGGGTGACTCGGGAGCGGGACCAGCTTCAAGCGAAGGAGAAGAAGTTGTCGGGCGATATCTGCCTTTTGGAGGCCTCGGCTGCGTGGTCAAATGAGCGTGTCAAGGACCAAGCGCGTCAGCTTGCCCAGAAGGAGTCCGACCTCCTGATGGTGGTTGATCACTTGCCAGTCTTCGAGGAGGATCTGGCTCAGGCATGGTCGGAAGTATCGGCTACCTCGGACAGGCTCAAGGAGGCTCTAGCAAACCAAGATAAAATGGTTGCCAAAGTGGAGCAGCTAAAGTAGGCCAAGGAAACTGTTGAGGCCAACATGCGCCACATTCGGGCTACTGAGGCTTCCCGCCTGAAAGAGACCGAGGTAGACATCAAGGCTAAATACCTGGAGTCGAATGAATTTGGTGACATCATTGTCGGCTAGGTAATGAAGCGCTTAAAGCAAGGCATCCACAGGGCCATCGACCAGCTGAAGAATGTGGATACAGTCTGGCCCGATTGTTGTTTTGGTGTTGACATCGATTTAAGGTTTGATTTAAGTTTGGTTGAACTAATTGTGGTTAAGTCCTGATTGGAAATCCCGGTGAGTGAAGCCGAGTCCTGGTGAGTGAAGCCAGGTGATTGGAAATCTCGGTGAGTGAAGCCGGGTCCTGGTGAGTGAAGCCAGGTGATGGAAATCCCGGTGAGTGAAGCCGGGTCCTAGTGAGTGAAGCCAGGTGTTGGAAATCCTGGTGAGTGAAGCCGGGTCCTAGTGAGTGAAGCCAGGTGTTGGATATCCCGGTGAGTGAAGCCGGGTCCTGGTGAGTGAAGCCAAGTGATTGGAAATCTCGGTGAGTGAAGCCGGGTCCTGGTGAGTGAAGTCAGGTGATTGGAAATCCCGGTGAGTGAAGCCGGGTCCTGGTGAGTGAAACCAGGTGATTGGAAACCCCAATGAGTGAAGCCGGGTCCTGGTGAGTGAAGCCAGGTGTTGGAAATCCCGGTGAGTGAAGCCGGGTCCTGGTGAGTGAAGCCAGATGTTGAAAATCCCGATGAGTGAAGCCGGGTCCTGGTGAGTGAAGCCAGGTGGTGAAAAGTCCTAATTTGGAAGGTTGGGTGAAAAGTCCTAGCTTGGAGGGCTAGGTGAAAAGTCCTAACTTGGAGGGTTAGGTGAAAAGTCCCAACTGGAGGATTAGGTGAAAAATCCTAGCTTGGAAGGGCTAGGTTTGATGAAGTTCTAACTCGGAAGGGTTGGGTGATAATTCCTAGCTTGGAGGGCTAGGTGAAAAGTCCTAACTTGGAGGGTTAGGTGCAAATTCCCAACTTGGAGAGTTAGATGGAAAAATCCTAGCTTGGAGGGCTAGGTTGGGTGAAACCCTAGCTTGGAAGGCTAGGTTGGAGCCCCTGATCGGTCTGGTGACCGATCAGGGAGATTGGCACGGTGCTCATTCGTGGATCGGTCTGGTGACCGATCCAGCGATGTCTGATCGGTCTGGTGACCGATCAGGGAGTGTCTGTTTCACTCACTGCACAGCTCCTGATCGGTCTGGTGACTGATCAGAGAGTGAACAGTGAGTTGAGTTCCCTTGCTAATCAGGTCCAGAACGGTCCGGTGACCGATCAGAGACTTAGGATTTGATTAAAGAATCACTGTTCACTCAAGCCTGATTGGTCTGGTGACTGATCAGGCAGGAGCCTGATTGGTCTGGAGACCAATCAGGAGTATGCAGAAGACTGCTGGATCTGTCTGGTGACCGATCAGGGTCCTTCCTGATCGGTCTGGTGACCGATCAGGCGCAGAACTTTAATTCAAATAAGCTGTCAGAAGTCTGTTTTCACTGCCGATTCTCTGCCTACTTGCTGATTTCTTTTTGATATGCATTGCTAAGCCTCTGTTGGAGTGTGCAGGTGATAGCAGGTGATTCAAACACTCAAGGAGGGTCAATGGGAGGCTTTCCTTGGAGCAGGTTTGGATCTATTGTGTTTTCAGGTCTCAACGGCGTCTGGCGCATCTGGCAACTGACGAAGGCGCGGCTGGCAACTGACGGAGGCTCAGCTGGAGGAGTGTCCAGTGGACTGAGTGCTCAGAGAGGTCAGTGGGTCAGGGTGTGAGTCAGTGGTGCTGATGGAGCTGGAAGCAGAGGAGCGGAGGTGAACAAGACAGAAACTTGGGAAGTTTGGCTGGGCTGTGTTCGTGCTCTCTGTTGCTTTGTGCTTGAGTGATCTTGTTACATCTTTGTGAGCTTGTCTTCTCGAGTGTCTCTGTGCTTAACTTGTATCTTCTTGAGATCACTTGTGGAGAGCTTTCTCCACCGAGAAGGAGGCTGCTACTATCCGGAGTTCACCGGGGCTTGATCTGCCGACGATCAAGGGATCGCCCACCTCACGGGCACGCCAAGGAGTAGGGGCAAGTTATCCCCCAACCTTGTATATCGAGGTGTTAGCGTCGGTTTGCTTTCCTTTGCTTTGGGTTGTTGTTTTTAGTTTTCTGTCTCTGCATTTGCTTCCGTTGCCTAACTCTGAAGTGCAGAATAGATTTGAAAAGCTCAAAAGCCAACAAGTTGTATCAGAGCTTGGGGCTCTGTTCACGGCTTAACATCCGAGAGCTTACAACAAGATGGCTGGAAGAGAAGGATTGAGCACAAACCGACCTCCATTCCTCGACGACACTGATTTTTCATATTGGAAGTCAAGAATGGAGTTTTACTTAAAGACAAACATGAGTTTGTGGTTCGCTGTCAAGGAGGGGTTTTCCCTTCCAAAGGATAATGAAGGAAAGGAGCTTGAGTTTTCCAAGTGGTCGGTTGAGCAAATCCGGAAGGGTGAAGCAAATGTCAAAGCTGTGGTCACCTTACAATGTGGGATGACTAAAGAGCAATTGATCAAGATTGGTCCCTTCACCTCTGCCAGAGACTTGTGGAACAAACTCATTAAGCTCCATGAGGGAACTCAAGATACACGGATAGTCAAGAAGGACCTCCTTCTCAGCCAACTCCAGAACTTGACAATGGGAGAAAATGAAACTGTAAGTATGCTTCATTGTCGGTTCAAAGAAATCATCAATGGCTTGCATTCCATCAATGAAAAGGTGGAAAACCGAGACTTAGTGAGGTACATTCTAAAAGCATTTCCTAGGAATGCCTTGTGGTCATCTATGGTGGATGCCTACAAGGTATCCAAGGATCTTTCAATTATTAAGTTAGAAGATCTATTTTGTGAAATGGAGTTGCATGAGATCTCTAACAAAAGTCCAAAGGAGAAAGGTATTGCTTTAGTGGCAGGTGACAACAAGAAGAAGAAGGAAAAAAAGGAGGAGGGCATCCACTGTCACGTGGCTCTAGTGTCCTTAGAAGATTCAAAGGAGGAGAGTGATAACGAATAAAGAAGCTCCCCAACCGCGCCTTCATCATCTTCGGATGATGAAGAGGTAATCTCTCCGGAGTTAGACAAATGCTATAGAACAATAGCGTGCTTGACAAAAATGCTTAAGAAATCTAAGGCCAAAGTCAAAGCATTAAGGTTGGAAGTAAAAGAATTAAAATCCTCTAAGGTTGAGGATATTAATGACTTCCATAATGAATCCCTTGAGAATGAGAATAAGATCTTGAAGGGTGAAATTGAAAATCTCAAGATTGTTCTTGAGAAATTTTCAACAAGCTCCAAAACCCTTGACATGATCTTAAACTCCCAAAGGGCGGATTACAACAAGGCCGGTATAGGTTACCGACCTAAAGAACTGACCTTTGTGTCATTAATGTCTAGAACACATTTTAGATCATCAAATGTTCGTAGGGTTAAAAAGAAAATGACTAAGGCATGGGTGCTAAAGTCTTTGATTGAAGGTTCTTTAGGTCCCAAAATTTGGGTACCTAAAACCTCTATCTTTAGAATTGTATAAGCATTATTTGAGGGGGAGCACCTATCAACATGGGAGGTTGATATTTGGTGCTCCAAACCCATGACCAAAGGCAAAATTATCTTTCACATGGATGGTTATGGAAAATTCGAATTAAATGCTTTGAGCTTCATTGTTTTAGATCTTATGACAATATAATCCCTTGGATAGTGATTTTTATGGTATTCATGTGTTAAAATACTTAGTCATGGTATAATCTACTTTAGTGTTTAATTTCTTCCATGATCAAGTATGCCATGATTTTCTTGTATGTATTATGCCAACATGAAGAACACATGGTTTGTGAAAATCACTATGAAAATCTCACAATACATGATTAGACAAAGAACATGAGTTTAAGGCCTAGGCTTAAGCTTTTCTTATTATTTTGGAGATGAATCTAAATGAGTATGCCATGACTTTGATGTTTGGATGATTAACATTAATCTATGACATGCCCATTGTGATTAAGAACAAGATGATCATCCATTGAAATAAGCATGTTTTGAAATAAGCATGTTTTAAATAAGCATGTTTTGAAATTTCAATCATCCATTGGAATTGGCACAAACCTAATTTTGGTTAAGAACAACATGATCACGTAGATTATGATGCTTTAAGTTCCATGACTTGTTTGATTTCCCACTGATCATGCTTGGAATATACTTATCATAACTTGATACAAATCTATTTTGAAGTATCCAACTTAGATTTTGGGAACCTGATCATGCTTTGATACAAACATGTTTTGATATTCAATTTCATGCTTAGAAAATACTGATCATGCTCTAACACAAATCATAACATATATTTTGATTAAGGGAACCCTTAGAATCAAATAGATTATCACTATGCTTTGACACAAATCATGATGATTATTTTAGTTTGAGAAATACTTTTTGGTTAAAAGAAACCCTTTAGGATCAATGGGATTGAATCTAATTGAATTAGGGTTTCTGAAATCTCGTTTTTGAAACTGTACAGTGAAACAAATCTATTTCTGAAACTGA
This sequence comes from Boesenbergia rotunda, assembly GCA_024364735.1. Lineage (NCBI taxonomy): Eukaryota > Viridiplantae > Streptophyta > Magnoliopsida > Zingiberales > Zingiberaceae > Boesenbergia > Boesenbergia rotunda. Next base: position 114,581 of record JAGFNQ010001740.1, read on the forward strand.
TCAGTTTCAGAAAACATACTGTATCAGACCTGATCGGTCCACCAACCGATCAGGACTCACCCTGATCGGTCTGGTGACCGATCAGGAATCATACTAATCGGTCCGGTGACCGATCAGATCAACAATGATCAGTTGTATCAGACCACTCCTCAGACCAATCCCCCTTCATCAATTTTGATGAAGTATCAATATAACTGAGTAGTAGGATGATGGTTAAGATACTTGGAACAAAACCTAATACTGATTTGATACAAACCTATGTTGGAATGTTCAAATTCATAAAAAAGGGTTTATTTGAGTCATGACTCTTGTTCTTAATATCGTGTTTCAGAAATTTTTCTGAAATATCGAATATTAATAGAGTCTACACCCCTATTGTGGAATGCAAATTGTTAATGCAGTCTAATCAGGAACGTATCAGAGTTTCAGAAATTTTTCTGAAATTCGATCGCTCCCCAGACTAATCAAAATATTTCTGTATCCAGTAATCAACGAACCTGATCAGTTACGGAGACCAATCGGGACTATATATCAGATACAGATGCATTCCTTACTTGTCATATGAAACATATACATACTTGACCATGATATTATTTGGTATATGTTTTCTTATGCAATTCAAAAATCTACACATATTGTTGTATGATGCATATACATTGTTGCCATGAGACATTTATGGTATATGCCTCTCATATGCAATTCCAAAATCATAACTTGATTATTTTGGGATTGGGGAGAGACCCGTGGTTTGAGGGGGAGGTATGTTTAAACTTAATAACCATACCCTTTTTGATGTTTGACAAAGGGGGAGAAATGGTTGATTAAGTTTAGGGTTATTGTAGGGGGAGGATCTTGATTCCCTTACAATAATTGAACTGCCTTCAAAGTGATCATTAATGCCTAAACTTAAATCAAGTTTCCTAGGCCCGCAGAACTGCTTCGACATGGGGTCTTCAACAATCTCATATGAGAAGGGAGTAGAGGGAGCCTTAGGGCAGTATCAGAGCCTGGTGCTCTTTCAACCGGATTAACACCCTAAGAGTAAGAAGATGATTTTGAGAGGAGAAGGCTTCAGCACCAATCGTCCACCTTTCTTTGATGGAGCAGATTTCCAGTACTGAAGAAGCAGAATGGAGTATTACCTGAAAATCGACATTGGCATGTGGTTCTCAGTCAAGGAGGGATTCACTCCTCCAAAGGATGCTGAGGGCAAGGAACTTGAGTCATCTAGATGGTTAGCAGAACAAACAAGGAAGGGAGAGGCAGACGCCAAGGCAGTGGTCACTCTGCAGTGTGGGATGATCAAGGATCAACTCATCAAGGTTGGTCCCTTCTCAAGTGCCAAAGATCTGTGGAACAAGCTCAAAGAGCTACATGAAGGTACTTGAGACTCCAGGATAGCGAAGAGGGATCTCTTCCTCAACCAACTCCAGAATCTTTCCATGAAAGAAAGTGAAACCATAAGCGAGCTTCATGGTCGGTTCAAAGAGATCCTAAATGTTTTACACTCGATCGATGAGAAGGTCAAGAACCGTGACCTTGTAAGGTATATGCTCATTTTCTTTTATAGGAATGCCTTGTGGTCATCCATGGTGGATGCCTACATGGTATCTAAGGATCTTTCTATTGTAAAGTTAGACGATTTCTTTTGTGAAATGGAGCTACATAAACTTGCTAACAAAGGCCCAAAAGAGAAGGGTATTGCTCTTATCGTAGGGGATAAAGGAAAGATAAAGAAGGAAAAGAAGAAGGAGAAGGAGGTCTCTTCTTCTTCATCCGAATCCGGTGAGGACGGGAGCGAGTCCTCATCAAACGAAATGGCGAACTTTGTGAGAAGAATGATGAGGAAGAGTCGACGTTATAAGGGAAAAGGTAAAACAAGTGAAAATCATGTTGATAAAACTAATATCACTTGTTATGAATGTAGCAAGAAGGGGCACTATAGAACTGAGTGTCCAAAACTCAAGATGAAGGAAGAGAAGTCAAAGAAGAAGAAGGCATTAAAGGCCACATGGGATGAGTCCTCATCTACCTCATCCGAGGAGGAGAAGGAGGTGAAGAGCACCCGCCACGTGGCTCTTATGGCATTAGAAGATTCAAACATGGAGAGTGGTGATGAGTCAAGTGATCCTTCAACTGCGGCTTCATCATCTTCGGATGGTGAAGAGGTAATCTCTCCCGAGCTTGATAAGTGTTATAGAACTATTGCTTGCTTGACTACTTTGCTCAAAAAATCTAAGGATAAGGTAAAATCTTTAAAATTAGAAGTAGAACAATTGAAAACCTCTAAGGATGTTGAAATTGATGATTTGCATGTTGAGGTCCTTGAGGATGAGAACAAGGCCTTAATGAGTGAAGTTGAAAAACTCAAGAATCTTCTTGGGAAATTTTCAACTAGCTCTAAGACCTTGGATATGATCCTCAACTCCCAAAGAGCGGTCTACAACAAGGTCGGTATAGGTTACAAACCTAAGAAACCTAGTTTTGTGTCATTGATGTCTAGAATCCAATTTAAATCATCAAATGTTTCTAGGGTTCAAGGACTTAGGAAGAAAATGATCAAGGCATGGGTGCCAAAGACTTGCATTGTAGGTGCATTAGGTCCCAAGATTTGGGTACCTAAATCATCTATCTTTCGTGTTGTGTAGGCATTGGTTGAGGGGAAGCATCTATCAACATGGTTTGTTGATAGTGGGTGCTCCAAACACATGACCGGGGAGTTTTATGTTTGATACTGATATATCTGCATTTGATCCGATGCAGTTTGATGTCCCACGTGCTCCCGACGATCAGGACTGATGTATTTTTGATCTCAGCTTTGACTTATGACTGTTGATTGATATTGTTTTCTGACTATGTGTGACTGATAACATTATGTTGTGCTTGTTTCTTTTGGTGTTTATTTTACTCATTACTTCACTACTTAGTGGCATATGATGCATATGCATATTTTGCCATGCTATATTTCAGTTATATGTCTTTCATATGTCATTCGAATATTACTCTTTCTTTTGGTTTTGGAGAGAGACCCTTGTTTTCAGGGGGAGATTTTAAACTTAATAACCAGTCTACACCCTTTTCGGTGTTTGACAAAGGGGGAGAGGATGGTTAGTTAATTTTAGGATTTGATTAACTGTTAACGAACTTAACTATTGTAGGGGGGATTCTAATTCCCTTACGATAATAAACTTGACTCTAATACCTAAACTTAAATCGTGTTGTCAAACAACAAAAAGGGGAAGATTGTTGATGCAGTCTGACCTAATTGTTGTTTTGATGTTGACACTGATTTAAGTTCGGTTGAGTGAGAATTGAGATCAGATAGTTAAGTTCGGATTAAGTGTATTGGTCAGAGAGGGATTGGTAGCTCGTTCTCTAGACCGGGTTGAGTCAGAGAGGGCTCGGTAGCTCGTTCTCTGGACTGAGATGAGTCGGAGAGGGCTCGGTAGCTCGTTCTCCGGAATTAGGTCAGAGAGGGCTCGGTAGCTCGTTCTCTGGATCAAGATGAGTTGGAGAGGGCTCGGTATCTCATTCTCCAGACTTAGGCCAGAGAGGGCTCGGTAGCTCGTTCTCTAGACCGAGATGAGTCGGAGAGGGCTCGGTAGCTCGTTCTCCGGACTTAGGTCAGAGAGAGCTCAGTAGCTCGTTCTCCGGACTTAGGTCGGAGAGGGCTCGGTAGCTCGTTCTCTGGACCGGGATGAGTCGAAGAGGGCTCGGTAGCTCGGTCTTCGGACTTAGGTCAAAGAGGGCTCGGTAGCTCGTTCTCTGGACCGGGATAAGTCAGAGAGGGCTCGGTAGCTCGTTCTCCGGGAGCAGACTGAGTCAGAGAAGGCAAGGGAGCTTGTTCTCTGGACTCAGGGTCGAAATGATCAGAGCTGGATCAGTCTGAAATCCGATCAGGGAGTTGGCACAAACTCTCTCGATAGTAAATCAGTCACAGGACCGATCCAGGATGTCTGATCAGTTTGTTGACCGATCCAGAAAGCTTCTGAGGAAACAGAAGGTTTTCTGAACGGTCTGGTGACCGATCAGAAACCATTCTGTGTGGTCACAGAAAGATATATGATCGGTCAGTGCGACCGATCAGATTGGACTTGGATCGATCAGGCAAGGGCCTGATCGGTCAGGCATGTGCTAATCGGTCACCTTGACCGATCAGGCACTTCCCTGATCGGTCACCTTGACCGATCAGGCACTTCCCTGATCGGTCAATGTGACCGATCAGGGTAATTTGGCTGAGATCCCAGTAAGTTCTGTTGGTGCAGGAAGCACCATATCGAACCTTGTTTTGATATTGGCAAAGGATTCAAAGTTAAGTTTGTTTGTGATCTAACAATATTCACTGAGTGTGCAGAGACAAAGTCCTAGCGAAGGAATGCTAGGCACCTGGCGAAGGACTGCCAGGAAACAAAGCCCTAGCGAAGGACTGCTAGGCACCTGGCGAAGGACTGCTAGTATTCAAGCCCTAGCGAAGGACTGCTAGGCAACTGGCGAAGGACTGCCAGTATCCAAGCCCTAGCGAAGGACTGCTAGGCAACTGGCGAAGGACTGCCAGTATTCAAGCCCTAGCGAAGGAATGCTAGGCACCGAGCGAAGGACAGCTCGGCATCCAAGACCTAGCGAAGGACTGCTAGGCAACTGGCGAAGGACTGCCAGTTTACAAGACCTGACAAAGGACCGTCAGGCAAAAGTCCAACCAAAGGAACGGTTGACATCAGGTAAATTCTCCCGAGAGGAGTAGGTGAGGACGCGTTCCCCGTCGAGGGAACAGTAGGCGTCGGTTCGACCTAGGGCTCCATTTTAGAGACCAAAGTCAGAACCAAGACAGCTAAGGCTGTATAAAAATAATAATTAATTATTTTATTGTGTTTTGGACTAACCCTGAATGCAGGACCGAAGGAATGTGTGTCTGCAACTCAGAGAGCCTCAAAGGAGTGAGGCAGCAACTGAGTAAGGCGCCTTGAGTGTCCAGGGCGCCCTCAAGGTGAACCAAAACCAAGCGAAGCAAAAGACAGCTTAGGCTGCTTAATGGGCAAGGCGCCTTCAGCAGCGAAGGCGCCCTCGACAGCCAAGGCGCCTTCAGCAGCCACGGCGCCTCCAGCTCATCACTGCGAAGCCTCAGCTTCATCCACAGCGAGATCTCTGCGCGGAAGAAGTCAGCGAAGGCGCCCTCTACGACCAAGGCGCCCTCACGGTCAAACATTATCCCTGTTCGAGCGGGATAAAGTTTGACTGAGCGATCTGCGGATCGCTTGGCACGTGGCAGGGCGCCCCCGACGTCCAGGGTGCCCCTGGGTGCTATAAATAGCACCCAACGCCCAAGCCTTCAGTATCAACTTCGCACCAACGCTTCCATACTCTTCTGTGCTCACGCCCTGCTTCGGAAACTGCCCAACTCGAGCCGACGACGTCCCGCTACTCCGGAAAGTCAACCTACAATCGGACGTCGGTAAAAGAAGAGTTTCATTTTCTTATTTACAGTTTATGTTGCTATACTTGTAATCTCTTTTTATAAACTGAATTTGCGCTCATATAGAATTGCCCAAAGTAAACGATCAACGATCGTGGGCCTTGGAGTAGGAGTCGACACAGGCTCCGAACCAAGTAAAAACCACTGTGTCCTTTGTGTTGGTTTTTGTTTTTGTTTAATTCCGCTGCGTACGTATTCTTTAATAAAATCCGAAAGTTTTCCGATATTCACCCCTCCTCTATCGGGCTCCTCGATCCAACAAGTGGTATCAGAGCGGGGTAGTTCAAACTTGGTGCAACCACCAGTTTGAAAGTTTTTCGGATTTATAAAATTTTTAATATTATTTCTTTTCTTTCTAGTTATTCAATACCACTAGATCTTTTACGCCTTTTTCAATTTTGAATTTTCATATTTTCACCATAAGTCTGAATTGATAAAACAAACAATTTTTGAAAATTTGTCATAAATTTTGTTTATTATTATTTTAATATTTTTTTCGAAATTCGTGCTACTTTAATTTTTCCCAAACATTAAAATCTTACTTTTTCATTATTAATCAGAATTGACAAAATTATCATTTTCAAAAATTTATCATAAATTATTTTTATTATTTTATTATTATTTCGCTTCGAAATTCGTGCAATTTTTTTTTGGGGCTACTTCTTTTTCTCCCGCACTACTAATCCAAGACCAAGTCTTGGGACATTTCTATTTTTTTGTGTGCGAGATTTAAACTAAATGGCAAATGAAGAATGGAATAGCATTCGTCCACCGCTCTTCTCTGACGAAAACTTCAGCTTTTGGAGAAGACAAATGGAGTCCCTTCTGAAGGCCCACATGGACTTATGGCGGATCGTCCAAACAGGATTCTCTCTTCCCGTAGAAGATGAGTTATCCATCGAATGGGACAAACTGGATGAACAAACCCTCAACCAAATTGAGACCGATGCAAGGGCAACTTCGATCCTACAATGTGGCCTAACCAAGGAGCAACTTGAACTAGTAGGACCATTCAAATGTGCCAGAGAAATTTGGGAGAAACTAACCAATCTACACGAAGTGAGCTCCGAAATTGAGTTAGCACCTGACTGCGAACTCGAGCCAGAGTCAGAAGACGAATTGACTGAGATAAAAATGGTAACCAAGTTCGAATCCTTTTTTGAATCACAATTAGATAATCCAACAGATACTATAATGGTCGAGGAAGGTATAATTTCTAGTGCAGGGAAAGCTCCAAGAGAACCACCAGAGAAGAAGATTCAACCTGTACCCAAGTTCAACTCAGACTCAGAATTTGACGACAAAGAAGGAGACCGACCCAAACCGGTCCAATTAGCTCGAGATCATTACAAGAACACTGGAAAAACGATCGGGGAAGGTAAGTTTTCAATATTTGAAAATTCAATATCTATCTCAAATAACATGATTAATTTGTATAAATTAGTTAAGGTTAGTACATTAGAAAACTTAATTCATAACCATGCTAATTTTAAAAAACCAAAGTTTTATTTCGATTATGATGTAACTTAGATCAGTTTTTGTTTGTTTTATTAGTATGTTTATTTTATTTTATTTTATGTTGCTTAGAAATTAGGACTGGTTAGTTTAAGGACTGAACCAACTTAACTGAAATTTGACAACATAGTATTGGGTGGCGGTGAGATGATAGTACGTTAGGGAAGCCAATTCTAATAAGATCAAGTTTACTTGGTCTCTTTAGACTGGTGAAACTAGCCAAAGCTACCGATCCAAGACCCAAACTAGTTAGACCAGAATTTACCAAAAAGTAATTTTGAAGATGAAATTTTACTAAAAGGCTTTGTCTAGGAAAGGGTGGATGATCCCATAAGGCTACGGCCAAAGAAGGCCTTGTGCCTCGCCAAGACCTGGAAGCTAATTTTTGAAATTCAAATTCAATTTACTCTTTGTTAAATTCGAATCTAACACAAATTTTCAGTTAATTTTAGATTCAAATATCTCTTTTCAAAACAAATTTAAATTGGGTTTAAAAATTAATTCAACTTTTCAAAATTAATCATGACCTTTTCAAAATAAATCTTTCTATTAAAATATGCATCTCACAAAACAGTTAAGGATATCCTGTTTTGTCACATAGAATTGGGTGAGATGCTTAGGACCTAAAAGTTGAGTCCAACCCAACCAATTAAATCCAATTAAATCTTAATTAATTCAATTAAATCCATTAAATCTTAATTAATTCAATTAAATGCAATTAAATCTTAATTAATTCAATTAAATCCAATTAAATCTTAATTAATTCAATTAAATCCAATTAAATCTTAATTAATTCAATTAAATCCACTTAAGTCTTAATTAAATCAATTAAATTCATTTAAATCTTAATTAAATCAATTTAATTTAATTAATTCAATTTAATTATGTCAATCATTTATTTTCAAAATTAAAATATTTGTCTCACACAACCCATAAGGTTAACATGCTTGACCACGTAGAACTAGGTGGGACATCTAGGACCTAAAAGTATAATTCACTATCCTTTTAAATGAGAAGGTTTGCAAAATTATCTCTATTTTGTTTTGTCAATTTATTGTACTATACCCTACTTTTTCTATCATTTTTTTTATAAAAATTCATGTTAAATATCTCGATAGACTCGTTTTAAATATAATCTAGGGCTTGTTTTTTTTGTCATCGATTGGTCAAGATTGGTCAAAATAGTCAACCCTAGTCAACATAGTCAAACCAGCTCAACACTGAAACCCCTAAAAGAACTTAGACAAAAGTCAGACTGTGTCAGATACAGGGGGAGTTTCTTTTAATACTTTTCAAAAAATTAAATTGTTTTTCAAAAACCTTATGCTCTAAATCTTATTATCATCTCGATAAGGTTTTCAAAAATTAATTGAAAAACCTTCGTATACTACTATATGTTTGAAAATCATCATCATTTCAAAATATTTTTCGAAAACTATTTTTAAAAATGTATCTCTTTGAAAGTTATCATACTCAGAAGGTTATTCAAAATTATTCTTTTAATTTTAATAAACCCTAAAGACACAGAGGAAGGTCCACTTCATGATCTACAAGGACTCCTAGGATGTGTCAAATTTAGGTGGAGTTTGAGTTAAAAGAAGAATTTCTGAAATATTTTTGGTAATTATTTGTTTTGAAATTCTTAGATAAATTCCTTTGATCTGAACTGAACCCTAAGAACTCAGAGGAAGAATACTTGTAGTTAACAAGCTTCCAAGGACTGCGTCAAGTTTAGGGGGAGATCAAATTAAAAGAATTATTGAACATTTTCAAAACTATATGTTTTCATGGACTGCAAGTTTAAAATCTGCTTGAAAACTTAAATAATTTTTTTAAAAAATACTATTATTTTATTTTTCGAAATTTTTGTGGCTTATAAAATTATTTTTGAAATACTTAGGAATATTATTTTACTTGGGTTGAAAAATTTCCAGGACACTTAGGAAAATGTCCTTGTAGTTAACAAGGTTTCCTAGGATTGTGTCAGACTGGAAAAGAAATCAAGTCAAGTATTCAAAATAAAATTAATTTTTTTTTTGCATTATCTTCAAAAGTACTTCTATTTTTCAAAGTATAATGTTTTGAAAAGTACTAATACTTGTAAAGGCAATAGTGTTCTAAGTGCATGAAGTTTCTAAAAGATTTGCCTACAAATATAAAATATTTTTTTAAGTGGAGTTTTGTTGGTGCAGCTTAAAGTTTTTTTTGCTATACTTTCAAAAATTATGCTAAGTATTTTTATGTTTTCAAAACTCATAGGCTCTGATACATAAATTATTTTTTATCTTAGAAATGGTTTAAAACTTATACTTAAAGACCTTGTTTTTCAAAATACACAAAGTATTTCCAAGCAAGGTTTTCTCCCAGTTCTCAAAGTTGAACCATTTGTTAGGGAAATTTGCCTTCAAAATTTTGCCTAAGTAAATTTCTTTTTTGCAAAACCTTGTAAGTAAATGTTATTTAACAAAATTTAGGTTTGCAAAATTTCTCAAAATTTTACCTTGTTCGCCCATGTACGTTTTTGATATATGTCAAAGGGGGAGGAAAGGTTAAAGTTAAGTACTATATATTCAGGGTCTTAGGGGGAGTATGAGAAATAAAGGGATTTTTTTTCAAATCTATTATGTTCATACTTCATTGTGTTTTTATCTTCTGTTATTAAATGTTATAAAGTTTTTACTTAACATTGAATTGTGTAAAATTGCTATACTTCATTTTTACATTATGTTCTCAACTATTATAAAGTTTTTTACTTAACTTTGAATTGTGTTGTCATAATCAAAAGGAGGGAGATTGTTGGTGCAGTATCGAACCTTGTTTTGATATTGGCAAAGGATTCAAAGTTAAGTTTGTTTGTGATCTAACAATATTCATTGAGTGTGCAGAGACAAAGTCCTAGCGAAGGAATGCTAGGCACCTGGCGAAGGACTGCCAGGAAACAAAGCCCTAGCGAAGGACTGCTAGGCACCTGGCGAAGGACTGCTAGTATTCAAGCCCTAGCGAAGGACTGCTAGGCAACTGGCGAAGGACTGCCAGTATCCAAGCCCTAGCGAAGGACTGCTAGGCAACTGGCGAAGGACTGCCAGTATTCAAGCCCTAGCGAAGGAATGCTAGGCACCGAGCGAAGGACAGCTCGGCATCCAAGACCTAGCGAAGGACTGCTAGGCAACTGGCGAAGGACTGCCAGTTTACAAGACCTGACAAAGGACCGTCAGGCAAAAGTCCAACCAAAGGAATGGTTGACATCAGGTAAATTCTCCCGAGAGGAGTAGGTGAGGACGCGTTCCCCGTCGAGGGAACAGTAGGCGTCGGTTCGACCTAGGGCTCCATTTTAGAGACCAAAGTCAGAACCAAGACAGCTAAGGCTGTATAAAAATAATAATTAATTATTTTATTGTGTTTTGGACTAACCCTGAATGCAGGACCGAAGGAATGTGTGTCTGCAACTCAGAGAGCCTCAAAGGAGTGAGGCAGCAGCTGAGTAAGGCGCCCTGAGTGTCCAGGGCGCCCTCAAGGTGAACCAAAACCAAGCGAAGCAAAAGACAGCTTAGGCTGCTTAATGGGCAAGGCGCCTTCAGCAGCGAAGGCACCCTCGACAGCCAAGGCGCCTTCAGTAGCCAAGGCGCCTCCAGCTCATCACTGCGAAGCCTCAGCTTCATCCACAGCGAGATCTCTGCGCGGAAGAAGTCAGCGAAGGCGCCCTCTACGACCAAGGCGCCCTCACGGTCAAACATTATCCCTGTTCGAGCGGGATAAAGTTTGACTGAGTGATCTGCGGATCGCTTGACACGTGGCAGGGCGCCCCCGACGTCCAGGGCGCCCCTAGGTGCTATAAATAGCACCCAACGCCCAAGCCTTCAGTATCAACTTCGCACCAACGCTTCCATACTCTTCTGTGCTCACGCCCTGCTCCGGAAACTGCCCAACTCGAGCCGACGACGTCCCGCTGCTCCAGAAAGTCAACCTACAATCGGACGTTGGTAAAAGAAGAGTTTCATTTTCTTATTTACAGTTTATGTTGTTATACTTGTAATCTCTTTTTGTAAACTGAATTTGCGCTCATATAGAATTGCCTAAAGTAAACGATCAACGATCGTGGGCCTTGGAGTAGGAGTCGACACAGGCTCCGAACCAAGTAAAAACCACTGTGTCCTTTGTGTTGGTTTTTGTTTTTGTTTAATTCCGCTGCGTACGTACTCTTTAATAAAATTCGAAAGTTTTCCGATATTCACCCCCCCCCCCTCTATCGGGCTCCTCGATCCAACAAGTTCAGGGATCGGTCTGGTGACCGATCCCTTCGTCTCTGATCGGTTAGTGAGACTGATCAGAACATCACTGGATCGATCAGAATGGAGTCTGATTGGTTAGGAGGTTGTCTGATCGGTCAAGGTGACTGATCAACACCTCAGAACTTTAATTTAAATTGCTATCTGATTTGCTTTGCTAATAAATCTGTAAGTGTACAGATGACACAGTGCTTCGATATTTAAATGAAGGAGCAAGAAGAAGGGTCAAGAGTGACTTTCCCTGGTGCTATTTTGTTTGGTATACATTTGCAGGTTTCAACGCCATCTGACCTGAAGCTTTAGCTGAAGAGATGACTTCAGTGTGCTCAGAGCTCAGAAGGGGTCAGTGGGTGACGACGCCTGTGTGTGTGCAGCCTGGGTATGCAGAAGAAAGGCTTAAGAAGAAACTGGTAAAGCAGAGGAGACAATGAACAGAGAACGAAGCAAAGGGTTTTGCTGTGGTGTTGTTGTGCTCTCTGCATTGTTTCTTCTTGCCTGATCTTTCTGCTTCCTACTGTTGTGTAGCTTCCTTCTCTTGACTCTCGTGCTTAACTTGATATATTTCTGAGACATCTGTAGAGAGGTTACTCCACCGAGAAGGAGAAGTTTTAGCCGGATTCACTCTGGGGCCTGATCTGCCGAAGGTCAAGGGATCGCCCACCTCACGGGCACGCCAAGGAGTAGGGGCAAGTTATCCCCGAACCTTGTAAATACTTGTGTTATTCTCTGCTCTATTTTCTTTCTGTTTGTTTTTTTCCCGCTGCTAACCTGATCGTAGGAAGACGAAGCGAGCTTTTAGTGGATGGCTATTCACAACCCCCTCTCTAGCCATCCCAGATCCTAACAGCCTTAGGTTCCTCCCTCTTCCCCTGTTCGTCTTTATGCCTCAACGCACTAGAGGCTACTGAGTTGGCCTTCTCAATGTCTCCAGGAGAGTCTCGCCAGTAATCCGGGGCTACTCTGGTGCGTCGCCCCAGTGGTGTGACAGATCTTCGCGGTTGAGGGTGCGAGACGAAGACTCTGGGATCTCCTCCCGCACAGAAACACCTCGCTATGAGGTGGCATGCTCGCTGTGAGGTGGCGTGCTCGATTTGGTGTTGTTCAAGCGCCTCTTTGATAGCGTTGGCCAACAAGCGATCCAGTTCCTCCTTTGTCAGGACAATAGGTTGTCTCGTTGGCTCTGCCATCGATGCTCCTTTTGGTGCTTTATTGGTTTCCCATAGACGGCGCCAAACTTGTTCCGGAAGGAATCGACGTCGACGACCAATCACCAGGGTTCAGCCCACGCGGGCGCTGACGCTAGAGGAAGGACTCTACACCCTATGAGATTAACACAAGCGTTAGGGGAACACGCAGGAGGTTGTCCGACGGAACCCACTCCGACGCTCAAGTCAGTGTCTCGATGGAGGGGATAAACAGAAGGCAGGAAAAGAGATAGACGAAGTAGCGATTGCGTAACCCCCTTTTCCAGAGGGGTTGGAGTGTCTTTTATACCTACGGCGGCTGTCGCACGGGTCTCCACGATCTCCGCCACGTCCCCCCGATTTGTCAGTTACAGGATAACCTTTGCAATGGTCCACGCCGCTATTAAGTTCGGACTGTTGCGTCAATTATGGGTCGTGATGACCCCGTGATAATTGGTGATAGTTATTCCCAGATTCGAAGAAAGAGGGGTCGTTACTTGAAGTTGGATGCTTCTTGGGGCTCCGCTTCCCCAGGGTGATCCTGGGATCTTCTGGCCCGAGGGTCCCAGGCATTCCGCTTTCCTGAGGTAGTCTCGGGGACCCAACTCTCTGAGGTGATCTCGAGAGTGCTTCATCTGATTTGAACTTCGGGGTGTGCCTACCCACGGGGGGTCCCGAGGGCTCTCCTTCTCAAAAGGGTCTCGGGAGTTCCGGAAAGGCAGTCGTTCCGACTCGCTATATCTAGCCACACAGCTTCTTCAACCCACGTGCCAACCACAGAGTACTCAACCCCATCACAGACATTGTTGATCAGGGACTTTATGAGATTCTCGACTTCTATTCCCAACTTTTTCTTAGAGGTCAAACGATTCAATCGATCTAGAAAAGAATTCATCTTCTTCTTCCACTTGAGTCATGATGACTTACTCAAGTCCATCAATACCTCACTGATCTATCTTCATCAATTTCAGATATAATTAAATAACATGGAACATGTGGTGTGTCACTAGTGTGGTATTAATTTCGATTTTATTGTATATAGATTATTTTTATCATGCTTATTTATATAATTTTTTATTTGTATTGTTATTTTTATTATTTTCCAAAATATCTCATAGATTTCTTTTCGGGTAGAAAAATTTAACTTAATTAGAGTTTGTATTTGCCAAGTAGGACCCCATAGCGGTGAAGATACCGTCTCGGATGTTGGGATTATAAATTACAAACATAATCCCACATCTAAACACATGGAAAAAGATTATAAATTTATAAGGAATAATGATATCTCCATTAGCATGAAGCCTTTTGGAAGTGCCTAAGAGCAAAACCATGAGGGCTTAGGCCCAAAGTGGACAATATCATACCATTGTGGAGATATCTAAATTCCTTTTGGTCCTAATAATTGGTATCAGAGCCAAGTCGCTCTTCACCGGACTAACCGCCGGAAGAAGCACGAGCTAGGGTCATGATCCACATCTAACCATATGGGTTAAGCCTTGAATAAAGGATATGTGAGCTCCCGTGTCTTGATCAAGAGGACCAGATACCAGGCAGGGAAGTCCTAGTTGCGGCTAGGCGGTGAAGTCCTAATTGGTCAGGTGGACCGAGAGGCAGAAAGTCCTGATGGGTTGAGGATCGGACATCAAATGGAAAGAGTTTCCGCTTGAGGAGGGGCTTGTGTCCCTTTGTTTGAGGGGGGGATTGTTGGGGTTGCAAGTTGCAAACATAGTCCCACATCTAAATACATGGGAAAAGATCATAGGCTTATAAAGAATAATGATATCTCCTTTGGTATGAGGCCTTTTGGGAGAGCTCAAGAGTAAAATTATGAGGTCTTAAGCTCAAAATAGACAATATCATACTATTATGAATATATCTAAATTCTTTTTGATCCTAATATCAAAGAGGATGTAACATGTACAAAAGTATAATATGACATGACGTGATCCCTACACGATTTTCACAGTACAAGAAAGGGAAACATGATCTTTACACCTAAATATGACATATTTTTTACTATAGATGTGGTATCCTGTCAGAAATATACCATCTCCTCCGACCACTATAGATACGACACATCACTCCTTCGTATTATAAAATCCTTTGTCCCCGTGGGCCAAGATATATCCTGTCAGAAATATACCATCTCTAACGTTGTATTTCTCTTTTTCTTATCTTCTAATTAATAGTCTTGCAGACATTGTTGATTAGAGATTTTCGAATTTTATTCTTGACTTTTTCTTAGAAGTTGAAAAATTCAATCAATCTAGAAAGTAAATCATCTTCTTTTTCCTAAGTCACGATGACTTGGTCAAGACCATCAATACCTCCCGATAATCATCTTCATCCATTTCAGAGAGAATTAAATAGTATCAAACATGTGGTGTGTTACTAGTATGGCATTAATTTCAACTTTATTGTATAGGTTATAGATTATTTTTATCATGCTTATTTCTTAGTTTTATTATTTTCCAAATCGTATATTACGCAAAATATCTGATACATTTCTTTCCGGGTGGAAAATTTAACTTAATTAGAGTTTACATTTGTAAGTAGGACCCTCACAGCAGTGACGATACCGTCCCGGGGCACACGGGATCCTTTGGCCCGAGATTCTCTCTGTTCTCGTATCCCAACTCATCGGAAATGACCGGCGAGTCCTCCGATCGTCAATCGAACACCATCATTAGTCTCCGATTATCGTCCTGAATCAAATGATATCTTGGGAGAATAGTGAATCGGTCGAGATCGTCGCAATTGCGATTTCGCCAGATTCGACGGTGAATCCGACGAGATCGCAATTGCGACGAACCCCGACGGGTTCACCGTACCCCTTAGGATATAGTTTTGTTAGGGGTGGTGTCCAAAGGCCACCGGTGGTGTCGATCAATGATTGAAGGACTCGCCAGTTATCGTCGACGAATTGAGACGGGGACAGAGAGAATCTCGAGACAAAAGATTTGTTCTCGTCCCGGGGAGGCTTTTGGGCACGAGATCCTCAGCTAACCGAGAACAAATCCTCTGTCCCGAGATTCTCTCTGTCCCCGTGTCTCAACTCGCCCGATTCATTGTTCTCTCATGATATCGTTTGATTCGGGACGACGATCGGAGACTAATGATGGTGTCCGATTGATGATCAGAGGATTTGCCAGCCATTGCCGGTGAGTTAGGATACGAGGACAGAGAGAATCTCGGGACATAGGATCCGTTTGCAGCTAACAGAAAGGGAAGAGTCGGCAAGCCACGTGGTGATCGGATGCAGCAAACCGAACACAACTGACGTGCCACATCATCTCCGTCCTCTACGCTTCTTTCTCATTGTCTATAAATGGCTCGCTCCGTCTCTTCGCCTCCCAAAGTAGTAGACTCCGGCAAGCGGCAGCGGTAGGTAAATACACACGTATATTACGATGGCCAAAGTCCAGGAGATCCGACTACGTCAGCGGTCGGAGGGCCCGGCGGCGATTCTGGCCATCGGCACGGCCACTCCGACCAACGTCGTCTACCAGGCTGATTACGCTGACTACTACTTCCGCATAACCAAGAGCGAACACCTCACTGAGCTCAAGGAGAAGTTTAAAAGAATGTGTACGTTCGTTGCTACTATTTTTCATGAATATGTTTACTTTGTTATTATGTGATTTATTACTAATTAATTGTAGAGTTCAGGCGACAAGTCGATGATACGGAAGCGATACATGCACCTGACGGAGGAGATTCTGAAGGAGAACCCGAATATGTGCGCGTACATGGAGCCGTCGCTGGACGTGCGGCAGGATATCGTGGTGGTGGAGGTGCCAAAACTGGGGAAGGAGGCGGCGGCGAAGGCCATCAAGGAATGGGGGCAGCCCAAATCCAAGATCACCCACCTCATCTTTTGCACCACCTCCGGCGTAGACATGCCGGGTGTCGACTACCAGATCACCAAGCTCCTCGGCCTCCGCCCCTCGGTAAACCGCTTTATGATGTACCAGCAGGGCTGCTTCGCCGGCGGCACGGTGCTCCGCCTGGCCAAGGACCTGGCCGAGAACAACCGCGGCGCGCGCGTGTTGGTGGTGTGCTCCGAGATCACGGCGGTGACGTTCCGCGGGCCGTCGGAGTCGCACTTGGACAGCCTGGTGGGTCAGGCTCTGTTCGGGGACGGAGCAGGGGCGATTATCGTGGGGGCGGACCCGGACCTGGAAACAGAGCGGCCTCTGTTCGAGCTGGTGTCGGCGAGCCAGACGATACTTCCGGACTCGGAGGGGGCCATCGACGGGCACCTGCGGGAGGTGGGGCTCACCTTCCACCTGCTCAAGGACTTGCCGGGGCTCATCTCCAAGAACATCGAGAAAAGCCTGGTGGAGGCGTTCGCGCCGCTGGGTGTCGACGACTGGAACTCCATTTTCTGGATTGCCCACCCGGGGGGCCCCGCAATCCTGGACCAGGTCGAGGCCAAGCTGGCGCTGGAAAAGGAGAAGATGGCAGCGACGCGGCAGGTGCTCAGCGAGTACGGCAACATGTCCAGCGCCTGCGTTATATTCATTCTGGACGAGATGCAGCGCAAGTCGGCGCAGGAGGGGAAGGCCACCACCGGCGAGGGTTTAAACTGGGGCGTCCTCTTCGGCTTCGGCCCTGGACTTACCGTCGAGACCGTCGTCTTGCACAGCAAGCCAATCAATCATTAATTACTGCACTGGTTCCAATCAACTAGTAATTACTGCCGTGGATGGTGGCATTATGTATGCATGTTTTCCGTATGTTTTTTCTAATAATAAGATGGATCATGTTATCTGCGTTCTAATCCGTAACTTCTTTGAATGGGAGGGAAAGATGTTTCGATCTGTCGATTTATCCCAGAAATGATAAAAGGGGGAAAATAATATTGAATTAGGTGGTAAATGAATTTAAAGCGACAGATTTAATTTTATGAAATTTACTATCAGTAATCAAGATAAATTGAAAAATACTCGTAATACGTGGTGGACGGTCTAGAAGTCCAGCGTCTCAGTATTCACATCTCATTTGGAAATTTTTTTTTTACAAAATATTTCATAGTTAAGAATAGAATCGTCTAAAATAGTGATTAATCATCCTACTACTATACTATAGTCCCGGAGCAAAAATAATACTAAGGAGCACGAAGGGGAGAGGAATATAATTACGTAATAACTTTCGAATTTAAGTTGATAATATTCATATTTAAGTACAAGTCTATCCCGTAATTTTTTTTTTTAATCTGACAAGTTAGAAAGGTCTAATCCACCAAAAACAGACATATAACTTGATCCCGGGCCAACTTAGATGTAGCCTGGCCCGACAGCTTGATGTCTCATCAGCAAATGATGGACCTGCGGGCTCTGGCAGCCTACGGGATAGAAGGCCCATAAGGGAGACCCGGCCTGTCTCCCCTAAGAATGCAAAGGGATATGCCCAAGTCAGGGTCTAGACTTTCTCACGGGCAGGACCTTGTGTTGCTCTTAGGGGATTCCCAGTTGGACGAGTGACGTCCCATGTTCCCTGGGACTCCCTACACTTAAATAATGCTTGATTCAACTATTACCCCTTTAGGTTTGGCTCCCAACCGACGCGTGATGGCTCACGCTCTTAGCGTAAGCTCGAGCCCGAGGGAACTTTAGCCAGTACATCAGGAGAGGTCCTCAGTCGACCTCATTACTCAGTGCCCCCAGTCGGCACCTTCCTCAGAGGCCCTCAGTCGACCTCATTACTCAGTGCCCTCAGTCGACACCTTCCTCAGAGGTCCTCAGTCGGTCTCATATTTAGTGCCCCCAGTCAGCACCTTCCTCAGAGGTCCTCACTCGGCCTCATTACTCAGTGCCCCCAGTCGGCACCTCCCTCAGAGGTCCTCAGTCGGCCTTAACATGACTTAGCATGCAGAACAACCACTCCCTACATCAGATCACCCGAAGCAGTACGGGGTCGCCGCAGGACTGAGGTCACTCTGGCCCTAACAACGGATATCCCGCCGATGGCTCGATCTTCTTGCCATACCCTGTTCCCCCGTACTACGACCACATACACTGGTGTTAGACCGAGCAGCGCTAGAAGGTGCCAACCATTAAGTTGACAGTGCCCCTTTCCTTAACACAGTATGCACTACTTTATCCTGCCACCTCTGGGCATGCACCACCTTGTCCTCGCTATATGACAACAGGTGGCAGGTGGTGTTAATAATATGAAAGAAGTGTCCTAAGGCAATCGCCTTATGATTGTAATCATTTATTTTAATAAATAAATATTCACTATTTGAGTATACATGTCTGTGTATTTGATTGAGATCTTAAACTCATTTACTGAATGTCCGCAATACAATTCACAGCATAAGAGAATTTGTGATGAATTCACAACTAGTGATTATCTCTACATGTGCAATTGTGAAGTATTGAAATTGTCCCTAGTCGATGAATTGATAAATACGGACACTATCAATTCTGTTGAGACTAGCATGGGTTATTCTCTAATCAACTGATTCTCACTGGCTGGTGACATTGGGATGTCCGGAGATAAACATGAATGGTAGTTAAGGGAACTAGTTCATTGGAGTGACTGGCTGTAATACTTCATATGATAGTCTACATATAGACATGTCAGTGAAGTTCTTACTGCAGCTTAAGTGCGATGTTCCTTTGACTTGCGGTGTTCAAGTCATCTTGGTCATGGAGACTTATACTTTAACATCTTAAGCAAGCATCTCCAAGGAGGTGTGGACCCAGGATGGTTGGGTATAAGCCGAAGTGCCCGAAGATGTTTGAACAGCCTACAAAGGATTCACCACTCCTTGCGAGGAGATATATACCCAAGGCCTATCGTCGGATTGTTACTCGAAGCCTCTGGTCAGAGCATGACATGTTCAGAGTATGAATCTCTTAAATACATGAGAGTAATTAGAATCCATAGGACGAGAGAACGTTACTTGGGCTAGGTATGACGTAGTCAGCCTAGTGGGGACTGACACACATAGACCATGTCCTGAACCAAGTGGGTATAAGATGGTGAAGGGAATGAGGCACGATTCATTAAAGCTGCTGAAGGGTTTCAGAATTATTTCTGAGGTCAACCGTTGATCTTTCGATTAATTGGGGATCATGATGTACTACTAGGTGTCACTCATGATCTTTCTATAATTGCTTAATTATAGACGACCAACATAAATCGAAAGTCTATTTAGTCACACGCATACGAGTAATCCGAGGGATTTAAAACGAGTTGAAAATTGGATTTTTCGATCAAGAGAGATAAGTCGAATCTGAATTTTTCAAAGACGCATCGGAAGCATAAAATGACTAAGTCTTTTGAAGGCTTATTGGATGAATAAAATGAGTTTAATTCATATGATCTTGGCTTGGGTTTGGCCGGCCAAAGAGGGTCCCTACCCTCTTTGTTTGGCCGGCCACATTAAAAGGGAGAACCAAATTGTTTGGTTCAAGTTATAAAATAAATCAAGTGTGGTTTGTTTTATAAAATTATGGATAATATAAATTTTATAAACCGAGGTTTGGTTTATTATTTTCATGGAAATTAAAATTAACTTTGAATAGTTTATTTTATTTTATAAAATCAATTATGAATTGATTTTCCCATGATAAGAAAAATTTATATAATAAATTTCTTATGAAAATTTATTCCATAACAAAAGGGAGACATGGTTTGATAAAAACATGGCATGATGGAATAAATCATAGAAAAATTTATATGATAAATTTCTTATGAAAATTTATTCCATAAAAAGGAGACTTGGCGGTTGAGAGACTACTATATAAAGGAACCAAGGCAAGGCTTGGAATTTAATCCAAGAGATCTAGGAATAAGTCCTCTCTCCCTCTCCTTCTCTCCCTCTCCCTTCTCTAGTGCCGCCGGCCCTAGAGGAGGCTCTTGTTGTCGTGAGCTTCAGCCACCCTCGACCACCAAGCTGCTACCGTAAGAAGAAGAAGAAGCGGCCGCAACTCCTTCCTTCTTCCCGGAATTTTGATTCCGTTATTTGTTTAGTGGATAGTCTTTCCATCTCTCTCTTGGTATTCTTGTCGTGCCTTTGGAGAATCTAGTAGTTCTTGTCGGCACAAAACTCGTGGCTTTGCGAAGTCATCCCGAAGAAAACTCGGCATGGACGCGAATAGAGGCGGAGCTTCCAAGGAACGCTTACGGTTGGATCTCGTCCCTTCCATCGAGTTACGCGAAGTAATAAGTAAATTAGTTTACTTTCTGCAAAATTTTAAATGTATGATCATGTCTACACAATATAAGGTTGCATGCTTAGATGTGTGGTTAAATAATTTGAGAAATTATTTATGCTAAACCTTCCGCTGCACGTAATTAATTTTAAAATTACGAGCCCGCATCCATGTCAACATGCACCCGGTCCCAACAGGTGGGGCAAGAGCTGTCAGCTTCCCCGGCTATATAAGCCTCTCTACTCCGCATCTCTCAAGTACGCGTGATAGTGCATTGTTTACTGTTCTATTGCTTCCCATTCGCTTGTCACTGTTGAGTACTGACTTGACCGTCTGAGTCCCTAGTCGGGGACCTTTCCCGGCGGGTTCTAACGATCTCTGTCTTGTAGGACAGGAGCGAGCCAGCTCAGCGCACAGCCTCAGCGATCTCGCGCTCCCCGGAGGACCATCCAACCGTAGGGGCGCCACCTCGCTTCGCGACAGGATCAAATTTGGCGCTAGAAGGAGGGACACCAGCAGCCTGATCGGAAGCGTAGATGGGAGCTGAGACCCTAATCGTCTTGTGATGACTGTCACTCGTGAGGAGTATGAGGTTCTGATGGCTACGCGAGCTCGAAGGGCTTCTCAAAGGCCTTCGCAAGCTGCTTGCCAGGCGCCCAGGACCCAGGAGCCAGCACCACATCGACCTTCTGGAGGTCAGGGAAGGCCTGCCCGACTGGAAGGCAATTCTATGGATCTCCCTACAACCCCCACCGAGGTCAAGACGACAAGGTTCACTCCATATCAGCGGAGGCCTAGGTGTCCAACCCGATGCACGGGAGGCGTCAGGATAAGGGAAAGGCCCCAGCCGACCCTGCTCCAGCTATCCTGGTACGCAGTCCTTTCGCTCCATGGGTTCTAGACGACCCGGTTCCCCGTCATCTTCGTTTCTTCACTATACCCAAGTACGCGGGGACTACGAATCCGGAGGAACATCTGATGAAGTTCGAGAGCGCGACTCTGCTTCATCAGTACCCCGTAGGAGTCAAATGTCGAGCTTTCTTAACTACCCTCTCTGGCACAGCCCAGAGATGGTTCGACTAACTCCCTGATGGGTCGGTCACAAGCTTCGAAGAGCTCAAGAGAGTTTTTCGGCAACACTTTGCTAGTAGCAGGAGGCATCACAAAACGAGCCTCAATCTGTTCTCCCTGAAGCAGAGCCCGAAGGAAACCCTCCGGGCCTACATCAAGAGGTTCAATGGTGTGGCACTAGACGTGCCAAATGCCACACCTGATGTTTTGGTCAGCGCTTTTTCCCAAGGCCTGCAAGAGGGGGAATTCTTCTGCTCGCTGATCAGGAAGCCCCGACGGACTTTGACAACCTTCTCGCCAAGGCTGTCACGTACATCAACATGGAGGAAGCCCAAGCCGCCCGAAAGAATGAATCGGCCAATCCTACGGCTCCCCACCCCGCTCAAGACACCCGGTCCCCAGGTGGGCCTATTCGCAGCCCCCGTGGACCCATTGACCGAGTAGGGGGAGAAAGGCGGCATGTGCAGCAGGTGGACCAGGGGTGCCTCCCGCTTCGATGGAGGCCATACTACACGTTCCACCAGATCCACAGCCATGCCACCGAGGAATGCCGGCAGGCTGGGCGAGGTCGGGCTCCAACTGCTCGAGGATGAGGGCGACAAGCACCTCAGGGGTGCGGCGCAGGCCGAGGAGGTCGGGCCATCCACCCTGTCACTGAAGGGCTCCGAGGAAGTCCCCCGGTCGCTCGTGATCTATTCCCTCAGGAAGACCGGGTTGAGACCTCAGAGATGGAGGAGGAGCAGGCCAATCAGCACAACGCCGTCCGAGGAGGCGTAAACGTCATCTCAGGTGGCCCGACTGGAGGAGATTCCAATCGAGCCCGAAAGGCGCAGGTGCGTCGGTTGGAAATCCATCAAGTCGGCACCAGCGCGACACAGGTGGCAGGGCCCCAAATCAGCTTCGGGCCTCAGGATCTGCAGGGGCTAGAGGTCCCGCACGATGACGCGCTGGTCATTACGGCTATCATCGCCAATTACGAAGTCCACCGCACCATCGTGGACACCGGAAGCACGGTCAACATCCTGTACAAGAGAGCATTTGACCAGCTTCAGATAGAGACGTCCCAGTTGGAGTTGGTGGCAACTCCGCTATTCGGTTTCACAGGAAACCAGGTGCAGCTGATCGGCCAGATCCGATTGGCCGTCTCCTTAGGCGAGGAGACGCTAAAGAGGACCAGATAGTCCACATTCTTGGTGGTTGATGCTCCCTCCGCCTACAACGCCATACTGGGTCGACCGACCCTCAACGAATTCCGGGCCATCGCCTCCACCTCCTACTTGAAGGTTAAGTTCCCAGTCAGGGACAAGGTGGGAGAAGTCAAGGGCAACCAAAGAATGGCCCGGAGGTGCTACGTGGATGACGTGCGGGTGGAGTGCCAAAAGGCTTCGTGCCCCTTCTCCGATTGCAACATGGTTCAAGCCTCCCCGTGGGCTGAGTTGCATGAAGATAAGGAGGAGGTGCAGCTCCTTCCAGATTGGGAGGAAGCTCGAGTCAAGATTGCGGCAGGACTGCCCGAGGAGCTGAAGAAGCCCATGCTGGAGTGCTTGGCTCGAAACCAAGACGTATTCGCTTGGTCAGTCAAAGAACTAAAAGGCGTTCAGCTGGAGGTGGCAGAGCATCACCTCCACGTTTATCCCCACGCTCGACCCGTTAAGAAGAGAAAATGGGACTTTAGCACCGAGCAGAATAAAGTGATCCGCACCGAGATTGAGAAGCTGTTAGAAGTCGGTCACATTAGGGAAGTGCAATTCCCGGCTTGGTTAGCCAACGTGGTGTTGGTGCCCAAGCCTGACATTAAGTGGCGAGTCTGCATTGACTTTCAGGATCTCAACAAGGCCTGCCTGAAGGATTGCTATCCCCTGCCTCGGATCGACCAGATGGTGGACTCGACGGCTGGTAGCGAGTTCATCTCCATGTTGGACACCTACCAAGGGTATCACCAAGTACCCCTGGCCGCCGAGGATCAGGAGAAGGTCATCTTCATCACGGCAGACGGTACTTACTGCTACACCATCATGCCGTTCGGATTGAAGAACACTGGAGCCACCTACCAGCGCATGATGAATAAGGTCTTCCGGGCCCAGATCGGAAGAAATATCGAATTATACGTGGACGACATCCTCATCAAGTCCGCCCGAGCTGGAGACTTGATAGTTGATGTCGAGGAGTCATGCCGGACACTGCGCAGGTACGGGCTCAAATTGAACCCCGCCAAGTATCTCTTTGGCGCCCGCAGCGGGAAGTTCCTGGGGTACATTGTGACCGAGCGGTGCATCGAAGCAAATCCTAGCAAGGTCAAGGCCTTGTTGGACATGCCTCCCCCTAGAAATCTCCGAGAGGCACAGCGGCTTACCGGGCGGATCACAGCTCTGTCCCGGTTCATCTCCCGATCAACCGAACGAGGGTTGCCATTCTTCAAAACCCTCCGCAAGGCTACTAAATTTCAGTGGGACGCCGACTGTGACAAGGCGTTTGAGGAGTTGAAGGCTTACCTCACCGAGCTGCCTGTACTGGCCAAGCCAAAGGTCGGGGAAGTCCTGTATGCCCATCTGGCTGATCGGCTGACTCGGTTAGTATGGTCTTGGTCAGACAAGAGCCAGACGAGAAACATCTAATGTATTTCTTTGCACATCTATTGAAGGGAGCCGAGTGTCGTTACACGACACTCAAGAAGTTGGCGTATGTGTTGTTGTTGGGTGCCCGAAAACTCCGACCTTATTTCTTGGCACACCCCATCGTGGTGTTAACCAACAACTTGGGACGGGTGGCCTATAATCCTAAAGCGTCTGGTCGATTGATCAAATGGGCAACTGAGCTAAGCGAGTATGACATTCAGTACCAAACTCGGCCAGCTATCAAAGCTTAGGCCCTTGTTGATTTTCTAAGTGAGCTGCATGCAGACGAAGTTCAAGAAGCGTGGCACATATATGTGGATGGCTCATCAGCCCTATCAGGAAGTGGGATCAGATCTTGATGGTCTCCCCGAAGGGGGAACAGATGCACCTATTCGTCTGGCTGGAATACCGGGCCACGAATAATGAGGCAGAATATGAGGCACTCATATCCGGACTGCAGGCCGCCAAGCATGTAGGGGTAACTCGGGTGGTGCTTTATTTTGACTCCCAGTTGGTCACACAGCAAGTGGTCGACCAGTTCGAGGTTAATAGCGACCAGCTGCAGGCCTTCATTGAGGCTTATGAGGAGTTGAAGGTCGAGTTTCAAGAAGTACAAGTACAAAAGATTCCAAGGGAGGAAAACTTCAAGGCGGATGAGTTGGCTAATTTGGCCAGCTCAGTCGGATCTTGGGTACTCCCCCAGCCGGGTGGTCCGGCCTTGTTGGTCATGCAAATAGAGAGACAAGCTGACTTAGAACTGGAGTCTGACTGGAGGACTCCACTCCTTACGTACCTCACGAAGGGAGTTATGTCGGCCGACCGAGAAGAAGCTCGGTTGCTCAAAAAATATGCAGCTCGGTACACCATGGTCAGTGACGCGTTATACAAGAGGGCATTCTCTCGACCCCTACTCAGGTGCCTGGGCGAGGAAGAAGCAGATTATGTGCTAAGGGAAATCCACATGGGCATCTGCGGAAACCACGCAGGGGCCAGAACGGTGGCTCGAAAGGTGTTATTGGTCGGCTACTACTGGGTGACCCTGAAAAAGGACGCAAACAAATTGGTCTCCACTTGCCTGTCTTGTCAGAAACATCACTATCTCCCGCATCGACCCGTGGAAGAGATGAAAGCATCGGCGGTTTCCTACCCTTTCGATCAGTGGGGCATGGATATTGTGGGGCCCTTCCCGGCTGCCACAGCCTAAAAGAAATATTTGCTCGTGGTCGTCGATTACTTCTCCAAATGGATAGAAGCCGAGGCCTTAGCGCGCATCACCGAGCGAGCTGTGATCGGGTTCCTGTGGAAGGACATCTTGTGTCGATTTGAAATTCCGCACAAAATCATCTCGGACAATGGGAGGCAATTCCAAGGGCTGAGAATACAGGAATGGTGTTCGGAGTATGACATTAAGCAGACCTTCACCTCCGTGGCATATCCACAGAGTAACGGCTAGGCAGAAGTGGCCAACAGAGAAATTCTGAAAGGGTTAAAGACTAAGCTGGATCACGCCGGAGGAACGTGGGTAGATGAGCTCCCGGGCGTCTTATGGGCTCTGCGGACTACACCTAAAGAAACTACTGGGAGCACACCTTTCCAGCTGGTCTATGGGAGTGAGGCGGTGGTCCCAGTCGAGGTCGGATGCGAGTCGGACCGATGGGCAGCTTATGACGAGAACAACTCGGAAAGGAGATGGCTAGAGCTGGACCTGGTCGATGAAATCCAAGACAAGGCAGCCGCTAGAATGTTTGCATATCAGCAGAAAATGAACAGAAGTACGATCGGAAGGTGCTGCCTAGAGCATTCCAAGTGGGGGACCTGGTGTGGAAGATAGTCAAGCCCGTTGGAGATGTTAACAAGCTGGAGCCACAGTGGGGAGGGCCCTTCAAAGTTGTTCAGAAGCTCGCCTCGGGGGCCTACTACCTGGAGAATGAGCAAGGGAAGAGGTTGGATCGGCCATAGAGTGCGATTCACCTTCAGCCCTACCGGTTGGCCGAATGAGAGCTTGTAATGTGAATGTACAATACTCATGATAGTGGAAAAACACGGTCCTCACTCCACTCGCAGGTACTCCAGACTCTCATCTCCAAACGAGCTACTATCCCTCGGATCGGCTCTCAGCTGGACACATGGAAACCCGGGCTCCCTGAGTCTTGCCCGACCGTGTGCGCAAAACTTTTGCCTCGCCAGCAAGATATAAGTGGACCAACTTCCGCACCCCACTCGGTTCAGTGTCTCCGATCGGATGCGTGGCGGCCCACGCTCTTGAGAATTGGCCTGAACCAGTGTCCAGACTCTCGTCTCCTCACTAGTTATAATCGGGATCCGCTCCCATCTATCCCTCGGATCGGCTCTCAGTCGGACGCGTGGCGACCCTGTTGCGTCTGGGTGCATGTTGACATGGATGCGGGTTCGTAATTTTAAAATTAATTACGTGCAGCGGAAGATTTAGCATAAATAATTTCTCAAAGTATTTAACCACACATCTAAGCATGCAATTTTATCTTGTGTAGACATGATCATATATTTAGAATATTGCAGAAACGTAAACTAATTTACGTATTACCTCGCGTAACTCGAAGGAAGGGATGAGATCCAACCGTAAGCATCCCTTGGAAGCTCCGCCTCTATTCGCGTCCACGCCAAGTATCTTCGGGATGACTTCGCAAAGTTACGAGTTTCGTGTTCTCGAGAACTACTAGATTCTCCGAGAACGCGACGAGAAAAAAACAAGAGAGAAGTCGGAAGACTAACCACAAGAGGATGGCCGAAATCACAATTTCGGCGAAGCAAAAGAAGCTTGCGGCGAAAAATTCTTCTTGGGGCTGGTTGGCGCACGACAAGAAGGGGAGAGAAAGAGAGGGAGAGAGCCTATGCCTTCACCACTTCGGTTTTTTCCAAGCCTTGCCTTGGGTCCTTTATATAGTGGCCTCTCAACCGCCAAGTCTCTTTTTTCTTATGGAATAAATTTTCTATGACTTATTCCATCATGCCAAGTTTTATCATTTTTAATTCATGATAAAAATCAACCAAGTCTCTTTTTTTCTTATGGAATAAATTTTCTTATCATAGTAAATCAATCCATGATTGATTTTATAAAATAAAATAAACCAATCCATGGTTCATTTTAATTTCCATGAAAAATAAACCAAACCTTGGTTTATTATATAAAAAATTTATATCATCCATAATTTTATAAAACAAACCACACTTGGTTTATTTTATAAATTGAGCCAAAAACTTGGTTCTCTCCCTTTGTTGTGGTCGGCCAAGCAAAGAGGATGGAGACCCTCTTGGGCCGGCCCATCCAAGCCACGCCCCAATGAATTAAACTTATTTAATTCATCTATTAAGTCTTCAAAAGACTTAGCCATTTTACGCTTCCGATGCGTCTCTGAAAAATTCAGATTCGACTTATCGTTTGGCTCAACCTAACATAATCTCTCTTGATTGGAAAATCCAATTTTCAACTCGTTTTAAATCCCTCGGATTACTCGTAGTGTGTGTGACTAAATAGGCTTTCGATTTATGTTGGCCATCTATAATTAACCAATTATAGAACGATCATGAGTGGCACCTAGTAGTACATCATGATCCCCAATTAATCGAAAGATCAACGGTTAACCCCAGAAACTATTCTGAAACCCTTCAGCAGCTATAATGAATCGTGCCCCATTCCCTTCACCATCTTATACCCTCTTGGTTCAGGACATGGTCTATGTGTGTCAGTCCCCACTAGGATGACTACGCCACACCTAGCCCAAGTAACGTTTTCTCGTCCTACGGATTCTAATTACTCTCATGTATTTAAGAGATTCGAACATGTCATGCTCTGGCCAGAGGCTTCGAGTAACAATCAGACGATAGGCCTTGGGTATACATCTCCTCGCAAGGAGTGGTGAATCCTTTGTAGGCTATTCAAACATCTTCGAGCACTTTGGCTTATACCCAATCATCCTGGGTCCGCACCTCCTTGGAGATGCTTGCTTAAGATGTCAAAGTATAAGTCTCCATGACCAAGATGACTTGAACACCGCAAGTCAAAGGAACATCGCACTTAAGCTGCAGTAAGAACTTCACTGACATATCTATATGTAGACTATCATATGAAGTTTTACAGTCAGTCACTCCAATGAACTAGTTCCCTTAACTAGCATTCATGTTTATCTCCGGACATCCCAATGCCACCAGCCAGTGAGAATCAGCTGATTAGAGAATAACACATGCTAGTCTCAATAGAATTGATAGTGTCCGTATTTATCAATTCATCGACTAGGGACAATTTCAATACTTCACAATTGCACATGTAGAGATAATCACTAGTTGTGAATTCATCACAAATTCTCTCATGCTGTGAATTGTATTGCGGACATTCAGTAAATGAGTTTAAGATCTCAATCAAATACATAAATATGTATACTCAAATAGTGAATATTCATTTATTAAAATAAATGATTACAATCATAAGGCGATTGCCTTAGGACACTTTTCTCATATCACTAACAAACTCCCACTTGGCCTAATGTCAATCGCTACAGTATCCAATACCACAGGCTCTAACATGACCCTCAAACTTGTTTTGAGGCAAGGTCTTAGTTAAAGGATCCGCTAAATTCCTTTCAGTGGGAATTTTCTCAATTTGTATATCATTCCTATTTATAATCTCTCTGATCAGATGATAGCGGCGAAGCACATGTTTGGATCACTGATGAGACCTTGGTTCCTTCGCTTGTGCAATAGCTCCATTGTTGTCGCAATAAACCGGTATTGCTTCATCAATGGTTGGAACCACACCAAGTTCTGAGACAAACTTCTTGATCCAGACTGCTTCCTTTGCTGCTTCCGAAGCTGCAATATATTCCGCTTCCGTGGTAGAATCCGCTACGGTGTCTTGCTTGGAACTCTTCCAACTTATTGCGCCTCCATTCAAAATAAATACGTATCCGAACTGAGATTTGGAGTCATCCTTAT
Source organism: Boesenbergia rotunda (assembly GCA_024364735.1). Classification (NCBI taxonomy): domain Eukaryota; kingdom Viridiplantae; phylum Streptophyta; class Magnoliopsida; order Zingiberales; family Zingiberaceae; genus Boesenbergia; species Boesenbergia rotunda. The sequence continues at coordinate 143,858 of JAGFNQ010001740.1, forward strand.
CTATCTGGAAACTGGCATCTGTATACTCACGTATTACCATATCACCTTCTCCATATATTAGGAGCACATCCTTAGTTCTTCTTAAGTACTTGAGGATTGTCTTGACAGCCGCCCAATGATCCATTCCTGGATCAGACTGGTATCTGCTTGTGACGCTCAGTGCATACGATACATCGGGCCTAGTACATAATATAGCATACATGATAGATCCTATCGCGGATGCATAAGGAATCTTATTCATGCAAATCCTCTCGTCTTCTGTGTGCGGACACAAAGACTTCGAAAGGTTGATCCCATGCCTGATGGGAAGGTAACCTTTCTTGGATTCCGACATGCTAAACCTTTCTAACACTCGATCTATATATGTAGACTGCGAAAGACAAAGCAACCGTTTTGATCTATCTCTATAGATTCTAATCCCAAGGATATAGGTTGCTTCTCCCAGGTCTTTCATGGAGAAAGTTTTGGACAACCAAATTTTAACTGACTGTAAGACTGATATATCGTTTCCTATAAGTAATATGTCATCGACATATAACACTAGGAATACGACTAAACTCCCACTAACCTTCTTGTACACACAAGGTTCGTCAGGATTTTGTGAGAAATTGAACTCTTTGATTGTCTCATCAAAACGGATGTTCCAGCTCCTGGATGCTTGCTTTAGTCCATATATGGATCGTCGAAGCTTGCATACTTTGGTTTTATTAACCGATGTGAAACCTTCAGGTTGTATCATGTATACATCCTCAAGCAGGTTTCCATTAAGGAAAGTTATTTTTGATGGTGCAGAAGGCACCCAAGTCAAACCTATGTTTTGATAATGGCAACAGGGTTCAAAAGTTAAGGTATATTGGTTTTCTAACATGTTACTCAAGTGTGCAGGCAAAGCCCTAGCGAAGGACAGCTAGGCACCTGGCGAAGGGCTGCCAGGAAACAAAGCCCTAGCGAAGGGCTGCTAGGTACCTGGCGAAAGAATGCAAGGATACAAAACCCTAGCGAAGGACAGCTAGGCACCTAGCGATGGAGTGCCAGGATACAAAGACCTAGCGAAGGACTGCTAGGCACCAGGTGAAGGACAGCTTGGTCCTGAAGACCTAGCGAAGGATAGCTAGGCGCCAGGCGAAGGACAGCTTGGTACTGAAGACCTGGCGAAGGACAGCTAGGCACCTGGCGAAGGACAGCTGGGCAAAAGCCCAACCGGAGGAACCGGTTGCCATCAAGTACATTCTCCCGAGAGGAGTAGGTGAGGACGCGTTCCCCGTCGAGGGAACAGTAGGCGTCGGTTCGACCTAGGGCTCCATTTTGGAGGCCCAAAGTCAGAACCAAGACAGCTAAGGCTGTATAAACTAATATTTTATTGCTTTATGTTGTTTTGGACTAACCCTGTGTTGGTGCAGGAAGCACCAGATCGAACCTTGTTTTGATATTGGCAAAGGATTCAAAGTTAAGGGTTATTTGTTGTCTAACAATGCTGCTTGAGAGTGCAGGAAACAAAGTCCTAGCGAAGGGATGCTAGGCACCTGACGATGGGCTGTCAGGAACTCAAGACCTGGCGAAGGGCTGCTGGGCAAAAACCAAGACCTGGCGAAGGGCTGCTGGGCAAAACTCAAGTCCTGGCGAAGGGCTGCTGGGCGAAACTCAAGACCTGGCGAAGGGCTGCTGGGCAAAAGTCCAACTGGAGGATCCGGTTGGCACCAGGTAAACTCTCCCGAGAGGAGTAGGTGAGGACGCGTTCTCCTCGAGGGAACATTAGGCGTCGGTTCGACCTAGGGCTCCATTTTGGAGATCCAAAGTCAGAACCAAGACAGCTAAGGCTGTTTTAACTAACTTATTATTTGCTGTTTTGGACTAACCCTGGATGCAGGACCGAAGGACTGTGTTTCTGCAGCTCAGAGAGCCTCAAAGGAGTGAGGCCGTAGCTGAGTAGGGCGCCCCGGATGTGTCGGGCGCCCCAGAGTCAACCCAAAGTCAGCAGAGAGGTAAACGCCCCGACAGCAGCGCAATTGGGGGCGCCCCGCGTGTGTCGGGCGCCCCGCATGTCGGGCGCCCCGCGTGTCTCGGGCGCCCACTGTGCCACGCCACTGAAGGCTGCTGCAGCTCACTCTCGCGAAGCCCTGAAGATGACGCTTTGACCGGTCAACCGGGCGCCCCGCGCGCGTCGAGCGCCCCGGTCAAAGCTGATCCCGAAGATGAAGAGATCAGCCTTGACCAGAGGGCTCGCCGGATCAAGAGCCACGTGGGGGGCGCCCCGAGCATGTCGGGCGCCCCCTGCCCTATATAAAGAGGGCCTCGACCCTATTCTTGAACAACCAATTCCTTCGACAATTCTACGCTCTTCGCTTCCACGACACGCTCCAGAAAGCTGCCAACTCAAGCCGACGACGTCCCGCTGCTCCAGAACTTCAATCTTCACCGGACGTCGGTAACAAGAGTTGTATTTAAGTTTACGAGAATATTTTTATTATTATTTGTGTGTAAACTATTGCGAACTTATAGAATTGCCCGCAGAAAACGGTCAACGACCGTGGGCCTTGGAGTAGGAGTCGACCCAGGCTCCGAACCAAGTAAACCGGCTGTGTTTGCGTTGTTGTGTTCTCTTTTATTTCCGCTGCGCACCCGCTCTTTTTAAATCCGAACGAATTGCGACATTCACCCCCCCCCTCTCTCGCATTTCTCGATCCAACAAGTGGTATCAGAGCGGGGTAGTTCAAACTTGGTGCAACCACCAGTTTGAAAGTTTTTTTCGGATTTACGAATTTTTTTTAATTTTATTTCTTTTCTTTTTGTTAATCAACGCAACTCAATCTCGTTCGCTTTTTATTTTATATAAATAATATTTGTAGGTGGATCTAAAATATCCTTACGCCTTTTTCAATTTTGAATTGTCATCTTTTCACCATAAGTCTGAATTAATAAAACGAACAATTCTTAAAAATTTGTCATAAATTTTTTTATTATTATTTTAATGTTATTTCTCGAAATTCGTGCCACTTTAATTCGAGCAATCTTTTAACTCTTATTTTTCACCATTAATCAGAATATTCATTTCCCAAAAATTTTGTCTCAAATTTTTTATTATTATTTTATTATTATTCTGCCTCGAAATTAGTGCAATTTTTTGGGCAAATTTTTTTTCTTCTTCTCCCGCACTACTAATCCAAGACCAAGTCTTGGTACATTTCGGTTAATTCTGTTGTGTGCAAGGGTTTTTAAATGGCCAATCGAGAATGGAACAGCATTCGTCCACCTCTCTTCTCCGGTGAAAACTTCAATTCTTGGAGAAGTCAAATGGAGTTCCATCTAAAGACCCATATGGACATATGGACAATCATTCAAACAGGGTTCCACCCCCCTACAGAAGATGGACGATCAATTGCATGGGACAAACTGGATGAACCAACCCTCAACCAAATTGAGACTGATGCAAGAGCAACTGCAATTCTTCAATGCGGTCTAACCAACGAACAACTCAAGCTAGTCGGTTCATTTGGATGTGCTAGAGAAATTTGGGAGAAATTGATCAATCTTCATCAGGAAATCTCAGATGAAGAAGAAGATCAGGTAAGTTATCTCGCACTCTCGGTCCAAGCACAGACAGCCGAGTCAGAGTCTGAACCTGAACCTAGAGTCGAAATCGAACCAGCAGAATCAGACGACGAACTGACTGACATGGTAACCAATTTCAAATTCTTTTCTAAATTAGAATTAAATAATCAAGATGATACTGCAATGGTCGAGGAAGGTATAACTTTTGCAGGGAAAACTCCAAGAGAACCACCAAAGAAGGAGCTTCAACCGGTACCCAAGTCCGACTCAGACACGGAATCAGAAGATGAATTTAGATCCGAGACAGCAACAATTAAGGGGGAGATTCCTAATAAGGAATCAAAAGGTAAAATTACAAATTTGAATTTTAAAAATCATATAATTTGTTACATATGCAGGGAGAGAGGGCACTACCAAACTAAGTGTCCTACTCGAAAGATTCAAACGATACCACCAACGGGACAAAGGAACGAGCTCCAAAAGCACGAAAGAACAAGAGTCGCATCCAATGCTTCAAGTGTCAGGAGTTTGGGCATTACAAAGATGAATGCACAGATAAACGCTACAAAGATCCAGGGCAACCAACCAAGATGGGTAACTGTAATTTATATACAAATCCCTCTTTACCTTGAACACTGATAGTTTAATTAATCTCCCTTGGTCAAATTTAGATATGGATGCATGCTTAGATAACTTGATGAAATCATGTATATTAGCAAAGTCAAAATTCAAAATGTTAAGACAAGAAAATGAGACTTTGAAAATTAAAATTGATATACAAGAAAAAACTGATTAATAATTTTGCAAACTTAGAAATCCAGAAATTTCTCCTCACTATGACATTATCTGAAGTTTTGTATTGGCTATTCATAGGACTAGATACCTTAAGGACTTAACCAATTAGTTGAAATTTGACAACATAGTATTGGGAGGAGGTGAGATGATAGTACGTTGGGGAAACCAACTCTAATAAGATCAAGTCTACTTGGTCTCTTTAGACTGGTGAAACCAGCCGAAGCTACCGATCCAAGACCCAAGCTAGTTAGACCAGAAAATGACCTAATTTAATTTGAAAATGAAATTTCATTAAAAGGTTTTGTCAAGGAAAGGGTGGATGATCCCATAAGGCTACGGCCAAAGAAGGCCTAGTGCCTCGCCAAGACCTGGAAGCCAATTTCTGAAATTCAAATTCAAATTATCTTATGTCAAATTCGAATCTAACACAAATTTCAAATAATTATAGATTCAAACCTGTTTTCAAAAATTCTTTTTCAAAATCACTCTTTTTCAAATTCAAATCTGTCTTCGAAGTCAATTATACTTTTTCAAAAATAAACATTTTTTTATTCTTTTTCAAAGTTAAACATTTTTTTTTAAAATTATTTTTACCTTCAAACCTGTCTCACAAGAACTTTTAAGGCTAACTGTTTGAAAACTCTAGATTGGGTGAGACAGGAAAATTAAGTTCAAATTAAAAATTCTTTTATGTTGTGTTTTCATTCAGAGAATAATTTCAACATAGTCAAACCATGATTAACATGGTTAAACCTTAGTCAACTGAGTCAAACATGGTCAAACCTAGTTAATGCTAAAGACCCTTCAAGCACTTAGATAAAGTTAAGACAAGTCGAATACAAGGGGAGTTCTTTTTAGATTTAGTCTCAAAACCTGATTTAGTATCATTTCAGAATAAGGCCTTCAAAATTACTCAAAATTCTTGGTATATTACTATCTCTTTGAAAAATTATTATCATTTCAAAATATTTCTTTTCAAAAACTGTGTTATTATTATTACTTCAAATTGAGGTGTCAAAAAATTTATCTCCTTGAAAGTTTCATACTCAGAAAGATTATTCAAAATTATTCTTTGTTTTAATAAACCCTAAAGACACAGAGGAAGGTCCACTTCATGATCTACTAGGACTCCTAGGATGTGTCAAATTTAGGGGGAGTTTGATTCAAAAGAAGAATTTCTGAAATTTTTTTTGGTAATTATTTGTTTTGAAGTTATTAGATAATTCTTATAATTTAAATCAACCCTAAAACTCAGAGGAAGATCGCTTGTAGTCAACAAGCTTCCTAGGACTGGGTCAAGTTTAGGGGGAGATGAAATTAAAAGAATTATTGAACATTTCAAAATTATATGTTTTCATGCACTGCAAGTTCAAAATCCTTTTGAAAACTTAAATAATTTTTCTGTCAAAATACTATTATTTTACAAAAACTCTTGTGGCTTATGAAATTAATTTTATAATATTTACTTGGGTTGGAGAAAATTTTCCAGGACACTTAGGAAAATGTCCTTGTAGTCAACAAGGTTTCCTAGGATTGTGTCAGACTGGAAAAGAAACCTAGTCAAGTAAAATATTTTGTGTTCAAAATGCATAATTCTTTTCAAAAATTACTTATACTTTTCAAAGTCTAAGTCTTTTCAAAATTACTTATATCTTTCAAAGTCTAAATACTTTTTTTTAAAAGTACTTATGTGTTTCAAATCTTAATTTATTTCAAAGTACTTAGATTTTTCAAAAACATAATATTTATTTCAAAAGTACTTTTGAAGATTCAAAAGCACTTATATCTTCAAAAATACATAATATCTGTCAAAAAGTACTGCTATAATGTTTTCAAAAGTATAAATATTTTTCAAGGCAATATTGTTCTAAGTGCATGAATTTCTAAAAGATTGGCCTACAAATATAAATATCTTTTCAATACTTTTCCAAATAAAGTTTGTTGGTGCAATTTAAAACTGTTTGCTATACTTTCAAGAATTATCTAAGTATTTTTATGCTTTCAAAACCATAGGCTCTGATACACAAACGCTCTCCTTAAAACTTCTCTCAAAATATTTTTATATTAGACTTAAAAATGGTCTAAAACATAAGGAGAAGAGTTTTACATTAAGGGGGAGAGAAAGGGAATTTTATTTTTAAGCTATTTCAAAATTTCTAAGTGGTTCAAAGTTATTTTTAGTGCATGTTTTTCTAAATAAAATTTTCCTTAGTAATCAAAATTTATCTGAAAAAAGGGGTTTTTAACAAAGTTTAAGCTGGCTTTTCAAAAGTGTGTCTATGGATACAAATACTTTTGCTCTTTTTGAAAAATACTTTGTCAAAAACTTATTTTTGGTAGAACTCAAAACTCCCCATTAGAAACCTTGCTAACCCATGTATGCTTTTGATATATGTCAAAGGGGGAGGAAAGGTCAAAGTTAAGTATTTTAACTATTTTATAACACAAGTATTCAAGTATTCAGGGTTTTAACTATTTTATAACACAAGTATTCAAGTATTCAGGGTCTTAGGGGGAGTATGAAAAATAAAGAATTTTTTTTTCAACTCTACAGTTATGCTTCACTGTTTACCTTATGCTCTTAACTGTTGTAATTTTTTCCTTAACTTTGAATTGTGTTGCCATAATCAAAAAGGGGGAGATTGTTGGTGCAGGAAGCACCAGATCGAACCTTGTTTTGATATTGGCAAAGGATTCAAAGTTAAGGGTTATTTGTTATCTAACAATGCTGCTTGAGAGTGCAGGAAACAAGTCCTAGCGAAGGGTGCTAGGCACCTGACGATGGGCTGTCAGGAACCAAGTCCTGGCGAAGGGTGCTGGGCGAAAAACCAAGTCCTAGCGAAGGGATGCTAGGCACCTGACGATGGGCTGTCAGGAACTCAAGACCTGGCGAAGGGCTGCTGGGCAAAAACCAAGTCCTGGCGAAGGGCTGCTGGGAAAACCAAGTCCTGGCGAAGGGCTGCTGGCGAAACTCAAGACCTGGCGAAGGGCTGCTGGGCAAAAGTCCAACTGGAGGATCCGGTTGGCACCAGGTAAATTCTCCCGAGAGGAGTAGGTGAGGACGCGTTCCCTTGAGGGAACATTAGGCGTCGGTTCGACCTAGGGCTCCATTTTGGAGACCAAAGTCAGAACCAAGACAGCTAAGGCTGTTAAAATAACTTATTATTGCTGTTTTGGACTAACCCTGGATGCAGGACCGAAGGACTGTGTTTCTGCAGCTCAGAGAGCTCAA
>JAGFNQ010001741.1:0-18495 GCA_024364735.1 Boesenbergia rotunda
TGGCGGATCGTCCTGGATAGCCTGAGTGGTCTCATCTATAAGCTCAGTCTGGCTGCCTAGTCCTGACTCCATCTCTTTCTTCTCACCAGCTTCTTGCCAACATATGGGTGATCTACATTTCCTGCCATATAATGCCTCATAAGGTGCCATCCTGATGGTGGCCTGATAGCTATTGTTGTAGGCAAACTCAGCTAAGCACAGAAATTTGCACCAACTACCTTTAAAGTCCAACGCACAAGCCCTGAGCATGTCTTCTAAAATCTGATTTACTCTCTCTGTTTGTCCATCTGTCTGGGGATGGAAAGCTGTGCTGAACTGAAGTCTGGTGCCTAGGGCGTCCTGAACACACCTCCAAAAATGGGAGATGAACCGCCCATCTCTGTCAGAAACGATCGACTTCGGAACTCCGTGAAGCCTGATTACTTCTTTCACGTACAGCTGTGCTAACTGCTCTACCGAATGCGATAACTTGATGGCTAGGAAGTGGGCAGACTTGGTCAATCTGTCCACTATCACCCAAATTGCATCGTGTCCATGGGTGGTTCTTGGAAGACCTGTGATAAAGTCCATGGATATTTCTTCCCACTTCCACTCTGGAATGGGAAGTGGCTGTAGAACTCCTCCTGGTCTCTGGTGTCTGCTTTGACTCTCTGGCAGGTCAAGCAGGTACTGATATATCTGGCCACGTCTCGCTTGAGTCCAGACCACCAGAATCTTTTCTTTAAATCTTGGTACATCTTGGTAGAACCAGGATGCATAGAGTACGGGGTACTGTGGGCTCTTCTAAATATTCTTTCTTAGTTCCTCATCATTGGGGACGCAAAGGCGGTCTCCAAGATAGAGGATGCCACTATCTGATACTCGAAACTCTGAATTTTCTGCCTCTTGGATCCCCTGCTTGATCTTCTGGATCTCTGGGTCTTGACTTGCTTTCTTTGTATATCCACAAGCAGGGTTGACTCTAGAGTCAATGCAGAAAGTTGCCCAATTATTACCTCGACTCCAAAATCCTTTATTTCTTTCTGAAGTGGTAGAGACAGTGATGATAGGGACATCAGTGCTGCACAGGATTTTCTGCTCAGTGCATCTGCCACTTTATTAGCTTTACCTGGGTGGTAGAGGATTTCACAGTCATAATCTTTGACCAACTCTAGCCACCTGCGCTGCCTCATATTCAGGTCCTTCTGAGTGAAGAAGTACTTCAAACTTCGATGGTCTGTGAAGATTCTGCACTGCACTCCATACAGGTAGTGTCTCCAGAGCTTCAGTGCGAAAACCACAGCTGCTAGCTCAAGGTCATGCGTAGGATAATTCTTCTCGTAGTCCTTGAGCTGTCTGGAGGCATATGCTATTACTTTACCGTCTTGCATGAGGACAGCTCCAAGGCCCATCTTGGATGCATCACTGTAGATGTCAAAGGCCTTGTCACTCTCTGGAACAGTCAGGATGGGAGCACTGGTCAATCTCTTCTTCAGCTCTAGAAAACTGTGCTCGCATTTATCTGACCATTCAAACTTCTTGTTCTTTCTGGTCAAGGCTGTGAGTGGAGAGGCTATCCTGGAAAAGTCCTCCACAAATTTTCTGTAATATCCTGCCAGGCCTAAGAAGCTTCTGATCTCACTGGCATTCTTGGGTCTACACCAGTTGCTGACTGCTTCTATCTTGGCTGGATCAACTTGAATGCCTTCTTTGGATACAATGTGACCTAGGAAGGTCACCTGATCTAGCCAAAACTCACACTTTGAGAATTTTGCATAGAGCTTCTCCTGCTGAAGGATCTGCAGCACTATCCTCAAGTGTGTAGCATGGTCCTCTGGAGTCTGTGAGTATATGAGAATATCATCAATAAATACAATGACGAATTTATCGAGATACTCCCTGAAGATGTGGTTCATCAGCTCCATGAAGACTGCTGGAGCATTGGTTACTCCAAAAGGCATTACTACAAATTCGTAGTGGCCGTATCTTGTCCTGAAGGCCGTCCTGGGGATGTCACTTTCTTTAACCTTTAGCTGATGATACCCAGAACGCAGATCTATCTTCGAGAACACTGTAGCCCCTTTGAGTTGATCAAATAAATCATCTATTCTAGGAAGGGGTACTTGTTCTTGATGGTACCTTGTTCAGAGCTCTGTAGTCTATGCACAGACGCATAGACCCATCCTTCTTCTTGACGAAAAGTACAGGAGCTCCCCAGGTGAATGACTAGGGCGGATGAACCCTTGTCAGCAGCTCTTGCAATTGTTCTTGTAATTCTTCAGTTCTGCTGGTGCATGCGATAAGGTGCCTTCGAAATTGGGTTGGTTCCTGGGGCCAACTCAATTTCAAACTCAATTTCCCGATTGGGAGGGAGTCCTGGTAACTCTTCAGGAAACACCTCAGGATAGTCACAGACTACCCTCACTTCTTCTCTCTTCAATCCTTCTCCTTGACTCGCATCCACTATATGAGCTAGAAACCAGAGCACCCCTTCTCTGACATTCTCTGAGCTTGTAAGGTAGGTAGGAACCTATTTATCTTTCTCCTTGGGTCTCCAATAAACTCAACCGAAGGTTCTGCTTCTGGTGTGAACTTGACTTTTTCTTGCGGCAGTCTATAGAAGCATTATACTTGCTCAAGAAGTCCATTCCTAAAATGACATCGTAATCCTTCATCTCAAGGACTAACAAGTCACTGTAGAGCTCTCGGTTGGAAATCTAGATTGATACTGCCCTTAGCCTCTCAGTAGAGGCCATTACTTCCCCTGACGGTAAGGTTGTTAAGAACTTCATCGTTCAACCTTTCTGGTGGCCTTTATACTGTTTAAGTAGTGCTCAGTGATCAAAGCACTACTTATTAGTTCCTCGGAGGTTTGCAGCCTCTTAACACCGCTAGCCCCCCTTCAACGCTATCTCAGGCCTTAACATCTTGAGCATTAGCCTAACTATCTCTTTTTCTGTGCTAACTAGCTCTGGGCACAGATGAGCTAACCGCTTAAACATCTTCACTGCTTCATCCACGGATAGTTCTCCTTGTCTGAACTCCGTGAATTCATCATAATGCTTGTTGGTTACTTGCATGTGAGAGTATTCTTCGAAGAACTCAGTCTCGAAGTCGGCCCATGTCATCTGGCTGACATTTCTCTTGGCCTTGACTCTCTTCCACTATATTCTAGCATCTCCCGTAAGGCAGAAAGATGCACACTTTATCTTCTCTACCTCATGCCAGTCCAGTAGCCCTACTATTCTTTCCAACGTTTTGAACCATGCTTAAGCATCCCATGGTTTGCTTGTGCCTGGGAAGTTCCCTGGCTTCAGTTTCTCCTACTGAATGAGGTACGCTTCTTGCCTTCTAGGAGCTTGCTCCTCGTTTTGGGCCTTTCTAGGACGTCCTCAAATGTATAACTTAACACTTAATGGTAATGTTCCCAAACTTGCTTTAGGATATAACAAGACCTTGGTCTTGATTCTTATCTCATTTCTTAGTCCTAGAACTCGTTCTAGGGCTTAGTAAGACCTTGGTCTTACTCAAAACTTTTATCAAGCACCTTGCGTGCCATAATCCCAAAACTTACTTTTGGGCAAATCAAGTAAGTACTTAAGCATTTCTCTAATATCCATTCTAGGGATTAAACATGATTCCGTGATACTAAGGTATTAAACATGCTTCCTTGTTCTATGCACATATGAGTAAGTACTTAAGCATTTCTCTATACTGAAGTTAAGTAAAGGAGCAATAGAAAAACTGAAACTTAAAGCTTTCTTACTTGAAGACGGCAAGGTTGATGCTGATGTGTGTGTGATGCTGGAGAATGGGAACTGCTCTGATACCACCTGTAGCGACCCGCCTTCTCTGCCTTAGACGGATCGTTACTTCTGTCTACTTCTCGACTCTAATGCACGACTAAAGAATGCGGAAATCTTTTTTTTTCTTCTCAATTTAAATCTATCTATGATATACTAACTCTAATAGTCATGCATGATACCATGTCACACTTTCTTCCTCAAAAACTCCTAAGATGAAACTTATTGAAACTTGCCTCGCCCAACTCCACTTTCGGGTATCAGTCGACTGATACTGTATCAGTCGACTGATAGGCCTGAAAACAGAATTTTCAGATTTCGGCACTTGCTTCAAAACTCCACCAAACCTATACTTTCGAGCCAAATAGAATCATGACACCATTTCTATACTCTAGGCCAGTTTTCCAATCAATTTAGCCAATCAAAATGAATCCATAAACTTGTAATTAGGACTTTTGCGGAAGAAAATAAGCTATTCAAGGTTATATGAACTTTAACAATAGAGTGTGTACCAATCTTGACTCCTATGCATTCATAACACCAAATACATGTTCTATAACCTTGCTAAAGCATTATGAAATGTGAATGCAACTCTTCTAAACATATTTAAGCAATAAAACTTGATTCAAGAGAAATTAATACTATCTTGGCACATGCATCTATATTTCTAACAAAGTATCAATATTTCCAACTACTCACACTTCTACTCATCCAATGCCATCATAAGGATATATATGCTAAATGAAATGACATGGAATCTTCACCCTAAGAAATTGAGCATGTAAAACTATTCAAAGCTTAAATGTTCGCTAAACTCCATAAAGCAAGAACTTGAAATTTGAATAAACTATAACATTGTAATTCAAATAACTAAATTGTCTCGTCTCAAAGATCTCTCCAAAATCAGCCACCACACACACTTTACTCAGCACCGCCTCGTCGCCTTCCTTCAGCATTGCTTGCCTTTACCTTTATCTGCAGTAAGAGGAAATGCAACTAGTAAGCAAAAAGCTTAGTAAGTACTATCTAGCTCACAAAATCTCGAAGTGTGCAAACATGCTTCTTGAACAATATGAAAATCATATGAGATACTTATATGCTTGAAAGAAAACTAAGAACATGTATAACTCAAAAAAACATGTATACTCAAGCATTAATAAATCTCGATTTACTTTTCTTGGCTCAACTTGAAACTTTAGCTATTCTTTAACTTTTTGAAAACTCTTTAAACTTTAGAAACTTTGCTAAAGCATATACTTGAAAATAATAATCACTTGGATCCACTGAAGACGTAAGTACCATCTCATATGCGCGTTCCCTAAAAGGTTGGGGTAGCGAGCCACCAATCCTAATAGAGCAGACCTTGGTCTACCAGGGCCAAGACCTTGGAATTGGACACCTGGATTTCTTTAACGACGCCCTTGGACGCCGGGTACTGGCCTTAGAAAATAAAATAGCTTTTCTTTCTTTTCTTTCTTATCTATAAATGCCCTGGCATTTTCTCGAGCACCTTGCGTGCTAAAATCCCTAAGTCTTGACTTTTGGGGATTTCTTAAGGCCTTGGCCTTTTCTTTTCTTATCTTTATCTTCTCTTTTCTTTTCTCATAGCTTTTCTTGGACCCTAAACTCACATAGGGTACTTAATCAACATATATAAGCATATAATGAACTAAGATCACATGCAAAAACTCAAACAAAAAGAAAATATCTCTTTTAAAACTTTAAGGGAAATTCTTGCGGAAAAACCGCCTCTTACTGCAGGTGAGCAGTACTTACTTTGATATCTCGGACTTACAACCAAGATTGACGCCTAGGACTCGGGAGAAACTTGAGATCTCGGAGAATTCTTCGCGCCTACGCGTTCTCCTCGTCGAGACGAATACAACGCTTCGCTTTCTTTGATCCCTCCTTGGCCGGCGCCCCTTGGAAGAGGAGAGAAAGGGCTTGGTGTTGGCGTGCATGCGTGAGAGGGGGAGGATGTCGCGCGGCTAGGGTGAGGAAGAGAAAAACCAAAATTCTAATTTCCTCTCTTAACTTATCTATTTATACTTATGGGGGCGGATCGACCTAACTACACCTTAAATATATGACTCTCCACCCTTTGCTGTGCTTGATACCCTAGCCTGGCTGGTCGCGCGCTTGCCTGGTCTAGTGCTGGTCGCGAGTTCGAACCCCCTGCTGCCTTTAATGATTTTTTTCTCCCTTTTATTTTTTTCTTCCTTTTTAAAATACTAAACGAACTCGGAAAATTCCATAAAAATATTCTAAAAATCCCTAAAAATATCTAGAATATTTCTAAACCATTTTTAAATAATTCTACGGACTTTAAGAACTAAAAATGGGAATTTTGGGGCGTTACATATCATGGCATCATTCCTATCATGAGCATAAACCTAACCTACTTATCATGACATCATTCTTATCTTGGACATACACAATAACATAGCATGGTTCTTAACATAACATGAGCATATAACATAGCATGGTTCTCAACATAACATAAGCATACATAGGTAGGACTTCCATAAACATGCTACCTACTATCCAAGCGCATGGCCTAGACCATAAGACATTCATAAATAACCCTATTAAGCATGACATCCAATCATAAACATACAAACATAAAACATGGTGCTTGAGGTTAGGGTTATAGGTAACTTAATTTCCACCACATGCTTGAACCTATATATATACTTCATAATAAGCATAAACCATGATTCTTCGAACCCTAACTCCACCCCAAACCCTAGATACATGGCTTGGCCGAATCCTATAAGGAGGAGCTCCATCAATTCCATAAACATGTAAGATAGCATAAGGTAAAGGAACAACCATACCTTATCCATAAGACCATAGGAAGCCATTAGGGCTCATAATTAGGGTTAACCCTAACCTTTAGCCCTCCTTCCTAGGGCTGACCGAAACATATAAGGGCATGGGTGCATGGAAAAATTCCATTAAAACCCCCAATCAACCATTAAACACCAACCATACCATATCATAGGGGCTATTAGGGCCCTTACTTGAGGAAAGCCCTGACTTTTGCCCTACTATCCAACTTGGCCGAAACTTGTGGGGTCACAAAGCCTTGTAAAAGTTCACATAAGTCACCCTCAATCTCCCTTATATCATGATAATACACAAAGCACATGCTTGAGGGTTTAGATTCAACCCTACCCATGGGTTCATGGGATTGGCCGAAACCCTAGGGGATCCTAGGGTACCCCAAAAATTCTCAAAAATTATATTTAATCTCTAAACATCATGAGAGCACATTAGACAACATAATGAAGATTTTTAGCATCATCATGGACCCAAAAATCCTAGTGGCCGAAACCTAGGTTGGGGTTCATGCCTTCTTTTCTTTTTTTTCCAACATAAAATCTCAAACAACTTCATATTATGCTAAAATCCAAAGAGAACTATTATACCACAGGTGAGGGAGTCTTATCTTGGTTGATCTTGATTTTTAGATCTTAAAAGAGAAGAAAATTGTAAATCCCTTGGACACTTGAACCCTCTTGCCCTTGTAGCCTTGGAAAACCTTTAGATCTTGGTGATGAGACCTTCTTGTGGAGCTTTTCCAAGGGAGAACCTCTCCTTGAGGTTTCGGCTAGGATGAGGGAGGAGGAGGAAAGAAAGTGCAATTGATGGAAGGAAGAAGGTAACTCCCAAATCCCCTTCTTTATAACACATTAAGTAGGGTAAGTGAAGAGTCATGGTGTCTCTTCCTCTTCCCCTAAGCCTTAACCAAACTCCATTTCATTTCCTCATAGCACTCCCTTGCTAGGTGAGTTGGTTAGAGCATGCATGGTTGTACAAGAGGTCCAAGGTTCAATCCTTGGTCCATGTACCTTATTTTTATTTTATTTTTCCTTTTATTTTCTATTATTTTCCACAAAATTCCGAAAATTCTCTAAAAATTTCCCCATAATTATGTTAATATTTCCCATTAAAATCCCTTTATATTTATATAAATTTTTACCTAAAATTCTCCAATAATTATGGTACTAAAAAGCCCATATAAGGCCCATTAGCACCTAGTTTTCTCAATTTAAGTGAGAAAATATGGTTTTCTAGGCCAAATTTTGTATTAATATTTCTAGGTCCCTCAGAAAATTATCTAGACATGCTCAATATTTTAAGAAAATATTAAGAGAATTTTTCAAGTCGTTACAATGCGCTAGAAACAGCAGCGTACATAGTGAACTTGGTTACATCTAAGTCAGTACCTCATACTCCCACAGAACTGTGGACTGGGCGTAAGCCCAGTCTAGGACATATTCGAATTTGGGGTAGCCCAGCACACGTGCTGAAAAGAGATACTGATAAGTTGGAATCTCGTATGGAGGTACGTCTGTTTGTAGGATATCCCAAGGGAACGAAGGGTGGTCTATTCTATAGTCCTAAGGATTAGAAGGTAATTGTTAGCACAAATGCCAGATTCTTGGAAGAGGACTATATGATGAGCCATAAACCAAAGAGTAGACTGATGCTAGATGAGTTAAGGGGGGACATTCCAACTTCAGGACCAAGTGTACAAGAGGACACACCACAAGTTACTGCACCACGTGTCACTCAGGACACACCAGTAGTACCTCGTCGCACTGGGAGGGTTGTGAGATAGCTTGAAAGGTACATGTTTTTGGGAGAGTCTTCGGACTTAATCCCAGGAAAATAAGAACTAGATCCCTGGACCTATGACGAGGGCCTCCAAGACAAAGATGCAGATTCTTAGCAAAGGGCAATGAAATCCGAGATAGAATCAATGGATTCTAACCATGCCTGGGAGCTAGTAGAACCACCCAATGGTATAAAAGACATTGGATGCAAGTGGATCTACAAAAGAATGAGAAGATTAGACGGGAAGGTTGAGACCTTCAAGGCAAGGCTTGTTGCGAAAGGGTACACTCAGAAAGAGGGTATCGATTATGAGGAAACCTTTTCGCCAGTAGCTATGCTCAAGTCGATCCGGATTCTCTTATCTATAGCAGCTCATATGGATTATGAGGTCTGGCAGATGGATGTCAAGACGACCTTCCTTAACGGGAGTCTTGACGAGACCATCTATATGCAGCAACCAGAAGGTTTCATTACCAAAGGTAAAGAGCATCTAGTATGTAAGCTTAATCGATCTATCTATGGGTTGAAGCAAGCTTTAAGATCTTGGAACATCTATTTTGACGAAATAATCCAATCATATGGATTTACTCAAAGTCTGGATGAGTCGTGTGTGTATAAGAGATGTGACGGAAACGTCGTGGTGTTTCTTGTACTTTACGTAGATGACATTTTGTTAATTGGCAACAATGTCAAAGTGTTATCAGACGTAAGGGTCTGGCTATAAAAGCAGTTTGATATGAAGGACTTAGGAGAAGCAGCACACATCCTTGGGTTCAAGGTTATAGGGGATCGCCAGAAAAGGATGTTGTGTCTATCCCAAGCTTCATATGTTGACACAGTCTTGTCTCGTTATAACATGGAAAACTCCAAGAAAGGATTTTTGCCCTACAGACATGGAGTCCCTCTCTCCAAAGAGATGTCCGAAGATATCAGAGGAGATGGAGGAGATGAAGGCTATTCCTTATGCTTCAGCGGTCAGAAGCCTCATGTATGCTATGTTATGCATGAGACCTGATATCTGTTTTGTCGTGGGCATGGTTAGCAGATATCAGAGTAACCCTGGACAGGGACATTAGACAGCGGTAAAGCATATATTGAAATACCGAGACGAACTAGGGATTATATGTTGGTTTACCGGGCAAACAATTAATCCCTATGGGTTATACGGACTCAGATTTCCAATCAGATAGGGACAAACGTAAGTCTACCTCAGGTTTTGTGTTTACTTTAGGAGGTGGAGCCATTATCTGGAGGAGTGTCAAGCAGAAGTGCGTGGCAGACTCCACCATGGAAGCTGAGTATTTGGCAGCCTCAGAGGCAGCCAAGGAAGCTGTATGGCTCAGAATCTTCATGATGGACTTGGATGTGATTCCTGGTTTGCCCAAAACAGTCACAATCATTTGTGATAACAACGGTGCAGTTGCAAACTCAAAGGAACCACGAGCTCATAAAGTGAGTAAACATATAGAGCCTATGTACCGACTGATACGAGAAATCGTAAAGCGAGGAGAAGTAGCTGTCACCAAGATTGCATCGGAGGACAACCTGGCAGACCCATTCACGAAAGCTCTTCCATCTAGAGCTTTTGACATGCATGTGGAGGGAATGGGAGTCAGATGTATGGCAGTAGGAGAACGACAATGTCTTTAAGTATAAGTGGGATATTGTTGGATGTGTATACTAAAAGAAATGACTTTTCTTATATGAACATCTTTTATGAAAAGAGAATCACACTACACTAGGTGTTTGTTTATAATAGTACATACACGAAGTCCCATTGCTTAGCATTGTAGATAACATGGTGTGTGGTGTCACACGAAAGATCATGTTATCAGTCCCTTACATAGCATAAATAGAGGCTCACAACCTAGATGGAAATGGATAAACCATTGGGAAGGTTGTAGTGTAGTCAGGTGTGGTTGGTCTTGACCTTAGGACTACACTAGTGTGCTATGAGTGCATTGAGTAGGACCGAAATCCGAGGTTATCCAATTTTGTACTGACTAAATAAATTGGATAGGACCTCAGTTGTTATTATGGAGGATGATCCCTTAATCCCGAAATAATATTGGGCATATATTATTATTTATTATTTCTTTGATTTATCAAAGGGCAAGATCTATTCTGCTAGATCGATAGACCCGATAAGTTGGGAAATAATATTAGTAATATGATGTGCTGATAATTATTGACGGAATCCGTGTCCTGGAGAGTCAGGATGATGATACCCCGTTGATGAGCTCAAAAGGTTCACCGCCCCAAACCCTGTAGGTGGATTTGATCCGGCACGCTAAAAAAGGTTGAGTGTTACTAATCAAGGATCCAAAAGTTAATTAAGTTAAATTGTCAGTAATTTAATTAATTAACGGGCATGCAAGATCTTAAACACGGGGGGATGGACGACTCGTAATATGTGGAGCCCATATGAAAATATGGGGGTTGTTGAAGTGAGTTCAATTAGGATCCTTTAGTGGAATAGATCCTAATTAATGGATTGGGTTTGGATCCATTAGCGGGCCAAGAACCAACTCCTCCTCTTGGTCCTTGCCTTAGCCCTATATATACCCTATGAGATCAAGAAACTAAACCAATTTGATCAAACCTAAGAGCCTAGGAAAAACCCTCTCCCTCTCCTTCTCTCTTCTTCTCTCGGCACCGACTAGGAGAAGGGATTCCCATTCGGTTTCCTTGATTGCTCCTCAACCAAGCTTCAGCCAAGACTCAAAGGATCAAGGTACGAATCTCTTCTACCTTGTTTGAGACTTGGGAAAGGCTGAGGAGGCACCGACGAGGTGAAGAAGGCGACGCAAGGGTGTCTTGCGGCGGCAGCGCAAGGGTGTCTTGCGGCGGCAGCGCAAGAAGGAAGAAGAAAGGGTATTGAGGTGTTTTGTGGCTGAGAAGAGGGCTGTCCTTTGTCTTCTTCTTCTTCTTCATCTTTTTCTGAAGGTGCACCGTTGATTCGGAGGGCTTTGAGCCAGCTCCAGTGGACGGCGGCGCAAAGAAAGGGGAGGAGGTGCCGGTGGCGCAAACCCTAGGGTTTAGGGTTTGCGGCCAGATTGAAGAAGCAGTTTGGTGGGAGTTCTTGGTGATCTCAGATCATGGTAGATCATCGCCCACACGACGTCCCCAAAGGGAGGGTCATAAGGTAGAAGACCGCGAGGTGATCAGAGAGGTATAACTTTCTATAAGCTCCTTTGTATATCCTTATGTTGTGCATGTGTTGTGTGGATATGTCTCGTCATTTTATATGTAAGAATTTCATGTTTTGCTAGCAAAATATATTTAATGAATTCTTAACTGGACCCCGACCATAAATACAAAAGTCGATGATCAACTCGTCGCCTTTTCCACGGTCGAACGGTCGAGCAAATCACGAAGCCGATTTTGGTAATTGGCTGAGTTGTGATTTGGATTGTTCGATACGGCACGAGATGGTTGATGGGAAACGGCTCTCCATTCGGGTTAAAATTTTAATCCATTGGCGTGGAGAGGTTTCTCGGATCGACTAAGTATTCGCTTAGGAAACCCGCCAAGGAATAACCAACACTAGGGTTACTCTAAGTTTCTTGACATAGAGTTTTCAGAGAGGAATTCTCTTTCTCAAGTTGTTGGACTTGTGTAGAGGTTCCTTCCTGAACTGTCTCAGTCAGGGAACTTGAGTTAGCCTCTTCCTTAAGGGCTTTTATCTCCTTTTGGGGGACTTGACCTGAACGTTGGATTTAGCCAACTTACGAGATAGATAGGAAATTAAATATTAAAACTTGTGTTCAGAGTAACCACTTATAGTGAGTTTATCTTTATCCAACATGGATATCGATCGGTTGTTTTGTTCTGGCTCAACTTTTGATTCGAACTCGGGCTCCATTTTAGTAAGGCGAACTTGTACCAATAGTGCAAAAAGGCTCGTTTGCATTTGTTCTTCTTCGTCAGAGTCTTCTGATGACTTGGACCATGTTGCTTTTAGGGTCTTCCTTTGTTTCTTGATTTCTTTTGTTGTTTGAACACTTTGGCTTGTAGTGTCCTTTCTTGTTGCATTTGTATCAAGTCACTTCTGATTTGAGCTTCATGGTTTGATTCAGACTTGCTTGGGTGCTCTTTGTTTGGATCATCTTTTTCTTTTTAAGTATCTTCTGGACTAGTTTCAGTAGTTTGGCAATGTCGTCGTCTTCAGTGTCTAATTCATCTTCGGATTCAGATTCTAGTTGGTACTTATGTTTTAGCTTCTTCTTTGTGAGTCTTCTTGCAAGAAGCACCATGTCTTTCTCGATCAAAGTAGTATTAGTTTGCTCATGAAGTTCAAACTTAGAAAATAATTCATCTAATTCAACCCTTGAAAGATCTCTTGAAATATTGTAAGTATCTACCATAGATGCCCACAAAATATTTCTTGGGAATGCTTTCAAGGTATACCTGATTAAGTCACAATTTTCAACTGTCTGTCCGATTGCATGTAATCCATTGAGGATGTCTTGAATTCTGGCATGTAGTTGACTTGCAGTTTCTCCGTCTTGCATTGATATTACACAATTTATTTAAAAGTAAATCACATTTATTTACCTTTGTTTTGGAGGTCCTTTCGTGTAGCTTCATTAACTTCTCCCAAAGGTCTTTGGCACTTATAAATGGACTGACCTGGTTCAACTCCTTTTTGGTTAGGCCACATTGTAGAATCTGGGTTGCTTTAGCATCTGCCTAAATCCTTTCCATTAGGGTTGCATCCCAAAGTTCACATCCTATTGGTTCTCCCTTTACATTGAGAGGTAATGTGAAGCCTGTTTGAACGATCACCCACATTTGGATTTGTGTCTTTAGGTAGAATTCCATCCAACTCTTCCAGTAAAATGGGGTGGATGAGCGATATTGTAGCCTTCTTGTTGGGCCATCGAGAGAGAGGAAGCAATCTCACAAAACACAAACAGTGAAAACTAGTACCAAGACTTGGTCTTGGATTAGTAGTGCGGGAGAGAGAAAAAAATGGCTCAAAAAGTAATGCATCAATTTTGAGAAAAAATAATAAAAAAATAATGACACAGTTTTCAAAATGAATAGTTATATCAATCTAACTTATAGATAAAAGATCAGAATTCAAAATTGAAAAAGACGTAAAAATATTTTAAAACTTTACATAAATATTTTTTTATTTAAAAGAAAAAAGTGAAAAATCCAAAAATAAAAGAAATACTCGAATGGTGGTTTCACCAATTCAGAACGACCCTGCTCTAATACCAATTGTAGGATCATAAAGAGTGATAGAGGAGGGTGAATATTGCGTTCGAAAAACTTATTCAAATTTAATCACGTGACGCAGCAGAAAAGTGATCACGAGAAAAATAATCGCTAACACTATTTGTTTTTACTTGGTTCGGAGTTTGTGACGGCTCCTATTCCAAGGCTCACGGTCCTTGACCATTTACTTTGTGAAATTCTATAAGTTGTAAATGATTTACAAGTTTGCAATGTTTAACTACAAGAAAGACAATAAGTATACCGACAACTTTAAATGAAATGAAGAAGTGGCGCGTCATTGTCGAAGCAACAATTTGTTGTCTCTGGATCACTCCGGAGCAGCACACGAGAGCACAAAAGTTGTAGAATAATTATTGCTGACGTCTCCAACCGAAACACCTTAAAAAGGGTCATACGAGCGCCCATGTGCCTATAGGGGGACCCGTGTTGCTGAGATCCAACCACTCCCTCATCCACTGCATGGTCTAAGTGTTATCCTTCTCGGGTGCCTGATAGCTTCTCGGTGCCTATGTCGCTGATGTGGCGGCTCCAACCAGTGTACGCCAACTCAGCCAAGCCTACTGATTCATGGGTATATGGACGCCCAAGACCTCTCGGGCACCTATATTCTCAGGCGCCTGAGTCCTCTCTGGCACCTAAGTTGCTATTGTTGGATTGAGAGAATAGGATAGAGGGGGGTGAATATCGTAAAACCGTTTCGGATTTAGATTGAGAGAAATTACGCAGCGGAAATAAAAGAAACAAACGCGAACACAAGGTTTTTTACTTGGTTCAGAGTCGCGGTCGGCTCCTACTCCAAGGCCCACGGTCCTTGACCATTTACTGCGGGCAATTCTATTATCGCACAAGTTATTACAAAAATTTGTACAGTAATAGTGCAGTAAAAAGTACAATTAAGCTCTTTGTTACCGACGCCCGGTGTAGATCGTTCTTCGGTGCGGAGGGTCGTCGGCGGCGCTTAAATCTCGAGATCGGAGGTTTCCAGAGCAGAGCGCTTGAGTAGAAGAGCGTAGAGGCGTTGTAAGAATTAATACCGAAGCCTTGGGGGTCGAACCCCTTTTATAGTACTCCTGGGGGCACCCTGGACGTCGGGGGCACCCTCCACGTGTCTCTGGATCCGCAAACCCTTATTCGGAACTCGGTCAGCCCTTATCCATCCAGGATCGGGCTCGGAGATTGACGGGGGCGCTCCGGTTGACTTGGTCTTGCTGCCTTCGCGGATGTCTTTGCTTCGATCGCTGGTTGACTTGGACCCACGGCGCCCGAGGCATCCGGGGCGCCCGGGAACATGGGGGCGCCAGGGAGTTTGAGGGCACCTGCCCCAGTGA
This sequence comes from Boesenbergia rotunda, assembly GCA_024364735.1. NCBI lineage: Eukaryota > Viridiplantae > Streptophyta > Magnoliopsida > Zingiberales > Zingiberaceae > Boesenbergia > Boesenbergia rotunda. Next base: position 14,981 of record JAGFNQ010001741.1, read on the forward strand.
GCTTCCGAAGCGTTACTTGCTCAACTTATCTTGCCTTCACCTTGGGGACGCCCGGGACCTCCGGGGCACCCTTCCCAGCTATCTGCCCCTCTCCTTTGGGGCGTTCTAAGCTACAGAAACTCGTTCCTTTGGTCCTGCATCCAGGGTTAGTACCAAACAAAATAAAGCAAGAATATTAGGTTTATACAGCCTTAGCTGTCTTGGTTCTGACTTTGGGTCTCCAAAATGGAACCCTAGGTCTAACCGATGCTTATTGTTCCCTCGACGGGGAACGCGTCCTCACCTACTCCTCTCAGGAGAATTTACTTGTTGCCAACTGGCTCCTCCGGTTGGACTTTTGCTCAGCAGTCCTTCGCCAGGTGCCTAACAGTCCTTCGCCAGGTCTTCGTTACCAAGCAGTCCTTCGCCTAGTGCCTAGCATTCCTTCGCCTGGTGCCTAGCATTCCTTCGCCTGGTGCCTAGCATTCCTTCGCTAGGGCTTTGTTACCAAGCAGTCCTTCGCCTGGTGCCTAGCAATCCTTCGCTAGGTCTTCGACTCCTAGCAACCCTTCGCTAGGTGCCCAGCAGCCCTTCGCCAGGTCTTAGGGTTTCGATGCCTAGCGGTTCTTCGCTAGGTGCCTAGAAGTCCTTCGCTAGGACCTCAATTTGTACACTCAAGTAACATGTTAGATAAAAATAATATCTTAACTTTTGAACCCTTTGCCATTATCAAAACCCAGGTTCGACTTGGGTGTTGTCTGCACCAACAGCTATGTGTGTCCAATTTGATTAGCTGCAACACAGGGTTAGTTCAACAATAATATGTAAAGGAGATGCATGCAAGACAATTAGAGTTGTTCGATCCTGACTTCAGGTTTCAACTGAAATCCTAGGTCAGACCGATGCCTATTGTTTCCTCTTACGGTGAACATGTCCTCACCTACTCCACTCTAGAGAAGTTAGTTGTTACCAACTGGCACCTATGGTTACACTTTTGCTCAGTCTCTAAAGACTCTAGAGCTCACAACGTCCGTACCTCGACCCATCCCTACTTTTGTTCGTTGTCCTTAGTCAGCTAAGACTCTTGCCCGATCTTCCGAATCAGGACTTCGGTGCCCAATCCCCGGTTAGGTCTTCATGCCCAATCTTCTAAACTAGGTCTTCATGCCCGACTGCACTCACCAGGTCTTCGATGTCCAACCCTACAGATCAAGACTTCATGCCTAGTTACACTAGGACTTTCTTGCACACTTAATGTAACTGATTAGATCACCACAGACCTTGACATTGAACCTTTGCCAACATCAAAACTAGATTTGATTATTTGGTGCTCCCAGCACCAACAGTTTTATTAAATTAAAAAAACAAGGTGGTAAAATACGCTTAAGTTTACATAGTATGAGAGTTGTCATAATACACCGTGATGTTAAATCTCTAAAAAAATAGACTCAATTCCGTGACTTCTTGCCAAACACTTTGAGGAAGTAAGTCATGGAAAGCTATCGGTATAAATTTTTGTATAAGAAAATTTGATTTCTTTCATCCAACAACATAAAACTTAATCTTTATCTAATGTATAACAAGCCTTTGGAAATTTATTGACTATTTCATCCTGATGCAACATTGGTATATTGACTAGTTCTTTTAATTCCTCACATGATTTACAATGTCTTTAGTTCTTTTAAGTATATTCATCACAGTGTTGAAGATATTATCAAAGAAAATTTTCTCAATATGCATCACTGATGTGCATAGATTATATATGATTTTATGCATTATTTTACACACATCTACTTGTATTTCATGAGCATAATCTAATTTAATGCACCCCATTTTTGTATAACTTTGCTACTTTTACTTTTCTTTTTGTTCAGAGATCTGCTCCTTGTTTATTTTGATTGATAGGATGCGATAGGAGTAGAAACGAATCAAAAATAATGCAATATGGAGGCTGGAGCAAAGGAGCAAATGGGGCCATGTGAAACCACACGACAGTGTGCTTTGGCCATGTGTCATATGACCCGTGCCATCCCTGCCGAACCTTGCATGGCACGCCCGTGCCATTTGGGATAGTCTATGTGGGACTTGGTCCGAAACAAGCACGACATGGCTATGCATGACGGCAAGGTCGTGCCACCCTTTCTTACCGACCACATGACATAGCCATGTAGATCTACACGACCATGTCTATAGGAGAGCAGGCGGTCATGCCCGCTACTATAAAAGGTGTTTTCTCCCCTTTTTATCCATCTTGGCTTTGGGTATCCACCCCTTAGCATGGAGAAGGGTTCTTGCCCTAGAAAATATAGGATTGGTATTGGTTGATAGAGGGGGGGGGGGTGAATATCGACTCGAACTTTCGTCAGAAAACTTCGTCATTCGTTCGTCTTTCTATCAATGTTAGTACGTAGTAGAAATAAAATAAAAAGAAAGACAACAGAAAAACTCGGTGGATTTACTTGGTTCCAAACTCCCTATGGTCAGTACATCCAAGGCCTAAGTACTCAGCGTGAGTCCACTAGTGGTCTCCTTTTCGGACTTTCTAGAGGCGGAGAAACCCGTCTTACAGTTTGAATTACAAGCATAGAAATAATAAATTAAATACAACTTGTAAATGAAAAAGCAAACCAACGGAAAAAGAAGATTCGGCCAATTCGGAAGTCCGAAGTGCAACGCACTTTCTCCTGGAGCCTCCTTGGTTGCAGAGCTTCGACTTTAGTGTATTTGCTTCACACAGAATGCTTTAGCGGATGTAGAAATTGTTGTTCTCAAGTAAGGGGTCGAACCCCTTTATATAGGTTGTTCTGGGGCCCTTGATAAGGCTGGGGCGCCTACCACGTCGCGGTCAAAACTTCATAGCAGCACCAAAATCACCGCAGAGATAAAAACCTTCCTTCCCAGGCGCCTGGGAAAGGGTATACTGGGCACCTGACTTGAATTAGGCGCCCAGGAAGCCCTCTTCCCAGGCCAGTTTGTTTTGTGTTTTCTCTCCTATCTTGCCTCCAACTCCAGGTACCTGCAAGACAACAAAACACACAACAAAACAAATATTCTTAAGCCTTAATTGATTGGTTCTGACTTTGGATTTCACCTGAAATCCTAGGTCGAACCGACGCCTACTGTTCTCTTTCCCTGGGAATGCATCCTTACTTACTCCACCCTGGAGAAGTTTCCTTTGCCAACCGGGACCTCCGGTTGGACTTTTGCTTAGCCTCCGAGAACCCAGATCTTGAGACGTCTAACCTCGACCCGTCTCTTTTTCTATCGGCGATCCCTGCTCGGCTAAAGCTTTTGCCAACCAGGACCTTTGGCAGGACTTTTGCTCGACCTTTGAGAACCCGAATCTCGAGATGTCCGACCTTGACCTGTCTCTACTTTTGTCCGCAATCCTCGCTCGGCAAGGACTCCGTTGCCAACACTCTTAAAGAAGAGTTGACTGGCGTTGACTGGCGATTCAAAGGCGATTTGTGCGAAACGAGACCGCGCGTTCTCTTCTCTTCCGCGGCGATGGCCGCCGGCGTCAATAAGGCGCCGGC
>JAGFNQ010001741.1:25579-198166 GCA_024364735.1 Boesenbergia rotunda
AGTGTAAGACAAGTTCAATCAAAGATACCCTTATTTGATGCTCTTTGGAGTGGTCTGCTGAAACCAAATATTGCAATTTTTGCATGGAGATTTTTGAAACAAAGATTGCCAGTTGATACTATCCTACAACATAGAGGTATACATCTAGCCTCTAAATGTTCTAGTTGTGCATCTATAGAATCTTGGAATCATTTATTCTTTGAGTGTTCGATGGCAAAAGAGGTTTGGTCCTTCTTTAGTGGGATATTTGGTGTGTATGGGACATCTTTAGAGGCTTGGAGAATAGGAGTCGAATGGTCAAAATGTGGAAATGTGAGGGAGGCTATCCCTTTTCTCATCCTATGGTTTATATGGGTTGCTAGAAACAATGCCAAACATAAAAATATAAAGCAGGATGCGCTGAAAATAAAGGACCAGATATTTCAATATCTTGTGTTAGGGGAAGCAGCAGGAATTATTAAAGGAAAGCATTGGAAGGGTTTTTCAAGGATTGCCAAGGAATGGGGGTTGTTCAGCACAATAAAAATTAAACATACCATTACAGTGGTGAAATGGAAGAAACCGAATGCTGGCTGTTTTAAATTAAATACGGATGGATGTTCTAGAGGTAATCCTGGAGAGTCTTCATATGGAATAATAGTAAGAGATCATATGGGACAGTTTTGCATAGCTAAATATGGAAAGTTAGGGGTTATTTCAAATGTCAAAGCTGAACTGATGGCAATACTTGTTGGCTTAGAGATATGTGTTGTAAATTTTTTTTTGCCTCTTTGGTTAGAATCAGATTCTATGGTGGCTTTGAAAACATTACAATCTTCCAAAGTCGGATGGAAGAACAAAAAAATTATTCTAAAACTAAAAAGGTTGTTAATAATGAATGAAGTGATATATTCTCATGTGTTTAGGGAGGCAAATACAGCTGCAGATTATTTGGCTAATCTGGCTTTTAAATCTGAAGGTGAAAGAGTGATGCCAAGACATGAAATTGACAGAACCTTATATGGTATTTGTAAGATTGATAGGCTGGGCATTCCTAATCTCAGGATTGAAAAAAAATTATTATAATAGATTTTAAAAGAAGCTGAGATGAGGTTGAATGTTTCTTAATGTTCAGCTTGTTGCTTTCTGCTAGATCTCCAGAATTAAAAGTCGATAACTGAAAAGAAAGAAGATTTAGCTCTGTGCTGAGTGTCAAATGACTGGAGTATTATGTGCCAAGTGTTGCTAAATCTGTGGTTTCCTGCTGGTTTTTGATGTTCTGTTATCACTGATGATTGAGATTGGATATAAGATTTGACATCAGATACAACTTAAAAGCTTTAAGTTTAATATCAAAATCTGTTGATTCCTATTGTTTTTAGCTGGGTTGCAAAACTGCTATCTCCAGATTCAAAAGTCGATAACTGATAAGAAAGAAGATTCAGATTTGTGCGGTGTGTCAAATGACTTGAGCTTTATGTCCAAATGTTGCCGAATCTGTGGTTTCCTGCTGGTTTTTGCTGTTTTGCTATCACTTATGATTGAGATTGGAAATAAGATTTGCCATCAGATCCAACTTGAAAAGCTTTAATTTTAATATCTGAATCTGTTGCTTCCTTTTGTATTCTGCTCGGTTGAAAAACTGCTATATTTGCTGAATCCTGCTATATCAGGTTGTTTCTTGCTATATCCTGTTAAATTTAGTATATTTCAGAATTTAATTGGACTTGATTGTGGTATCTGCTGAAGAAAAGAAGAAAGGTAACAACCTTTATACAATGAAAAGGTTTTCCGAATAAGTTTGCTTGATAGGCTGTAATTAGATGTATCTTTGAAAAAGTCGGACTGTTCAGAATGTGCAGATTGATGCTTTCTGCTTGATTATTACTTATGATTACTCTTTGTTTTGGAATTAAAAGTCGATAACTGATAAGAATTTGCTGTTGCTTTCTACTGTATCCTGCTGGGTCTGATATACCTGCTGAATCCTGCTGTATTCTGCAATATCTTGCTGAATTCTTCAATTACCAAATGTAATTACAGAAATCAATTAGAATAAATTGCTTATCTGTTGGAAGATTGGAAGACTTTCAAAATACAGTCAAGGCATCTGAGATGTATCCTGCTGTATCCTGCTGTTTCTGGCTATATCCTGCTGAATTTAGTGCAATTTCAGAAATCAATCAGACTCAACCACTGTATCTGCTGGAAAATTGAAAGCTTTCTAAATACAATCAAGGCAGCTGAGATGATATGTAGATATATGTTTTGTCTTCTTCTTTGGCTCAAATTTCACGGCAGTAATGGGATGGTGAATGAATCCACCACTTTTGATTCATCTAGTCCATAGCAAACGGCTATGGTAAAGACACGAAAAATCCGTTGATGGCTGAGGTTTTGCCAAAAAGCCTAAGAGGGTGAATAGATCCATCTTTGGTCTATCTAGCCCGTAGTAACGGCTACGGTAAAGACTTATCAAATCCGTTATGGCTGGTCACTTGCCAAAAGTGAACGTCGGGTGTGAAAAACTGATATATTGCGAAAAAAAAGTTTTGGAGGAATAAAAGGATCTCAAGATTTGTGCATTGATTCATTTAGAGCGCAAGGAATTCATAAAGTACACTGCAGATATTTCATCAGTGAATAATCGGACTCTATTATCTGGTACAACAGGATCTGAAATATATCAAGAAACTTTAATAAAGGCTATTGCTAAACAGTTTGCTGCAAGATTGCTCATTAATTGATTCTCTTCTGTTACCCAGTGGATCATCTTCGAAGGACTCAGAAATGTTATCTGCAGATTATAAATTTGGAAGATGAGAAATACATTCTTTCCTTTATTTTTTTAGTTTCATCAATCATGTTCGAGTTCTATTGTAACTCTATACTAGAAGATCAGGTTTTTGCCCCTTTCTAGTATAGATCTTCTTTTCAATAAAATTTTTGTTTGAATAAAAAAAAAGGATTGTCTTGACAGCCGCCCAATGATCCATTCCTGGATCCGACTGGTATCTGCTTGTGACGCTCAGAGCATACGATACATCGGGCCTTGTACATAACATAGCATACATGATAGATCCTATCACGGATGCATAAGAAATCTTATTCATGCAAATCCTCTCGTCTTCTATGCGCGGACACATAGACTTTGAAAGGTTGATCCCATGCCTGATGGGAAGGTAACCTTTCTTGGATTCCAACATGCTAAACCTTTTTAGCACTCGGTCTATATATGTAGACTGCGAAAGACCAAACAACCGTTTTGATCTATCTCTATAGATTCTAATCCCAAGGATATAGGTTGCTTCTCCCAGGTCTTTCATGGAGAAAGTTTTAGACAACCAAATTTTAACTGTCTGTAATACTGATATATCGTTTCCTATAAGTAATATGTCATCGACATATAATACTAGGAATACGACTGCACTCCCACTAACCTTCTTGTACACACAAGGTTCGTCAGGATTTTGTGAGAAATCAAACTCTTTGATTGTCTCATCAAAACGGATGTTCCAGCTCTTGGATGCTTGCTTCAGTCCATATATGGATCGTCGAAGCTTACATACTTTGGTTTTATCAACCGATGTGAAACCTTCAGGTTGTATCATGTATACATCCTCAAGCAGGTTTCCATTAAGGAAAGCTGTTTTCACATCCATTTGTCATATCTCATAATCATAATGAGCTATTATGGCTAGGAGCATCCGAATGGATTTAAGCATAGCTACTGGCGAATAGGATTCGTCATAATCAATTCCTTGTTTCTGACGATATCCTTTTGCCACTAGTCTAGCCTTAAAGGTAACAACATTACCTTCCATGTCGGTTTTCTTCTTGAAAACCCACTTGCACCCTATGGGCTTAATCCCTTCAGATGGGTTAACCAAATCCCATACTTGATTTTCGTACATGGAATCCATTTCCGACTTCATGGCTTCAAGCCATTTGTCCCTTTCTGAACTTTTCAGAACATCTTCATAACTGATAGGTTCGTCATCGCTTATGAGTAACACGTCGTTTGATTCACTTATGAGAAATCCGTATCTCTCTGGAATATTGCGTGTCCTATCAGACCTACGAAGAGGTTGTGTTGTTTTAGGTTCAACTGATAGCTCATCATTATGAGTTATTGGTTGTGAGACTAGACTAGGTGTCTCTGTAATGTCTATTGGAGTTTCTTGAACTTCATCAAGTTCAATGCCACTCCCACTGTTTTCTTATAAAAGAAATTCTTTTTCCAGAAATACAGCATGCCTTGAAACAAACACCTTTTGTTCCAAGGGATGATAGAATTGGTAACCCTTCGTTTCCTTAGGGTATCCAATAAATAGACATTTATCAGACTTAGCATCCAATTTGTCTGATATAGTCCGCTTCACATAAGCAAGACAACCTCATATCTTAAGGTGAGTTAAGTGAGGTTTCTTACTATTCCATGTCTCATATGGAGTAGTAGAGACTACCTTGGTCGGGACTCTGTTTAGCAAGTAAACAGCTGTCTTAAGTGCATAGCCCCAAAAGGATTTTGGAAGAGTTGCATGATTCATCATCGACCTAACCATGTCCATCAAGGTTCGGTTGCGCCTCTCAAATACACCATTATGCTGTGGTGTATACGACGGAGTCCATTGGGACAATATCCCATTGTCCCTAAGATAATCTTGAAACTCTTGACTTAAGTATTCACCACCCCGATCGGATCGAAGTATCTTAATACTTTTGCCAAGCTGTTTCTTCATTTCTGAACTCTTTGAATTTTTCAAAAGCTTCAGATTTGTGTTTCATCAAGAACACATACCCGAATCGTGAGTGATCATCGATAAAGGTGATGAAGTAGCTATAGCCTCCTTGTGCAAGAGTTGACATTGTTGGATCGAGAAATGCGAGAGAGGGGGGGTGAATGTCGCAAATCGTTCGGATTTAAAAAGAGTAAGTGCGCAGCGGAAATAAGACACAAAAACAATGCTAACAAGGTCGTTTTACTTGGTTCGGAGCCTGTGTCGACTCCTACTCCAAGGCCCACGGTCGTTGACCGTTTTCTGCGGGCAATTCTATACGTTCGAGAAAGTTTACAATAAAAATATTACAGAATCAGAGTAGTAAACTTAATCAAGCTCTTCGTTATCGACGTCCAGTGTAGATCGAACTGTTGGAGCAGTAGGACGTCGTCAGCTCGAGTTGGAAGAGTTCGGGAGCGTGTCGTGGAAGCAGAAGAGCGTGGAAGCGTCGCAGAAATTGATGCTCTGAAGAAGGAGGTCGAGGGCCCTTTATATAGGGCCTAGGGGCGCCCTGGTCGACGGGGCCGCCCCCCACGTGGCAGCTGATCCGGCTGTAGCTCGGTCGCCGTCTAATCCCCTTATCCTCGGGATCCGGTTTGACCGGGGCGCCCGGAGGACTCGGGGCGCCCGCATTGACCGGTCAAAAGGCCTCATCTCCTCAGCTTCGCAGAGATGCGCTTCGGCAGCTGGCAGTGGGGGCGCCCGAGACACGCGGGGCGCCCACGACAAGCGGGTTGAAGCGCGTCGAGGTTGTTAGAGACTTGGGTTGACCTTGGGGGCGCCCTGGTCGTCCGGGGCGCCCTGCTCAGCTTCTGCCTCACTCCTTTGAGGCTCTCTGAGCTGCAGATACTCAGTCCTTCGATCCTGCATCCAGGGTTAGTCCAAATAACAATAATATTATTATTTTATACAGCCTTAGCTGTCTTGGTTCTGACTTTGGTCTCCAAAATGGAGCCCTAGGTCGAACCGACGCCTAATGTTCCCTCAAGGGGAACGCGTCCTCACCTACTCCTCTTGGGAGAGTTTACCTGGTGCCAACCGGATCCTCCAGTTGGACTTTTGCCCGGCAGTCCTTCGCCAGGTCTTGAGTTACCAAGCTGCCCTTCGCTTGGTGCCTAGCTGCCCTTCGCTAGGTCTTTTCTTCTGGCAGTCCTTCGCTAGGGCTTTAGCATTCTGGCGGTCCTTTGCCAGTGCCTAGCAGTCCTTTGCTAGGGCTTCTGCTGTCTGGCAGTCCTTCGCCAGTGCCTAGCATTCCTTCGCTAGGGCTTTTCTTCTGGCAGTCCTTCGCCAGGACCTAGCAATCCTTCGCTAGGGCTTTTCCATTCTAGCAGTCCTTCGCCAGGGCCTAGCTGTCCTTCGCTAGGACTTTTCTTCTGGCAGCCCTTCGCCAGGGCCTAGCAGTCCTTCGCTAGGGCTTTTCCTGTACACTCAAGTAGCATTGTTAGATAACAAACAACCCTTAACTTTGAATCCTTTGCCAATATCAAAACAAGGTTCGATCTGGTGCTTCCTGCACCAACAGACATTGGTCCACATACATCAGTATGTATTAGACCAAGCAATTCTCCCACTGGATTACCTTTTCCGGAAAAGGGTAATTTGGCCATCTTGCCTTTTAAGCATGATTCACATGTATCAAATGAACCGGGTTCAAATGATTCTAAAATTCCACATCGGTGTAATTTGGTCATGCGTTTCTTACTTACATGGCCAAGACGACAATGCCACGTGTAGGAGTCTATTCGATTATCTATTCGAGCACGTTTGTTGCTAACTTCGATATTGAAAACGTCACCGGATAAATCTTACGTGTAGATACCATTGCACAAAGTTCCAGTCCCATAAAGAACGCCATTTAAAGTTATGTAACAACAATTGTTACTAAAAGTTAAATGATGACCCTTTTCATTCAAACATGAAATAGATACAATGTTCTTTATTAAGGAAGGAACGAAATAACAATTATCCAATTCTAAGACACGTCCAGTAGGGAGCTTTAGCAAATATGTTCCGATGGCAACAGCAGCAATCTTTGCTCCATTTCCAACTCGCAAATTCGCTTCTCCCTTGACGAGTCTTCTTCTATTCCTTAGCCCCTGTATGTCATTACATATATGTGAGCTACACCCAGTATCAAGTACCCAGGTATTTGAGGAAATAGAGTGACATTCAATAACGAAGATACCTGAAGAGGATGGGGCATCGAATGCCTTCTTCTTCAAGGACTCAAGATAAACCTTGCAGTTTCTTCGCCAGTGACCCTCCTTGCCACAGTGATGGCGAGTGCCTTTTGGGGTATTTTCAGTCTTTTTGGCCTTTTTCTTCTTTCCCTTATTCTATTCTTTGGCCTTCCTCTTAGAACCTTTCTTCGAGGAACCAACTAACAGTACCGTCTTCTAATCCTGCTTCACAGAAGGCTCTACAGTCTTCAGCAGGTTGAGCAACTCAGGAAACTGGTGTGGAGTTGCATTTTCAGGAGGACGGTTGGGAAGTTGATCTTCAAGGACATAAGCAAGCTTTTCTGCCTTGAGGACTATCCTCAGGTTTCGAAGCCAGTCCATGAAGTTTGGCCCAGTCAGTTTATTGGTGTTCAGAATGGAACGCAAATTCAGAGAAGACATGATCGAGTGATTATCCTAGAAATACAAATTGAGCTTATATGAGAAGAATGATAAAGAATGTATCAACATACATTAATTAAATCCTATTTATTTTTTCGAATTGAATAACCCTCTTTATCAATTCGGGAGATCGTAGGAACATCTCCAAATAGGTTGATATCCAACCATAGATAAGAACAACCATGGCTGTGGCCATCAAGTTATTCTTAGCTATGAAGGTAGGTAATTATACCGATTACATATCACATGTATGTAACTATCACTTTATGCTATCAACTAATTGAATGTTTGCATAAATCATTGGGTTGTTAACTCATTAACAAGTATGCAACATTATACATAGCACCCAACTGCACCTCTCTTTACATCGACCTTGGCTGTGGCACAACAAATCGATGCTCCAAGCTTAAGGCTGACCCATTAATCAAGAAATAGTTTTAATATAGTTGGAGCTCATTCAACCGTTTAGTCAGGCTTGATGTGTCCAACAACCAAAACTAAGGATTGACCTCTGACTCCAACTATATTATTCATAAACTAATTCCATGGTTTGAACATGTTGAGGTTCAAGCCGGGCATGGATGTGTCCATCAACTCAAACGAGAAACAAAACTCCGATTGTAACCATATTAATGGAAGGTGTTGGCCTTAATATTTTGTAAGGGGTTTTGGGTCTCATCCTTTCTTTTCTAAGCACATTCATGACATATAATTATGTCATGACTAACGATTTCCTTAATAAAGTATGTATGTGACTTAATTTATCAAGTCTCATTAATTGAATTAGGAACCGGATTTCCTAATTCTAATTTCATACTTTATTAAAGGAATTGTTTTGGAAAACAATTTCCTAAATTATCATCACTACAAGAAAAAATGCTTTTAATGACATTGAAAAGTGTCACTATATAGTACTTATACTGACATTTTTGATATAGTGACATTAAGTTAAAATGTCCTCTATAGTGATGTCGTCTAAAGTCTTGTCACTTATGACAATTCTGAATGTCACTATAAAATAGAAATAGTAACAACACTAATAGCATGAATAATTGTTATAGTGACAAAAAATAGTGTCACTATAAGATTTATAATGACATTTATATATGTCGTTTTATTATAGTAATAATGACAAATTTATATGTCCTTTAAAATTATTTATCAAGACATTTATAAGTGCCTTGAATTTCATTTATAGACATAATAAAAAATGTCACTAATGATAGTTTAGTATGACATTTTGAAATGTCATCATTAATAATTATTTATTATGACATTTTGAAATGTCTTCATATGAGTTTTATAATGATATTTTTATCTACATGATTTAGTATTCTATTGTTACATAAAAACTATCATATATTAATAAATATCTCACTCATTTTCAATATTTTCATGATATAAATATTTACGCATATAAACAATTAACATGAACACAAATAAAAATTTTAAATTGAAATTAAAGTGCTAATCAATAATTGCCAATTTTTTTGCAATACAAGACTGTCAAAGTAGTCACCTCAAAAAATATCTATACATTAATCACAATCACAAATGTACCCAATGTATTTAGTTTAAGAACTAGTAAAAAATTACAATCTCTCCTAAAGCCTAAAGTAAAACATAACCAAACTTTGAAACTTTACTACATCTTCAATCTTCAACCGTCACATCTTAAATAAATCCAATATTCATGTGACCTACAAAAAAAATCATATATTAATTAGTTTGTATAAATGAAATAAAATTAAAGAAGTATATAATAAAAAAAATTATAATCTAGATCTAGTTTTTTTCATAAGCAAACCAAACCAACAAATGCTAAAACTTAAGTAGAAGGCAAGATGAACACGGTAAGATTGCAAAATGAACATGATAAATAATCAACCAATAGATTTGAACACAGTAAAAGTGGATAATGAAGTGATCCAAAACTCATCTGAGTTAACTGATACATCATTGTCATTTCGGTGCCAACTCCAAAATGCATGAGTTGAGTTCACAATCTTCAGTCCCCGTGACCAAAGCTTGCTTCCCTGAAAACTGACCACTCTGGCTTTGGCTCAAAAAGCTAGTTTAGCATTTTAACATGTTAAGAAGAAATTTCAAGATGGAAGAACAAGATCAATTAAGGCGAGAGTTGAAAAAAAGATCAGTAAATTTACTTATTAAAGAAGATACATGGGTAAGAAAAAGCATGGATATCTAATCAGTGAATGAGCATCAATATTCCACTATCATAGTTGTTTGGAGAAAAAAAAAAGACAACACACATCAACAAAATTAAAAATCTAACTTCGTGCACCTAGTAGAAGTCTTCTTCATTAATTGTCAACTGCACAAGTATTAGACCCTAGGCAAGGGTCATCTATATTGCTATTGAGGTAATCTTTAGACCATAGGATATGCTAATATAGATTAGGCAAGTTTTCCTGAACATAGGCGGTCCACATCAAAATATTTTCCTTTCAGGATTGAATATGATCACTTGGGGGAAAAATTAAGTAAACTGTAGTGGTCAGATAAATTGTAGAAAAAGAACATAGAGAAAAACCTCTTGCAACATATGAATTTATCCAGTATGATTGAATTGGGGATTTTTCCTACTAAAGCAATAAAGCAATACTATGATAATTAAGTTGTCATACATATTCTTTTTAATCTAATCTTTCACGAGAGGATCAAAACATAGAGATTGATTGTCATGATGTTAAAGAAAAGATGCAATCGGAAGAGATTATTACATTATTTGATAATTTCATTGATTAACTAGTAGAGTTGTTAACTTTGAAGCAATGAGCATATCTTCCAACAGTGGTGCCCATGTCAGTTTCAAGGTTAAGTTGATGAGAATCTACATAAATATAACATTTAATGTTTTGAAATGCATATTTTAATATGATAGTTAGAAGCCAACTTGATGCAAGAAAATTATAGCTATAGATAACCTAAAACATGTACAACAATCAAAACGGCATGGGAAACATAGATAAACTTGATCTCCATATATATATACTAAGTTTGAGGGTATATAAGAAAGAATGCATACAACTGGTAAATAACAAATTTTAGACAAAAGGATCAAATATAGGTCTTCCCTTTTCATTACCTTCTAGCTCATCTTTTGGAGCCTCAATAGGCATCTCATTATGAGTATTTATTTTATCTCCTTTGTCCACATGAACAATGTGAGGATAGTTCTTATCCCCTACAAGAAGATGATGCTGAAAGGAGCAGATGAAATAGAATATCATCAAGTACAAAGAGAAGTGTCAAGATTGATTTAAAGAATATCATCCAGAAGTAATTAAAAGATTAAAGGTATTACTTTTGGTAATTCACGTTGACGCCGAATTGATGATGTTCTCCATCCTACCATATCTTTTTAACAGGTTAAGCATTGATCCGCTGGTGAACTATGCATAAAGGTGGAAGAAAGAATGGGTGAAACAGATGGTGACTAATAGGATAGGATCAAAATTTGCATTGGCATAAGCAACTCGTCGTTTAAAACAGCGCAGAGCTGACCTGATAAGAAAAAAGAAGTAACTCAATGCTAGAAATTTGAAACTTGTACCTTTAGAATAACTATACATAGAGATAAAATGCAGAAGTTAAACCGGAATTTTATATCATCACAATCATCAACCAGATTTATACAAAACACATAATTATATATACAACACATAATTATCAAAATGACCAATTATACAAAACTCATATAGATCGATGGTTAACATTAAAGAACTTAGAGATTCGTAAAAAATATATATATCTAGAAATATATTTAACTCTGCTAGAAAATAGATTAAATTGATAGGTTGAGCTAGGTTGAATTTTCTTCGAAGTAAATTTATTGATAAGTCAATATAGCCAATTGTTTCTTGATTATATCTTGAATACTAGCAAATGTTTATAGGAGATGGATATAGTCATTGTTACACTCATATTATTAATGTCAATAATATGACATCACTAACTAATTAAATATACTACCATCATTTATAGTGTCGTTATGCTATTTCATGAACACAACCTATTATGATTGAATATCATGTCTTATATCAAATTATTTGATTTTTCACCTGTTGTGATTTTTTTTTCCAAATGATTCTGATCACCTGTTCTAGCAAGCCGATACTACCAATATTTCGATGTTTTCACCCTCAGATCTAGAAATCATTACTGATTTTGAAATCATGGTCTTATTCTGTAACCCAAAATCATGATCTAGAAATCAATTCACCTTCAATCGAAAATCTTAAACAGAGCGCAAAAAAACCTTGCAAACCAGGGATTCAGATCAGAAAACGGTGGAAGAGGAAAGAAAAATAACCTCAACAGGGTAGATAGCGGGGCAGATGGCTTTGGTGGCCGGGGAGGAGGAGGGTCGAGTAGGGAGATGACCGTGCTGATGGGGAGGCGTGCGAGTAGAGAAGACAGCGTTGGGTAGCAGACGACGTGGTGGGGAGGCGCGCCGCGCGTGGGGAGGCGCTCGCGCAGACCAGACCGACTGGTGGAGGTGCGCTGGAGCAGGGAGAAAGGAGCGGCGATCGAGCGAGCGAGGGAGAAAGGAGCGGCGATCGAGCGAGCGAGCGAGGGAGAAAGGAGCGAGCGATCGAGTTGCGATTTAGGTTTTCCGAGCGAAACTTATGGCCTTTGTTCGCGGCAGGGCGAGCGAAAATTTTAGGCCGGGTTCTCGATCGCGCGCGTTGGAGAAAAGTACCGCGAGAAAAACTTAATTACACAAATTAAAAAAAATTAAATTAACTGTTTTAATAAGAAAATTTTTAGATTTATAAATGTAATTAAAATAAATTAAATTAACTGTTTTAATAAGAAAATTTTTAGATTTATAAAGACATTTATAAATGTGTCAGGATAAGCTATTTAATCAGACATTTTATTAAATAAAATATCTTTGTTTTAATAAATGTCATTATAATTAGTTTGTAATGACATTTACCATTAAGTGTCATAAAAAAAATGTCACAATAGGCCTTTTTTCTTGTAGTGCATAATCAATTTCGGAAATAATATGTTTAAGACTTTGATTTCTCTAAATCAAATCTTATTAAATTAAGAGACAGATTCCCTTAATTCAACCACATATTATTTTCATGAAAATCTCATTTAAGAAAACTCTATAGGAAACCATTTTCCTAATTAATTTTGGAGACAACAATATGTAAGAGCATCACCTCTTAAATCAAATTTCCAAGATTTGATCACATATTTTATTCGTGGATTAATTAATTACAACAAATTATTTTCTAAGGGTGGCTCCCCGAGGCTCAGATACCCAAAGAAAAGAAATTTGTCGTAAATCCAATTTGGTCCGCTCCCCGAGGCGTAACTGTTAGATGTGTATACTGAAAGACATGCTTCTTTTATATATATGAACATCTTTATTTTGAAAACAGAATCACAACCACACTAGGTGCCTGTTTATATTAGTACATGCATGAAGTCCAATTACTTTGTATTGTAGATAATATGGTGTGTGGTGTCACACGGAAGATCATGTTATCAATTCCTTGCTTAGTATAAATAAAGGCTCACAACCGAGATGGAATTTGACAACTCATCGGAATGATTGTAGTGTAATTAGGTGTGGTTGGTCTTGACCATAGGATTACACTAGTGTGCTTTGAGTACATTGAGCATGACCAAAACACGAGGTTATCTAATTTGTACTGACTCGATAATTGGATAGGACCTCAAACTTTATTATGGAGTACGATCCCTTAATCCCGATATAATAACGGGCATATATTATTAACTATTATTTCTTTAATTTACCAATGGGCGAGATCTATTCTGTTAGATTGATAGGCCCGGTAAGTTGGGACATAATATTAATAATATGATGTGCCGTTGATTATTGACGGAATCCGTGTCCTGGCGAGTCGGGTTGATGATGCCCCCTTGATGAGCTCGAAAGGTTCATCATGCTAAACCCTGCAGGTGGATTTGATCCGACATGATGACTAGGTCGAGTGGTACTAATCAAGGATCCAGAAGTTAATTAATTTAAATTGTCAGTAATTTAATTAATTAACGGACGACTTGTAATAAGTGGAGCCCATATGTAAATATGGGGGTTGGTGAGGTAATTCAATGAGGATCCTTTAGTGGAATGAATCCTCATTAATTAATGGACCTGGTCCATTAGCAGGCCAAGATCTAACTCCTCCTCATGGTCCCTATCGTAGCCCTATAAATACCCCATGGTAATATATAACCAAGTTGATGATTAATCCAATAGATCACAGGAAACCCTAAATTTTTCCTCTCCTTATCTCCTCTCTCTCTCCCTCACGGTTTGAGCAAGCGCAGGCTTCTTCATGGAGCAATTAATCTGCTAAAGGGAATTAATTGCTCATGCAATTAATCGAGGAAGCAATTAATCTGCTCCATGGAAATTATTCTGCTCCATGCGAATTAAACTACTCCAAATCGCATGCAACGCATGCAAGGTTTCAATTGCTCAAGCAATTTTGCTCATGCAATTAAATTGCTCCAAATTGCACGCAACGCATGCAATCCATGCGTTTCTTCTCCATGAGAAGAACGTTTCTTCTCCAATTGATTATTAATTGCATGCGCAATTAATTTATTTATTCTCCAATTAATTGCTTGTGCGATTATATAAACATGTTCAAAGTTGCCTCAAAGTGGACGCTCAAGGCAGAAGAAAGAAAGATTAAATTTCTTTCTCCTCACGGCAATTTTTTGGAGGAGCGATTTTCTTGGAGCAGAGGCAATTTCTTGGAGAAGTTGCTGTAATTTTTTTTGGCGTAGAAGAAATTGTCTCCTTACGGCAATGGTCTAGGAGAGGAGAAAGGGGATTTGTGTTTGGATTATCTTCTTCCTAGGAGCGACCGGCGGCATCCCTTTGGTAAGGGATTGGTTGGCGCAAGGAGAAGGGATCAACTTGGTGACCACGGTTCTTGGTAGATCGTCGCCCACACGACGTCCAAGAGGGGAGAGTCATACGGTAGAAGATCATAAGGTAACGGAAGGTATATTCTTCCTTGGCTCCTTTCGTTACGTTATTTTGTGCCTTATATATTTGCCTTGTCATTTTATGTTTGTTATATAATTATTGTGATTGTGAATCATAGTTAATAATTATTTAACTGGACCCCGACCATAAACACAAAAGTCGGCAATCAACTCGTCGCCTTTTCCGCGGTCGAACGGTCGAGCAAATTGAAAGTCCAATTTTGGTAATTGGCTATGTTGCAATTTGAATCGTTCGATACGGCACGAGACGGTCGATGGGAAATGACTCTCTATTCAGATTAAATTTTTTAATCCGTAGGCATAGAGAGGTCTCTCGGATCGAACAGGTATACGCTTAGGAACCCTCCAAGCCATACCCAACAATTGGTATCAGAGCGAGGTTTCCGGCTTTGTGTGTTTGAGGATTGGTTAATTTTTGCATTTTCATACATTTTATTTAGCTGAATGATATGTGGATGTGCGTAGGCTATCTTTGTGTTGCAGGCACGAGATTCCAACTTATCATGGCCAAATAATGATTGTGTGAATGTTTTTGCAAATTATTGTAATTAATAAATCCTTGGGGTTGACGAGGTGACGACACGACTGGAGGTGCATTAGAGACCAGGGCCATGAAAGTTGGAAAATCTAGGATTTTCTATTTTTCATATATTGGTTATGTGCTTGTTGTGTGAATATGCTGGTTAAAATTCCTCGTGATAAATTACTAAGTGGGAGAGGAACCCTAAGGGTCCCATGGCTTCCATTACAATCCGATAAGTGATGCGAACAAGTTTGCGTGTCGGCTCTGAGTGCCTTCCTCCCCATCGGATGGATTTGTTCTGCAGATCACTGGGTCAGAAAAGACTATAGAAAATTGTTAAAGAGCGTGTGTACTTCCCCATCGAAAGGCACATAATCAAAGATAATTTTCTTAGTGTAATGTAATGGTGAACACTTAGATGCCAATAATATTATCCTCCCCATCGGAGTCACTGCTATTATTTTGCAGAGCCGAAGTGAACCAACTATTAATCTTACTTGTCAAAAAGTTAGGTTGACAAGATAGTAAAATTAATGGGTAAAACCTCCTCTTACGAATGTGGAAATTCGTATACGTCCACACCATCGTGGCATGTGAATTTTTCGGTGTTTAGAGGTGTTGGTTGATTTCGAAAATTTATTGTTGTGAGGAATCAATTTATTTTCGATTTCTAAAGTAGTGTGTGTTGTGATTCTCAGGATTTTCAAAATGGCTTTTAACCCACTAGCAACAATACTTAAGGAGAATAAACTTACTGGACCCAACTATATTGACTGGAAGAGAAACCTTGACATAGTCCTTACGGCTGAAGAGTACAAATTTGTGCTCACCGAAAAATGTCCTAATAAACCTAGCGACAATTCTGGTGAAGGGCAGAAGGAGCATTACAAGAAATGGGTTAAGGCAGATGAGATGGCGCGGTGTTACATTCTGGCATCTATATCGAATGTACTACAACATCAGCATCAGGTCATGCCCACTGCTTGTGATATGATGCTGAACCTTCAGGAGCTTTTCGTGCACCAGAGTCGTGCCGCTAGGCAGCTGGCGATGAAGAATCTGATGACGACCACTATGGTCGAAGGGACACCCGTGAGGGATCATGTCCTAAAGATGATGGCCCACCTCAACGAGATTGAGGTTCTTGGAGGATCTATCGACGGGGAATCCCAGGTCGATATAATACTCCAATCTCTGCCTAGGAGTTTTGAGCAGTTCCGGCTCAATTATAACATGAATAAGCATGAGTATACATTGGGGGAACTCCTGGGAGAACTCCAATCGGCAGAGGGGCTCTTTCGCCAGAACTCGCAGGCCTTAGTGACTCAAAGGGTTTCCTCTTCTATGCCGAAAGGCAAGAAGAAGAAGAAACAAGGAGGGTTCAAGAAGGCAGCTACATCGCAGGGACATCGGACTAGCATGAAGAAGCCGAAAGGCAAGTGCTTCACGTGTAAGCAAACTGGACACTGGAAGGCGGACTGTCCCCGTCGTCAAGATAAAGGTATTTCTTCATGTTTAGTCGTTGAAACATGTTTAGCGGTGCTATCTACCAATACCTGGTGTGTAGATACGGGAGCCACTGACCATGTCTGCAATACTCTGCAGAGGTTCCAGGAAACCCGACGGCTAGCTGAAGGAGAAATCGTGGTCTATATGGGCAATGCTACGAATGTGGCAGCAGTTTCAGTGGGAGTTTTTTATTTATCTTTCGAGAGAAATAAAGTATTAGTTCTGAGAGATTGCTTATATGTACCTACATTTAGAAAGAATTTGATTTCAGTTTCTAAGTTAATTATGGATGGATATTCTGTTGCTTTCAATAACAAAGTTGTTATAAAAAGAAATAAAGAGATTATCTGTTCGGGTACTATGATTGGCAATCTATACACTCTAGAACCAAGGACTCCCACAGAGGTTAATAGCTCATCGTCTAACCTAAATAAGAGAAAGGAGCCTTCTAAGATGAATCAGACATATCTTTGGCACCTTAGGCTTGGTCATATTAACCTTAGTAGGATTTAGAGGTTGATAGCTGATGGGCCCTTGGGTTCATTAGTGGTGGAAGACTTCCCAACCTGTGAGTCTTGCTTAGAAGGTAAGATGACCAAGAGGCCTTTCAAGGCTAAGGGGTATAGGGCCAAAGATGTGCTAGAACTGATTCATTCTGATTTATGTGGTCCTATGTCAATCCAGGCTAGAGGTGGCTTTGAATATTTCGTCACCTTCATTGACGATTATTCGAGGTATGGATACATTTACCTGATGCGGCGCAAGTCTGAATGCTTTGATAAATTCAAGGAGTTCAAGGCTGATGTGGAGAAACATCGAGGTAAAAGTATCAAGACACTACGATCTGATCGTGGTGGCGAGTACCTCTCTGGAGAGTTTAGGACCTACCTATCAGAAGCTGGGATTCAGTCCCAGCTGACTGCACCCGGTACGCCCCAACAGAACGGTGTGGCAGAAAGAAGGAATAGGACTCTTATGGAAATGGTTAGGTCAATGATGAGCTATTCAGACTTACCTGATTCATTCTGGGGATATGCTCTGGAAACGGCAACGTACATACTGAACTTGGTTCCGTCAAAGTCAGTCCCTTCTACTCCAACAGAACTGTGGACTGGGCGCAAGCCCAGTCTAAGACATGTTTGCATTTGGGGTAGTCCAGCACATGTGCTGAAGGGAGATACTGATAAGTTGGAATCTCGTACAGAGGTATGTTTGTTCGTAGGCTATCCTAGAGGAACGAAGGGTGGTCTATTCTATAATCCTAAGGATCAGAAGGTAATCGTTAGCACAAATGCCAGATTCTTAGAAGAAGACTATGTGATGAACCATAAGCCCAAGAGTAGACTAGTGCTTGAAGAGTTAAGAGGGGACGTTCCAACTTTAGGACCAATTGTACAAGAAGATACACCACATGTCACTGCACCGCGTATCACAGAAGATACACAGGTGCTACCTCGTCGCAGTGGGAGGGTTGTTAGAGAGCCTGAAAGGTTCATGTTTTTGGGGGAGTCATCAGACTTGGTCTCTGGTAAACATGAACCAGATCCCTGGACCTATGATGAGGCCCTCCAAGATAAGGATGCAGATTCTTGGCAAAGGGCAATGAACTCTGAGATAGAATCTATGGATTCTAATCATGTCTGGAAGCTAGTAGAACTACCCGATGGTGTAAAAGCCATTGGATGCAAGTGGATCTATAAAAGAAAGAGAGGATCAGACGGGAAGGTTGAGACCTTCAAAGCTAGGCTTGTTGCGAAAGGGTATACTCAGAAAGAGGGTATCGATTATGAGGAGACCTTTTCACCGGTAGCCATGCTTAAGTCGATCCGGATTCTCTTATCTATAGCAGCTCATATGGACTATGAGGTATGGCAGATGGATGTCAAGACATCTTTTCTTAACGGAAGTCTTGAGGAGACCATCTACATGAAACAGCCAGAAGGGTTCATTGAAAAGGGCAAAGAGCATCTAGTATGCAAGCTTAATCGATCCATTTATGGATTGAAGCAAGCTTCGCGATCATGGAACATTCGCTTTGATGAAGTAATCCAGTCATATGGATTTACTCAAAGCCCGGATGAGTCATGTGTATATAAGAGATGTGACGGAAACGTAGTGGTGTTTCTTGTACTTTACGTAGATGACATTTTGTTAATTAGCAACAATGTCAAAGTGTGTATCAGACGTAAGGGTCTGGTTGTCAAAACAGTTTGATATGAAGGACTTAGGAGAAGCGGGACACATCCTTGGGATCAAGGTCATAAGGGATCGCTAGAAAAGGATGTTGTGCTTATCCCAAGCTTCATATATTGACACTGTCCTGGCTCGTTTTAGCATGGAAAACTCCTAGAAGGGTTTCCTTCCCTTCAGGCATGGAGTTCCTCTATCCAAGGAGATGTGTCCGAAAACATCAAAGGAGATAGAGGAAATGAAGGCGGTTCCTTATGCTTCGGCAGTAGGAAGCCTCATGTATGCTATGTTGTGTACGAGACCAGACATCTATTTTACCGTGGGCATGGTTAGCATATATCAAAGTAACCCTGGACAGGGACATTGGAATGCAGTAAAGCATATATTGAAATACCTGAGACGGACTAGGGATTATATGCTGGTTTATCGGGCAGACCAATTAGTCCCTGTGGGTTATACAGATTCGGATTTCCAGTCAGACAGGGACAAGAGTAAGTCTACCTCTGGATTTGTATTTACTTTAGGAGGTGGAGCCATTGTTTGGAGGAGTGTCAAGCAAAAATGCATAGCGGACTCCACCATGGAAGCTGAGTATGTGGCAGCCTCAGAGGCAGCTAAAGAAGTTGTATGGCTCAGGAACTTCATCATGGACTTGGATGTGATTCCTAGTTTACCAAGATCTATCACAATCTTTTGTGATAACAGTGGTGCAGTTGTAAACTCGAAGGAACCACGAGCCCATAAGGCAAGCAAACACATAGAGCGCAAGTACCATCTGATACGAGAAATCGTAAAGCGAGGTGAAGTGGCTATCACCAAGATTGCATCAGAGGACAACCTGGCAGATCCTTTCACTAAAGCTCTTCCAGATAGAGTTTTTGATCGTCATGTGGAGGATATGGGAGTCAGATGTATGACTGTGAGAGAATAGCAAAGTCTTTGAGTATAAGTGTGAGATTGATAGATGTGTATACTAAAGACATGCTTCTTTTATATATATGAACATCTTTATTTTGAAAAGAGAATCACAACTACACTAAGTGCCTGTTTATATTAGTACATGCATGAAGTCTAATTACTTTACATTGTAGATAACATGGTGTGTGGTGTCACACGGAAGATCATGTTATCAGTTCCTTGCTTAGTATAAATAGAGGCCCACAACCGAGATGGAATTGGACAACCCATCGGAATGGTTGTAGTGTAATTAGGTGTGGTTGGTCTTGACCATAGGATTACACTAGTGTGCTTTGAGTACATTGAGCAGGACCAAAACACGAGGTTATCCAATTTGTACTGACTCGATAATTGGATAGGACCTCAGACTTTATTATGGAGTACGATCTCTTAATCCCGATATAATAACGGGCATATATTATTAACTATTATTTCTTTAATTTACCAATGGGCGAGATCTATTCTGTTAGATCGATAGGCCCGGTAAGTTGGGAGATAATATTAATAATATGATGTGCCGTTGATTATTGACGGAATCTATGTCCTGGCGAGTAGGGTTGATGATGCCCCCTTGATGAGCTCGAAAGGTTCATCATGCTAAACCCTGCAGGTGGATTTGATCCGGCATGATGACTAGGTTGAGTGGTACTAATCAAGGATCCAGAAATTAATTAATTTAAATTGTCAGTAATTTAATTAATTAACGGATATTCAAAATCTTAAATACGGGGGGATGGACGACTTGTAATAAGTGGAGCCCATATGTAAATATGGGGGTTGGTGAGGTAATTCAATGAGGATCCTTTAGTGGAATGAATCCTCATTAATTAATGGACCGGGTCCATTAGCAGGCCAAGATCTAACTCCTCCTCATGGTACCTATCGTAGCCCTATAAATACCCCATGGTAATATATAACCAAGTTGATGATTAATCCAATAGATCACAGGAAATCCTAAATTTTTCCTCTCCTTATCTCCTCTCTCTCTCTCCCTCACGGTTTGAGCAAGCGCAGGCTTCTTCATGGAGCAATTAATCTGCTAAAGGGAATGCAATTAATTGAGGAAGCAATTAATCTGCTCCATGGAAATTATTCTGCTCCATGCGAATTAAACTACTCCAAATCGCATGCAACGCATGCAAGGTTTCAATTGCTCAAGCAATTTTGCTCATGCAATTAAATTGCTCCAAATTGCATGCAACGCATGCAATCCATGCGTTTCTTCTCCATGAGAAGAACGTTTCTTCTCCAATTGATTATTAATTGCATGCGCAATTAATTTATTTATTCTCCAATTAATTGCTTGTGCGATTATATAAACATGTTCAAAGTTGCCTCAAAGTGGACGCTCGAGGCAGAAGAAAGAAAGATTAAAATTTCTTTCTCCTATCTTTCTCCTCACGGTAATTTTTTGGAGGAGTGATTTTCTTGGAGCAGAGGCAATTTCTTGGAGAAGTTGCTGTAATTTTTTTTTGGCGTAGAAGAAATTGTCTCCTTACGGCAATGGTCTAGGAGAGGAGAAAGGGGATTTGTGTTTGGATTATCTTCTTCCTAGGAGCGACCGGCGGCATCCCTTTGGTAAGGGATTGGTTGACGCAAGGAGAAGGGATCAACTTGGTGACCACGGTTCTTGGTAGATCGTCGCCCACACGACGTCCAAGAGGGGAGGGTCATACGGTAGAAGATCATAAGGTAACGGAAGGTATATTCTTCCTTGGCTCTTTTCGTTACGTTATTTTGTGCCTTATATATTTGCCTTGTCGTTTTATGTTTGTTATATAATTATTGTGATTGTGAATCATAGTTAATAATTATTTAACTAGACCCCGACCATAAACACAAAAGTCGGCAATCAACTCGTCGCCTTTTCCGCGGTCGAACGGTCGAGCAAATTGCAAGACCAATTTTTGTAATTGGCTAAGTTGCAATTTGAATCGTTCGATACGGCATGAGACGGTCGATGGGAAATGACTCTCTATTCAGATTAAATTTTTTAATCCGTAGGCATAGAGAGGTCTCTCGGATCGAACAGGTATTCGCTTAGGAACCCTCCAAGCCATACCTAACAGGAACAAAATAACAATTATCCAATTCTAAGACAAGTCCAGTAGGGAGCTTTAGCAAATATGTTCCGATGGCAATAGCAGCAATCTTTGCTCCATTTCCAACTCGCAAATTCACTTCTCCCTTGACGAGTCTTCTTCTATTCCTTAGCCTGTGTATGTCATTACATATATGTGAGCTACACCCAGTATCAAGTACCCAGGTGTACGAGGAAATAGAGTGACATTCAATAACGAAGATACCTGAAGAGGATGGGGCATCAGATGCCTTCTTCTTCAAGGACTCAAGATAAACCTTGTAGTTTCTTCGCCAGTGGCCCTCCTTGCCGCAGTGATGGCAAGTGCCTTTTGATGCCTTTTCAATCCTTTTGGCCTTAGTTAACTTATTGGTGTCCAAAATGGAACGCAAATTCAGAGAAGACATGATCAGGTGATTATCCTAGAAATTCAAATTGAGGTTATGTGATGAGAATGATAAAGAATACATCAAGATACATTAATTAAATCCTATTTATTTTTCGAATTGAATAACACTTTTATCAATTCGGGAGATCGTAGGAACATCTCCAAATAGGTTGATATCCAACCATAGATAAGAACAATCATGGCTGGAGTCCATCATGTTATTCTTAGCTATGAAGGTAGGTAATTATACCGATTACATATTACACATATGTAACTATGACATTATGCTATCAACTAATTGAATGTTTGCATATATCATTGGGTTGTTAACTCATTAACAAGTATGCAACAATATACATAGCACCCAACTGCACCTCTCTTTACATCGACCTTGGCTGTGGCACAATAAATCGATGCTCCAAGCTTAAGGCTGACCCATTAATCAAGAAATAGTTTTAATATGGTTGGAGCTCATTCAACCGTTTAGTCAGACTTGGATGTGTCCAACAACCAAAACTAAGGATTGACTTCTGACTCCAACTATATTAATCATAAACTAATTCCATGGTTTGAACATGTTGAGGTTCAAGCCGGGCATGGATGTGTCCATCAACCCAAACGAGAAACAAAACTCTGGTTCTAACCATATTAATGGAAGGTGTTAGCCTTAATATTTTGTAAGGGGTTTTGGGTCTCATCTTTTTCTTTTAAGCACATTCATGACATATAATTATGTCATGTACTAACGATTTCCTTAATAAAGTATGTATGTGACTTAATTTATCAAGTCTCAATAATTGAATTAGGAACCGGATTTCCTAATTCTAATTTCATACTTTATTCAAGAATTATTTTGGGAAACAATTTCCTAAATTATCATAATCAATTTCGGAAATAATATATTTAAGACTTTGATTTCTCTAAATCAAATCTTATTAAATTAAGAGACAGATTCCCTTAATTCAACCACATATTATTTTCATGAAAATCTTATTTAAGGAAATATACTCTATAGGAAATAATTTTCCTAATTAATTTTGTAGACAATAATATGTAAGAGCATCACCTCATAAATCAAATAAGGAAATTATCGTTTGAGAATCACCTCAAAATTTCCAAAATTTGATCACATATTTTATTTATGGAAAATTAATATCAATAACTTAATTTGGACGGCTCCCCGAGGCTCAATCCAAAATTAGAATTTATTGATAATATAATTTGGACGGCTCCCCGAGGCTCATTCCAAATTAAACATTTGACAGTTTAAATTCAATTTAGGAAATTTAATTATAACAACTAACTTTAAATTGGACGGCTCCCCGAGGCTCAATCCAAAATAAAGAATTTTATAAATAATTTAATTTCCAATTATGAATTTAAATGTCAATTAATATTCCCATAATTTGTCTAGACTTTCTTGAATGAAAGTGCCCAAAATTGCGAGCTTTCCATAAATGAAAAGTTTCCAAAATTAAAAGGTTTTCAGAATAATTATAAGTTTCAGGTACAAAGAAACTTACGTTTTTCCAAAATTGAAAATTTTCCAAAATAGAAAATTTCTAAAAATGGAATGTTTTCACAATTATCATAAACTTTTAGAAACAGGGATATTTCAAAAGTTTGCAAAATTTCATGAAGATTTCCAAACTTTGAAATTCCTAAATCGAAAATTTACCATAATTGGAAAGTTTCCATAATTGAAAATTTTCCAAAATTGAGATCATGACAAAGTTTTCCGCAAAACAATTATATGATTATGTCGAACACTAACCGGCTCTGATACCACAGTTGGGACCGGGTGCATTTTGACATGCATGCGGGTTCGTAATTTTAAAATTAATTACGTGCAACGGAAGGTTTAGGATAAATAATTTCTCAAATTATTTAACCACACATCTAAGTATGCAACTTTATCTTGTGTAGACATGATCATATATTTAAAATTTTGTAGAACGTAAACTAATTTGCGTATTACCTCGCGTAACTCAAAGGAAGGGACGAGATCCAACCGTAAGCGTCCCTCGGAAGCTCCGCCTCTATTCGCGTCCACGCCGAGTATCTTCGCGATGACTTCGCAAAGCCACGAGTTTCGTGTTCTCGAAAACTACTAGATTGTCCGAGAACGCGACAAGAAAACCAAGAGAGAAGTAATCACATCGGAAAAACTCACTACCAAGGTTGGCCGGAATCACAATTCCGGCGAGAAGGAGGAAGATGACTTGCGCCCAATCCCAAGGTGATAATGGCCGGAGAGGAAGATCGTCCCAACGGAAGAACTTTGTCGGCTCAGTGCTTCTCCTTGTGCTCACGACAAGAAGAAGGGAGAAGAGGGAGAGAGCTCAGGCAAGAATACTTCCATTGATTTCCAAGCCTTGCCTTGGGTCCTTTATATAGTGGTCTCTCAACCGCCAAGTCTCTTTTTCCTTATGGAATAAATTTTCTATGACTTATTCCATCATGCCAAGTTTTATCATATTTTAATTCATGATAAAAACTGAGCAAGTCTCCTTTTTCTTATGGAATAAATTTTCTTATCAT
This sequence comes from Boesenbergia rotunda, assembly GCA_024364735.1. Classification (NCBI taxonomy): domain Eukaryota; kingdom Viridiplantae; phylum Streptophyta; class Magnoliopsida; order Zingiberales; family Zingiberaceae; genus Boesenbergia; species Boesenbergia rotunda. Next base: position 50,178 of record JAGFNQ010001741.1, read on the forward strand.
GGTAAATCAATCCTTGATTGATTTTATAAAATAAAATAAACCAATTCATGGTTCATTTTAATTTTCATGAAAAATAAACCAAACCTTGGTTTATTATATAAAAATTTATATCATCCATAATTTTATAAAACAAACCACACTTGGTTTATTTTATAAATTGAACCAAAAATTTGGTTCTCTCCCTTTGTTGTGGTCGGCCAAGCAAAGAGAATGGAGACCCTCTTTGGCCGACCCATCCAAGCCACGCCCCAATGAATTAAACTTATTTAATTCATCTATTAAGTTTTCAAAAGACTTAGCCATTTTACGCTTCCGATGCGTCTCTGAAAAATTCAGATTCGACTTATCATTTGGCTTAACCAAACCTAATCCCTCTTGATTGGAAAATCCAATTTTCAACTCGTTTTAAATCCCTCGGATTAGTCGTAGTGCGTGTGACTAAATAGGCTTTCGATTTATGTTGGCCGTCTATAATTAATCAATTATAGAACGATCATGAGTGGCACTTAGTAGTACATAATGATCCCCAATTAATCGAAAGATCAACGGTTGACCTCAGAAACAATTCTGAAACCCTTCAGTAGCTATAATGAATCGTCCCCCATTGCCTTCACCATCTTATACCCACTTGGTTCAGGACATGGTCTATATGTGTCAGTCCCCACTAGGCTGACTACGTCACACCTAGCCCAAGTAACGTTTTCTCGTCCTACGGATTCTAATTACTCTCATGTATTTAAGAGATTCATACTCTGAACATGTCATGCTCTGGCCAGAGGCTTCGAGTAACAATCCGACGATAGGCCTTGGGTATACATCTCCTCGCAAGGAGTGGTGAATCCTTTGTAGGCTATTCAAACATCTTCGGGCACTTCGGCTTATACCCAATCATCCTGGGTCCACACCTCCTTGGAGATGCTTGCTTAAGATGTCAAAGTATAAGTCTCCATGACCAAGATGACTTGAACACCGCAAGTCAAAGGAACATCGCACTTAAGCTGCAGTAAGAACTTCATTGACATATCTATATATAGACTACCATATGAAGTTTTACAGCCAGTCACTCCAATGAACTAGTTCCCTTAACTAGCATTCATGTTTATCTCCGGACATCCCAATGTCACCAGCCAGTGAGAATCAGCTGATTAGAGAATAACCCATGCTAGTCTCAATAGAATTAATAGTGTCCGTATTTATCAATTCATCGACTAGGGACAATTTCAATACTTCACAATTGCACATGTAGAGATAATCACTCGTTGTGAATTCATCACAAATTCTCTCATGCTGTGAGTTGTATTGCGGACATTCAGTAAATGAGTTTAAGATCTCAATCAAATACATAAACATGTATACTCAAATAGTGAATATTCATTTATTAAAATAAATGATTACAATCATAAAGCATTGCCTTAGGACACTTTTCTCATATCACTAACAAATATGGGGGTTGGTGAGGAAGTTCAATGGAGATCCTTTAGTGGAATTGATCTTCATTAATGGATCCGATTTGGATCCATTAGCGGGCCAAGACCCAACTCATCCTCATGGTCCCTACCTTAGCCCTATATATACCCCATTGAATCAAGAAACCAAGGTTAATCCAATTAATCACCACAACCCAAGGCTTTTCTCCTCTCCCTCTCTCCCTTCTCTCTCCTAGGTCACGGTAAGAAGAAGGAGACCCATCTCCTCCTTCTTTTCTCTTCTTCCTCTCAACCACTCGGATGTTGACCTATACTAGACAAAGGGGGAGTTCTTCTCTCCCTTTTGTGAGGTCCGGCGAGGAAGTAGAGGAGGCCGGCGGCTGGTAGGCAACGGTGCAAGGTGAGGAGCGGCGGTGCCGCAAGCTAAGGAAAGGGGGAGGTTCCGGCCAGATTTGGGTTGGAGAGAAGGTTTTTTCTCTCCTTCTTCTTCTTCTTCAAGTTCCTCTCTAGTGCTTCCTTGTGGCCAGCGACCTTGGGTGGCTCTTGGTGGCCGGCGGCGCAAGGGAAGAGAGAGGAGTGGCCAGCGGTTTCAAACCCTAGAGCTAGGGTTTTGCTAGGCGCATGAAGAAGCGATCAATTGGAGCTCCTTGGTGATTCCGGTTCTTGGTAGCTCGTCGCCCACACGACGTCCAAGAGGGAAGGGACATAAGGTAGAAGACTACGAGGTAAAGAGAGGTATTTTTCTCTCTTGGCTCTCTCTTTGATTTTATCATTTCATGTGGCATGTTAATTAATTATCATGTTTGATTAATTCATTAATTAATGGTTGATAATTAATTATTGGACCCCGATAATAAACACAAAAATCGGTGATCCACTCGTCGCCTTTTCTGCGGTCAATTGGTTAGGCAAATTACAAGGCTCGATCTTTGAGATTGGCTAAGTTGTAATTCGAACCGATTGATATGATGACGAGATGGTTGTTTAGGAGACGGGTCTCCATTTGGATTAATTTTTATTCCATAGACATGGAGAGGTCTCTCAAGGATGACCATGTATTACCTTCGAAAACCCGCCAAGCCATACCCATCAGGGAAGTCTTCCACCACCAATGAACCCAAAGGTCCATTGGCTATCAACCTTTGAATTCTACTCAGGTTAATATGACCACCAAAGATATGTTTGGTTCATTTTTGAATGTTCTTTTTGTGGGGACCAGTGCCGTCGATAGAGAGAGGGGGGGTGAATATCAACTTGTAAAAATCATTCAAGAAACTTGTCGTAAATTTATCGTTCATTCTAGAGACAGAGTTAGTAGCACAGCGGAAAAATAGACAGAACGAAAAACCAAACGACAGAGTGCACACAGGTTTTTACTTGGTTCCCAACCCCAAAGGGTCATTATGTCCAAGGCCTAAGCACAGGAAATGCCTGTCCACTAATGGTCTCCTTTCTGGACTTTCCAGAGGCGGAAAACCCGTCTTACAGTGAATGATTTTCAATCAAAATATTAAGGAAAGTAAATGTAGAACGTAAATTCAAACCAAACAAAGCGTCGACGATCCTGGTCGATCTGGAACTCCGAAGTGCCGCACACTTCCTCCTGGAGCCTCTTTGGTCACACGACTTTGTCTCTAGCACTTTTCTTTTTCTTAGAATGCTTTGAATGTCATTGTGATTGTTGTTCTGAGTTGAGGGGTCGATCCCCTTTATATAGCGTTGTCTAGGGCACCTGTGTTGCTATAGGGCACCTAAGTTGTGGTCAAAAGTTCATCTGAAATGCTATCTTTGAGAAGCTGATAAAACCTCCTATCCAGGGTGCCCTAGACCCTCTAGGGCGCCTGAATCATTCAGGCACCTGGCATCCAGGGTGCCTGGCTTCTAGGGGGCGCCCTGGTTCAATGAGGGCGCCCAGGAAGCTGTGTTTTAGCCTCTTTGCATTTGTTTGCCTACCTTGTCTCTAATTTTAGGTACCTGTAAAATACACAAACACAAGACAAACACATATATATTCTTAGCCTTAACGAATTGGTTCTGACTTCGGATTTCCCGTGAAACCCTAGGTCGAACCAACGCCTATGTCCCTTCCCGGGGAACACTCCTTTCTCCTACTCCTCTCAGGAGAAGTTTTGCCAACCAGCCCATCCAGTTGGACTTTTGCCCAGCTTCACTCACCAGGACTTTTGCCCAATCTTACGACTAGGACTTATTACCCAGCTTCACTCACCAAGACTTCGGTGCCCAGCCCTCGGCCAGGACTTATTGCCCAATTCCTCGAATCAGGACTTCGTGCCCAGTCCACGACCAGGACTTATTGCCCAACCCTATGTCAGGACTTCGGTGCACAGCCCTCGGCCAGGACATATTGCTCAATTCCTCGAATCATGACTTCGTGCCCAACCCTCGGTTAGGTCTTCGTGCCTAGCTCGCGACCAGGACTTAGTGCCCAATCCATGATCAAGACTTAGTGCCCAATTCTTCGAACAAGGACTTATTGCCTAGGTTAACTAGGACTTTTCTTCACTTTGGTACTGACTTCTTGACTCACCCATTCCTTGTCAATGTATCACTAACTTAAGCATATTGTAAAACATTGAAACACTAGAGGAGGATATCACTGATGCATCTTGCACCAACAATCTCCCCCTTTTTGATGTTTGACAATGTCTTAAGTTAGATTGGATTAAAGGGTTAAGTTATGATCCTTGGGATAAACCTGAAAAAATTGATCTAATGATTTACTTTTTGACCCTTTGGGAAAAAAATTTCGAACTTACACTCTCTATTCCATTGGGAGAAAAAAATTTCTAACTTAAGCTCACTCTCCCCCTTTGTCATACATAAAAAAAATGACAAAACAAACTTGCACCAACAATGAAAATTTCAAAAAAAAAATTCTTTTCCTTTTGAATGTACTTAGTATAATTCTTTGTAAGCATATCATTTTTGATAAAACAATTTTTGAAACACTTCTCTTTTTGTTTGAAAATGACTAGGTACTAGTTAAAAAAACTAAGTACTTAAATTGCACCAAAAAACATTGTACTGTGAAAAGTATTGTTTACTTTGGAAAAATATTTTGTACATTTAGTAAAATATTTTGAACTTAGAAACTTTTTGCATTTAGGAAAATATTGCCTTAGAAAAAATTTTCATTTATAAAAGATTTCCAAAAATTGCATTCATAAAAGATTTTCACTTAAAAAAATTATGCACTTTAGAAAAATATTTTCACTTAGAGAAATATAGTGCATTTAGAAAAATTAATATTTTGAAAGAAATTTGAACTTGGTATTTTGAAAAATGTTTTGCGCAAAAAATTTGTACTTTGGAAAAAATATTGTGCACTTTAGAAAAATATTAGTATTTTGAAAATAATATTTTACACTTTTGAAAATTATTAGTACTTTGAAAAATATTTTGTACTTAAGAAATATTAGTACTTTGAAAAATATTTTATACTTAACAAATAATAAAAAAATCTTTTAGTATTATTTTTGTTTTGAAAACATAATATTTTACTTGACTTGGTTTCTTTTCCTGTTTGGCACAATCTTAGGAAACCTTGTTAACTCCAAGGACATTTCCCTAAGTGTCCTAGAAATTCTCTAAACCCAAGTAAATATTATTTACAAAAGTGATTCCATAAAAGAATAAGTTTTTGAAAGTGATTTTTAAGAAAAAAAATGACTTTAAAATGATAGTATTTTAAAGAGAAAATACTTATATTTTCAAAAAGATTCTGAATCTACAGTGTATGAAAATATTTTGAAATGTTCAATAATTCTTTTAATTTGACCTCCCCCTAAACTTGACATAATTCTCGGAAGCTTGTTGACTATAAGTAATCTTCCTCTGAGTCTTAGGATTTTATTCAGACCAAAAGAATTATATAATAATTAAAAATTGTCAGAAAATAGAATTACTTTCTTTTGACTTAGACTCCCCCTAAATCTGACACAATCCTAGGAGTTCTTGTAGATCAAGATGAAAACTACCTATGTATCTTTCAGGGTTTATCAAAATCAAAAGATTAATTTAAAACAATTTCTGACCGATATTTTGAAATGATAGTATTATAATTTTCAAAGAATTAATTTTCGAAAGAATGGAATATAATAAGTTTCTTAAACATTTTTCGAAAACATATTTTGAAGTGATAGTAATTTTTAAAGCACAAGACTTTTTGAAAAATATATATAAAAAAAAACACTCCGCCGGAACTCAACACCGTCTGACTCCATCAAAGTGCCTTAAGGGACTTTAGTGTTGACCTAAAAGGCTTGTGTCTAATTGTATAGGTCAAACAATTTTTCGAAAGGATATAATTTTGAAAATGTATTGTATATAAGTAATCAGACAAGCATGAAATCCATAAAAATATTATTATGTCAAAACATTATTTTAAAAATAGATTTTTAGAAAAATATCCTAAGAATTTTGAAAACAATTTTGAAAAGCATCTTTCAATTTATTAGTCCTTAACATCTCACCCATTCTAAATGTCTCAGTACAAGCAAACATGGTTGCCTTATGGGTGCATTGTGAGATGCTTGAGTAATTTTTCTTTGAATTAATGTTGAATCTATGATTTAATTAAAACTTGTGTTAGATTCAAATTTATCAAATAGTAAATAAAAAATGAGTTTCGATAATTGGCTTCCAGGTCTTGGCGAGGTACAGAGGCCTTCTTTGGTCATAGCCCTATTAGGGCAACAATCCTTTCCTTGACAAACCCTTTTACCGAAAGTTCATTTTCAAGTTACTTCTTGAAAAATTTTGATCTAACTAGCTTAGGTTTTGGATTGGTAGCTTCGGCTGGTTCCACCAGATTAAACAGACCAAGTAAGGTACACTTTACCCCACTTGACCTTATTAGAAGGGCTTCCCTAACGTTCTATCATCTGACCTCGATCTAATACTATGTTATTCAAGTTTGAAGTAAGTATTTTGTCCTTAACTAACCGTTCTAAATCATGCAGAAATTTAAACATGAATGTCATGACATATATTTTAAAAAAATTAGAAAATGCATGAGCATGACATTTATGCATGATTCAATCAAGTCAAGATATTTTTAATTAAGTTTCTAATAATGTATCAAATTCTTGATTTGATACATATCATGTGACCCCGCGAATAGCCAACCCAATTTGACATATTTAATTTTATTAAATTGATTGTTGCAATTGCGTAAGATTTTATTTAGTTTAAGTTTAAGTTATTCAGATTTAATTAGAGGTTAAAATTATTTAAGAGTTAGAGTTAATGTTGAGGATATTTAAGAATTAATTGGAATTAAATTAATTAAGAATTAATTGAAGTTACATTAATTAAGAATTAATTGAAGTTAAATTAATTAAAAATTAATTGGAGTTAAATTAATTAAGAATATGAAGTTAAATTAATTGGGACAAATTGATGTTAAATTAATTAAGAATTAATTTAAGTTAAATTAATTAATAATTAATTGAGGTAAAAACAATTAAGGTTAAATTAACATTAAAATAATTAAGATTTAATTAAGGTTAAAATAATTAGGATTTAATTAAGGTAAAATAATTAAGATTTAATTAAGAATTAAACTAATTAAAGATTAATTAGGATTAAATTAATTAAGGATAAATTAAAATTAATTTAATTAAGGATTAATTAAAATGAAATTAATTAAGGATTAATTAAAATGAAATTAATTAAGGATTAATTAAAATGAAATTAATTAAGGATTAATTAAAATGAAATTAATTAAGGATTAGTTAAAATGAAATTAATTAAGGATTATTTAAAATGAAATTAATTAAGGATTAATTAAAATGAAATTAATTAAGGATTATTTAAAATGAAATTAATTATGGATTAAATTGAGTTAAATGTTTTGGGTTTAAATGCATTAATTTCATTATTTCAAAAATGTCTGATTTATCTATTATTACTTCTACATTCAATTTTTCAAGTTTTTCAAATACTTCTGCTTTGTTTGAATTTTTGTAGATTTTATTAACTGTTGTCTTGATTCTTGAAAATTCATCTTCCTCTCATCCTCATCATCAATGTCATATTCTTCTATATCTTCATAGTAAGTAGAGTAATTTTCAGGGTTGTTAATTAATGTTTCATAATATCCAAGAAGTTATCAGAATTAACCAGGAAATCAATATTAATTAAATCTTCATTCAATTTTATAGAAGTTTCTAGATTATCAGCATTATCTTCAGATAAAATATTAGAATAAATAATAGATTTATCATTATTCTCAAAAATATCTTTTATATCAGAAAATTCTTCAAAATTATCTTTGATATCATCATTATCCATTGAACTATCTTTAATATCCTCATAAAAATGTTCAGAATTATCTTTAATAATATCAGAAAAATTATAAGAATTAATTCTAAAAATTATTGCATTGATATTAAAGATTAAAAGGTTAATTCTTGATATTTTAATATTATCTACATTTGGTAATTCGTTATGCAAAATATTAACTTGACTATACAAAAAGTCTAATTTTTCAGAAAAATTATCTAACTTATCTAAATTATCATATGCTTATGCAAGAATTTGAAAATCTTTCAAATCCTAAACTTTTCGTACCTTGGACAGACACTGATTCTTGTAGTGTCCGTGCTTTTCACATTTTAAGCACTTGATTTGACTCTTGTCTCTCCGGACTCCAGGCGCTGGTACCTCCTTTGCCGCCGGTGGTGATGATCAAGTCTTACGAGTAGGACACTGATTTTTATAGTGTCCTTTGTGTTGGGACCGGGTGCATGTTGACATGGATACGGGTTCGTAATTTCAAAATTAATTACGTGCAGCGGAAGGTTTAGCATAAATAATTTCTCTAAATCATTTAACCACACATCTAAGCATGCAAGTTTATCTTGTGTAGACATGATCATATATTTGAAATTTTGCAAAACATAAACTAATTTACGTATTACCTCGCGTAACTCGAAGGAATGGATGAGATCCAACCATAAGCGTCCCTTGGAAGCTCCGCCTCTATTTGCGTCCACGACGAGTATCTTCGGGATGACTTCGCAAAGCCACGAGTTTCGTGTTCTCGAGAACTACTAGATTCTCCGAGAACGCGACGAGAAAAACCAAGAGAGAAGTCGGAAGACTAGTCACAAAATGATGGTCGGAATCAAAATTCCGGCGAAGGAAAAAAAGAGGCTTGCGGCAAAAAGGATCCTTGAGGCAAACTCTAATTCCGGCAGCACCTTCTTCCGGCCAAGAGATGGCTGGAGCTTCCTTCTCCGGCAGCAGGTGGTGGTCAGAGGGAAAGGGAAGGCGCGGCTGGCTGGTGCTCCTTCTTGGGGCTAGTTGGCGCACGAGAAGAAGGGGAGAAGAGAAGGAGAGAAAGAGAGGGAGAGAGCCTATGCCTTCATCTCTTCGATTATCACCCAAGCCTTGCCTTGGGTCCTTTATATAGTGGCCTCTCAACCATCAAGCCTCTCAAATATGGAATAACTTATTCCATCATGCCAAGTTTGATTTTATATCATGGTTAAAATCATATTTTAATTCATGATAAAAATCAATCAAGTCTCTTCTCTCCTATGGAATAAATTTCCTTAACATGGTAAATCAATCATGGATTGATTTTATAAAATAAACCAATCCATGGTTCATTTTAATTTCCATGAAAAATAAACCAAACCTTGGTTTATTATAAAAAAAATTATATCATCCATAATTTTATAAAACAAACCACACTTGGTTTATTTTATAAATTGAAGCAAAAAACTTGGTTCTCTTCCTTTGTTGTGGTTGGCCAAGCAAAGAGGATGGAGGCCCTCTTTGGCCGGCCCATCCAAGCCAAGCCCCAATGAATTAAACTTATTTAATTCATCTATTAAGTTTTCAAAAGACTTAGCTATTTTATGCTTCCGATGCGTCTCTGAAAAATTCAGATTCGACTTATCGTTTGGCTCAACCAAACCTAATCTCTCTTGATTAGAAAATCCAATTTTCAACTCGTTTTAAATCCCTCGGATTACTCGTAGTGCGTGTGACTAAATAGGCATTCGATTTATGTTGGCCGTCTATATTTAATCAATTAATTATAGAACGATCATGAGTTGCACCTAGTAGTACATCATGATCCCCAATTAATCGAAAGATCAACGGTTGACCTCAGAAACAATTCTGAAACCCTTCAGCAGCTATAATGAATCGTGCCTCATTCCCTTCATCATCTTATACCCACTTGGTTTAGGACATGGTCTATGTGTGTCAGTCCCCACTAGGCTGACTACGTCACACCTAGCCAAAGTAACGTTTTCTCGTCCTACGGATTCTAATTACGCTCATGTATTTAAGAGATTCATACTCTAAACATGTCATGCTCTGGCCAGAGACTTCGAGTTACAATCTGACGATAGGCCTCGGGTATACATCTCCTCGCAAGGAGTGGTGAATCCTTTGTAGGCTGTTCAAACATCTTCGTGCACTTCGGCTTATACCCAATAATCCTGGGTCCACACCTCCTTGGAGATGCTTGCTTAAGATGTCAAAGTATAAGTCTCCATGACCAAGATGACTTGAACACCGCAAGTCAAAGGAGCATCGCACTTAAGCTGCAGTAAGAACTTCACTAACATATCTATATATAGACTACCATATGAAATTTTACAGCCAGTCACTCCAATGAACTAGTTCCCTTAACTAGCATTCATGTTTATCTCCGGACATCACAATGTCACCAGCCAGTGAGAATCAGCTGATTAGAGAATAACCCATACTAGTCTCAACAGAATTGATAGTGTCCGTATTTATCAATTCATCGACTAGGGACAATTTCAATATTTCACAATTGCACATGTAGAGGTAATCACTAGTTGTGAATTCATCACAAATTCTCTCATGCTGTGAATTGTATTGCGGACATTCAGTAAATGAGTTTAAGATCTCAATCAAATACACAAACATGTATACTCAAATAGTGAATATTCATTTATTAAAATAAATGATTACAATCATAAGGCGATTGCCTTAGGACACTTCTCTCATATCACTAACACTCTGTCCGTTCACTTGAAACATGTAATATGAAATATAAAATTTACAATAATTAAAGAAAATACCTGATTCACCCCTGGGCTCCCCCTTAACTCCTGGCGTCTTTGCTCTATTGGCTGTTAGTCCGGTGAAGAGTTAGTTTGATCGTTCATTCTAGATACAGAGTTAGTAGCACAGAAAAAAATAGACAGAACAAAAAACCAAACGACAGAGTGAACACAGGTTTTTACTTGGTTCCCAACCCCAGGGTCAGTACGTCCAAGGCCTAAGCACGGGAAATGCCTGTCCACTAATGGTCTCCTTTCCGGACTTTCCGGAGGCAGAGAAACCCATCATACAGTGCACCATTTACAATCAAAATATTAAGGAAAGTAAATGCAGAACATAAATTCAAACCAAACAAAGCGTCAATGATCATGGCCGATCTGGAACTCCGAAGTGTCGTGCACTTCCTCCTTAAGCCTCCTTGGTTGCAGGGATTCGTCTCTAGCACTTTTCTTTCACTTGAAATGCTTAAAATGTTGTTGTGATTGCTGTTCTGAGTTGAGGGGTCGAACCCCTTTATATAGCCTTGTCTAGGGCGCCTGTGTTGCTATAGGGCGCCTCAATTGTGATCAAAAGTTCATCTAAAATGCTATCTTCGCGAAGCTGATAAAACCTCCTATCCAGGGTACACTAGACCCTCCAGGGTGCCTGAATCATTCAGACACCTAGCATCTAGGGTACCTGGCTTCTCGGGGGCGCCCTGGTTTAATGAGGGCATCTAGGAAGCTGTGTTTCAGCCTCTTTGCGTTTGTTTGCCTGCCTTGTCTCCAATTTTGGGTACTTGTAAAATACACAAACACAAGGCAAACACATATATATTCTTAACCTTAACGAATTGGTTCTGACTTAGGATTTCCCGTGAAACCATAGGTCAAACCGATGCTTATGTTCCCTTCTGGGGAACGCGCCTTTCACCTACTCCTCTCAGGAGAAGTTTTGCCAACCGGCCCATTCGGTTGGACTTTTGCCCGGCTTCACTCACCAGGACTTTTGCCAAATCTTTCGACCATGAATTATTGCCTAGCTTCACTCACTAGGACTTCGGTGCTCAGCCCTCGGCTAGAACTTATTGCCCATTTCCTTGAATCAGGACATCGTGCCCAACCCTCAGTCAGGTCTTCGGTGCACAACCTGCTACCAGGACTTAGTGCCCAATCCATGATCAGGACTTAGTGCCCAATTCTTCAAATCAGGACTTATTGCCTAGGTTAACTAGGAATTTTCTTCACTTTGGTACTGACTTCTTGACTCACCCTTTCCTTGTGAATGTATCACTAACTTAAGCATATTGTTAAACATTGAAATACTAAAGGAGGATATCACTGATGCTTTTTGCACCAACACTTTTCTCTTATTATGATTAGATGAAGAGTTATTAATTTCTATTTACATCGTGGGAGAAATTGGATTAAGAGTATACAAATTGCCAACCAATGCACCAGAACAGATAATCTCTCTATTCCATTTGATAACAACCTTGTCATTAAAAGAAACAGAATATCCTGTAGGATCATTTTTGGTGTGCTAGAGGGGGTGAATAGTGTTTTCCAGTTCGTTCTTGTACCTACGTTGTTAGTTGCACAGGGGAAACAATAATAGAGAAAACAAACAACGCTAACAAACCACTTTTACTTGGTATCCACCCCGGTCGGGTGACTAATCCAAGAATCCGTCGGTGGATCACTCCCCGGATAACCTCCGGCTAGCTCTCGTCGCTCCTTGTGGGTGGAGAAACCTCACCACAACACCTTGAGAACCTCTGAGCACAAAGACTACTGTTTGACCCTTAACCATGACCAAACTCGTCAAGAATCTCAGCCCAAACCAAGTTCTCTTTAAATAGAACTTGGGTTGAAAACCTCGATGGCAGTCGACTGCTCCTAGGGCAGTCGACTGCCCCACTCAGAATTCGACCGTTGACAGCCCCAACGTTCAAATCCAGCTATACACCAGTCGACTGCTCCCAGAGCAGTCGACTGGTCCAGGGCCAAAACCATTCTGTGAGTTCTGGCAGTCGACTGGACAATCCCCAGTCTACTGCCCAGCTTACCACAACACTCCTACTCACTTTCTTGGCCCTCCTCCATGTGTGCCTTCAGGTCCTCTCCTTTGGCTTGCCCCTTGAAGTCCTCTTCCACCGGCTATCGTCCCTCGGATGCGCACGCAAGTCCTCGACTTGCCTCCATGCCACCCTTCACGTGTGCCCTTGAAGTCCACTTCCCAGCTTGCCCTTGGAGTCCTCCTCCCTCGGCTCTTGTCCCTTGCCTCAGCTGACTTAACATGTGTAAACCTGTACAACCTGTTAGTGATATGAAAGAAGTGTCATAAGGCAATCGCCTTATGATTGTAAACATTCATTTTAATAAATGATAATTCACTATTTGAGTATACATGTTTGTGTATTTGATTGGGATCTTAAACTCATCTACTGAATGTCCGCAATACAATTCACAGCATAAGAGAATTTGTGATGGGATCACAACTAGTGATTATCTCTAAATGTGCAATTGTGAAGTATTGAAAATATCCCCAGACAATGAATTGATAAAACGGACATTATCAATTCTGTTGAGACTAGCATGGGTTATTCTCTAATCAGCTGATTCTCACTGGCTGGTGACATTGGGATGTCTGGAGATAAACATGGATGCTAGTTAAGGGAACTAGTTCATTGGAGTGACTAGCTGCAAAACTTCATATGGTAATCTATATAGATATGTCAATGAAGTTCTTACTGCAGCTTAAGTGCGATGTTCCTTTGACTTGCGGTGTTCAAGTCATCTTGGTCATGGAGACTTATACTTTAACATCTTAAGCAAGCATCTCCAAGGAGGTGTGGACCCAGGATGATTGGGTATAAGCCGAAGTGCCCGAAGATGTTTGAACAACCTACAAAGGATTCACCACTCCTTGCGAGGAGATGTATACCCAGGCCTATCGTCGGATTGTTACTCAAAGCCTCTGGCCAGAGCATATCATGTTTAGAGTATGAGTCTCTTAAATACATGAGAGTAATTAGAAATCCAAGGGACGAGAAAGACACTACTTGGGCTAGGTGTGACGTAGTCAGTCTAGTGGGGACTGACACAAACAGACCATATCCTGAACCAAGTGGGTATAAGATGGTGAAGGGAATGAGGCACGATTCATTAGAGCTGCTGAAGGGTTTCAGAATTACTTCTGAGGTCAACCGTTGATCTTTCGATTAATTGGGGGTCATGATGTACTACTAGGTGCCACTCATGATCGTTCTATAATTAGTTGATTATAGACGGCCAACATAAATCGAAAGCCTATTTAGTCACACGCACTACGAGTAATCCGAGGGATTTAAAACGAGTTGAAAATTGAATTTTCCGATCAAGAGAAATAAGACGAATCTGAGTTAATCAGAGGCGCAAAGGAAGCTTAAAATGGCTAAGTCTTTTGAAGGCTTATTGGGCGAATTAAATGAGTTTAATTCGCGATGGGTTCGGCTCGGTTTGGCCGGCCAAAAAGGGTGCCAACCCTCATTGGTTTGGCCGGCCAAAGCAATGGGGAGAAACCAATTTATTTGGTTTAATTAATAAAATAAATCTAGCGCGATTTGTTTTATAAATTATGGATAAATAAATTTGTATAAAGAAATTTATATAAAGAAATTTATAGAAATTTATTCTTTTTATGGAAATTAAAATGATCCATGGAATGGTTTATTTTAATTTTATAAAATCAATTATGAATTGATTTTTCCATAATAAAGAAAATTTATAAATTTCTTGTAAAATTTATTCCATAATAAAAGGAGAGATGTATTTGTTTTATTATAAAGTTAGTTATAATAAAACTAGGCTTAAACGGAATAATTCATAAGAAAATTTATAGGATAAATTTCTTATGAAAATTCCGTTAAGAAGGAGACTTGGCAAGGGAGATGCTACTATATATAGGAACCAAAGGCAAGCCTTGAATTCCAAAAAGAGTAATCAAGAGATTAATTCTCTCCCTCTCTCTCTCTTATTCCCTTCCTCCCCTTCTCCTTCCCACCTAGGGTCGGCGCCCCTTAGTTTACCCTAGGGCCGGCGCCTCCTCCTCCAAGGGCCGGCGCACCTTCTTCTCCAAGAGTTGGCGTGAGCAACCTCCATCAAGAAGGAGCCAAGGAAGAAGAAGAAGAAGCAGAACGCAACTCCTTCCTTCCCGGAATTTAGATTCCGTTTCATGGTGGTTAGTTTCCTTTCTTCTCTCTTGATCTTCTAGTTGTGCCTTTAGAGAATCTAGTAGTTCTCGTCGGCACAAAACTCGTGACTTTGCGAAGTCATCCCGAAGAGAACTCGGCGTGGACGTGAATAGAGGCGGAGCTTCCAAGGGACGCTACGATTGGATCTCGTCCCTTACTTCGAGTTACGCGAGGTATTGAAGTAAATTAGTTTACTTTCGCAAAATTTTAATTTATGATCATGTCCACACATCATAAGGTCGCATGCTAGATACGTGGTTGAAAATAATTTAAGAAATTATTTATGCTAATTCTTCCGCTGCACGTAAATATTTAAAAATTTACGAACCCGTATCCTTGTCAACATGCACCCGGTCCCAACACAACCTGCACACTCAACATACACATATGAGAACACAAGGGAAACCTAACTTAAATCCTTTGCCCAAACATCAAAACACCTGGTCCCTTCGGACCACAGATTGCCTCAACAATCTCCCCCTTTTTGATGTTTGGCAATACATTTAAGTTAGGGAAAAAAGATAGTAGTCAATATCAAAAACCATGCTAAACAAATGCATATGCAATGCAAAAAAATGGATCCTATCCCAAGGCATCCTACACCTAACCCCCCAAGTTAAGACTTTTTCACACCTAACTTCCCAAGTTAGGAATTTCCACACCTAACTTCCCAAAGTTAGGAATTTTCCACACCTAACCCTCCAAGTTAGGAATTTTCTACACCTAACCCTCCAAGTTAGGACTTTTCAACACCAAAACGGGCTTTTTAAAGCTTCTCCAAAGCTCCCCCTACATTGGACTTACAAAGACTTTTTAAGAACCTGTCCAAGGTTCCCCTTACGCCAAGAATGAAGCAACCATGCTCCCCCTTAATCTCAACTCCCCCTAAACCTAGGGTTTCATGCAAAGGTAAGTTTGGCTTCCCAACTTAAACCCAAACATCTCCCCCTTTGCCATACATCAAAAAGACCCCAATAATAACCCAATTATTGGTTCTTTTAATCCCCAATGACCATAAACAATGCGTACTAGCCCCCCATACACTTGTTTTGCATCATTTGGACACATACCCAGCTGTTGATACAAAATTCAGCCATTACCAGTCGACTGCCCCCCAGGGCAGTCGACTGATACTCTGAAAATCAGAATTTCATCTTTTTGACGAAATTCAGAAATGCGTCAGAAATTTCACAAATCTCCAAAAATTCCCAAATTTTGTGGAGACATTTGTGGTACCCATACCTACTGGAAAAAATACATTCCAAAATGTATCTATCACTATTTTTATATTTGACACAAAACCCAAAACTAGCAAAAAGGTTCACTCAAACCTTAACCAAAAGTCCTAGTTTTGGTTTTCCCTTGATGTCTCTGCCCATGCCAACCCACAATGCATCCCTAGCATTGATTTACATGGAAATTACACACCAAAAACTAATTTTCATGCAATATGACCCCAATGTCATATTTCCATGCATGAAACTCAAAAACGCCGTGCCAAAATCCAAGAATTGAGATTCAAGTCCGTCTCCAATTCTTTTGGCATACTCCATGGTTCATCTAGACCTCTAGGAGCACCCCCTCCCAAGGTCCATTCACCATATATCCCAATGGCTCCTAGAGCTCCCCCTTGAGCTCTTAGCCCTAGCCACCTCCCTAGGTGACTCAACCATCACTAGGCTACATCGATGTTCCACCGGTGACTCTTGACTTACAAACTAGACACTCGTAACCTTGGACACCTCGTCTTTAGTTAAGTCCTTCTTTTTCCCTTTAAATGGCACCCCTTGCCATTTTTGGACTCCCCCTTCTTGCCATAATCATATGCTACCCTAGCATATTTCTTCCCCTTGGCATGAGAGTTCTTAGACCGCTATCCCAACCCCGATCTATTATTGGTGCGATTTAAGCCACCCAACACCATATCTAAACCCTTAGATCCAATAGTGAATCTCTCTAGGATTTTCTCTAACCTATCAAGCTTTTCTCTTAAAGCTTGATTTTCCCTTTCTAGGTTCCTAAACCTAGAATCCATATGTCCACTTTGGATATTCCTAGACCTACCCTCCTTTCTAGGCACGTTCCTCCCCTTCTTGAGATTTTTACCTTGATCCTTAGGTCTAGAGGTCTTTGATTTTTCATGATGCATGACCTTTCTAGGATTTTGATCTACCTTGTTAACCCTACTCCTATCATTATATCTAAAACCATGGTTATGCACAATTAAGCAATTTTCATTAAGCCTAGCATGCATGGATGAATGATTTACACTATTTTCAACATTCATAGAGGAACTAACATTTGAATTGCATTCTAATTTACGGTTAGGGATTACCTCCCTTACCCTTGTAGTTCTCCTTGATGTGAGCTCCTCTTCCTTCTTTGCTCTTTCTCCCATGTCCTCAAGTGTCCCATTTTCTTGAGCTCCTTCTTCCTTGGACACTTGGTGTAGTAGTGCCCTAGCTCACCACACGTGAAGCATCTAATTCTTTTCTTCTTCTCTTGGGCTTCCCCAATCCTACATCCCTTGTTAGAATTTAAATGAATTGAAATGGGTCTAGATTTTACCTCCATTTTACCTTTCGGACACTTGTCCTTGTAGTGCCCCTTTTCATTACACCCAAAGCATGTGATATGGTCCTTGGCTCTTGCTTTGGTGGAGGTTGGAGCTTCTTCTTCAACCTTTGATGATGTGGATGCCTCCTCTTGATCCGGTATAGATGAAGGTCTCTCCTCCCCCTCAATCCTTGAAATCGATACCTCCTCTTCTTCTCTTGAGGAGGTTGATGATCTTTCACTCTTTTCCTCACTTGAAGATGTAGATAGTTCCTTTTCTTCTTCTTCTTCTTGACTCATTTGACTTTTCTCCTTGGGCTCTTGAACTTGTGTAGGACTCTCATGATATTCTTTCAAATTGCTCCACAATTCACATGCATTTTGGTATGCCATACACAACTCAAAATTTTGTTAGGCACAATATCAATCAATATACCCATTACCTTTTCATTTGCCCTTGCTTGTTCTTGTTGCTCTTGATTCCAGTACCTAGGTCTAAGCCTCTTCCCGTGCTTATCCTTTGGAATCTCGAAGGGCTCTTCAAGCGCGATCTGAAGGTCCCACTCCATTCCGAACCATGCCTCCATTCTCGCTTTCCAATATCCGATATTCTCATGGTCGTAGGCCGGCGGAGTGTAGATATCGTCCCCAAATTTGTCTTCCATTTCCTTTTCCCTCTAGCGTATGCTCCCTCGGCGGTTAGTCCGATCAAGAGCGGTCCTCGCTCTGATACCAACTGTAGGATCGTTTTCGGTGTGCTAGAGGGGGTGAATAGCGTTTTCCGGTTCGTTCTTGTACCTACGTTGTTAGTTGCACAGCGGAAACAATAATAGAGAAAACAAACAACGCTAACAAACCACTTTTACTTGTTATCCACCCCGGCCGGGTGACTAATCCAAGAATCCGTCGGTGGATCACTCCCCAGAAAACCTCCGGCTAGCTCTCATCGCTCCTTGTGGGTGGAGAAACCTCACCACAACACCTTGAGAACCTCTGAGCACAGAGACTACTGTTTGACTCTTAACCAAGACCAAACTCGTCAAGAATCTCAGCCCAAACCAAGTTCTCTTTAAATAGAACTCGGGCTGAAAACCTCGATGGCAGTCGACTGCTCCCAGGGCAGTCGACTGCTCCCAGGGCAGTCGACTGCCCCACTCAGAATTCGACCGTTGAGAACCTCAACGTTCGAATCCAGCTGTACACCAGTCGACTGCTCCCAGAGCAGTCGACTGGTCCAGGGCCAAAACCATTCTGTGAGTTCTGGCAGTCGACTGGACAACTCCCAGTCGACTGCCCAGCTTACCACAACACTCCTACTCACTTTCCTGGCCCTCCTCCACATGTGCCTTCAGGTCCTCTCCTTTGGCTTGCCCCTTGAAAGTCCTCTTCCACCGGCTATCATCCCTCGGATGCGCACGCAAGTCCTCGACTTGCCTCCATGCCACCCTTCACGTGTGCCCTTAAAGTCCACTTCCCGGCTTGCCCTTGGAGTCCTCCTCCCTCAGCTCTTGTCCCTTGCCTCAGCTGACTTAACATGTGTAAACCTGTACAACTTGCACACTCAACATATACATATGAGAACACAAGGGAAACCTAACTTAAACCCTTTGCCCAAACATCAAAACACCTGGTCACTCCGGACCACAGATTGCCTCAACATATCCATCCAAAAACAATTTAGAATCTGAAATTAAATTCTTTCTAAATGAAGGTACATAAAGACAATTTCTCAAAATCAAATATTTATTTTTAGCAAAAGATAAATAGACATCTCCCATTGCAATAGCTTCCACCTCCGTAGCATTGACCATGTTGACAGTAATCTCGCCCTCATGTAGTCATCTAGTTTCTTGGAACCATTGCAAAGAATTGTAGACATGATCAGTGGCTCCCGTATCTACACACCAAGTACTGGTAGATGTTGGATCGAGAAAAACGATAGAGGGGGGGGTGAATATCGTTAAAACTTTTCGGATTAAAGAAAGAGCAAATACGCAGCGGAGATAAACAAATCACACAGAAACACAAGTAGATTTTTACTTGATCGGAGTCACGGTCGGCTCCTACTCCAAGGCCCACGGTCCTTGACCGTTTACTTTGGGCAATACTATAATCGCGGGAAAAGGATTTACAATTTTAAGTACAACAGTATTTCAAAAAATTGAAATGCTACCCTTTGTGTTACCGATGCCCGATGTAGATCGTATTTCGGTGCAGAGGGTCATCGTTGGTGCTGAGATCTCGAAGTTGGAGTTTGCCGGGGTGTAGCGCTTGAACGAAAAGCTTTGGAGCATTGAGAAATTGTGTTGTTGAAGCCTTAGGGTCGAGCCTCTTTTATAGTGCTCAAACGGGCGCCTGATAGGTTGGGGGCGCCTGACACGTGCCCTCTAATCTGTGAATCCTTATCCGCGGGCTTGGTCAGCGCTTATCCTCTCCACTTGGGCGCCTGAACTGATGGGGGCGCCCGTGACCCCACGAGCGCTTGATCCACCTTGGTTCAGTGGCTTCGCAGCTAGGTTTTGGATTTTCCCTTCATTCTTGGGCTCCCGTATCCTTACGGGTGCCTATCTCCATTCGGGCGCCTAGGCCCAGTGAAGCACCTTCACTTGCAGACGATCAATCCTTCGACCCTCCAACTTAGGTTAGTCCCAAAAACATAATAAGCAATAATTACAGTCGTAGCTATCTTGGTTCTGACTTCGGGTTTCCCAAATGGAACCCTAGGTCGAACTAACACATACTGTTCCCTCGACGAGGAACGCGTCCTCACGTACTCCTCTCAGGAGAGTTTACCTTTTACCAACCGGCTCCTTCGGTTGGACTTTTGCCCGATCCCCCTGACCAGGTCTTCGTACCCAACATTCGGTCAGGTCTTCGGTGCCCAGCCCCTTGCTAGGACATCGTGCCCAGTCCTCGACCAAGACTTCTTTGCCCGACTTTCGGTCAGGTCTTCTTGCCCAGTCCTTGACCAAGACTTCTTTGCCCAGCCCTTTGCCAGGACTTCTTGCCTAGTGCACCTAGAACTTCTTCCTGCACACTCAGTGAACAAGTTAGACAACAATAATATCTTAACTTCTGAATCCTTTGCCATTATCAAAACCCAGGTTTGACTTAGGTGTTGCCTGCACCAACAATCTCCACCTTTTTGATTTATGGCAACCCGGTTCAAAAAGTTAAGTTAAACAAATAGGTAAAGTACCAGATATAATTTCCTCCCTTGGAAGAAATCTACCCCTGAGTTTTTCAAAAATTCGTGCGGTTTTTGAAAATGTTTCTAAGTCTTTGTTTCTAAAATGAAAGAGATTTCAGGTTTTCAATACTTAGAAAATTTTCAAAAAGGTTTTTTAAGTTAGAAAAATTTTTCAAAATATTTTTGAGTTGGGCACTTAGAAAATTTTTCAAAACATTTAGTTTTAGAACTTAGAAAATTTTCAAGAGAATTTTGAAGTTTTGACACAGAGAAAATTTTCAACCAGAAAATTTTTAGAGTATGTACTTAGAATGTTTTCGAAAATAATTTCGAGTTAAGTAAATTTTCAAACTTTCAAAAAGAGCTTAAGTACTTAGTGGAATTTTCAAATAGAAATTAACTTTCAAAAAGAGCTTAAATACTTAGAGGAGTTTTAAAACAGAAATTTACTTTAAAAAAACTTAAGTACTTAGAGGAATTTTCAAACAGAAATTAACTTTAAAAAAAACTTAAGTACTTGGAGAACTTTACTTTTTAAAAAAGGAGATAAAAGTTTTGAATTTTGAAAAAAAAATTATAATTTTAAAACCTTCATTTCTCTCCTTTCCAATCTCTCCCCCTTTTCCATATATAAAAAAAATATAGCAAAAAAAAAGAGTAAGGAAAGTAAGGTGCTGTATTGAACCAATTCTAAGTATAAACTGAACCAAATCAATTTAAAATTCCTCTTTCGGGTCCTGTCTATCCTAGTTAGCTACTTACTAACTGTTATAAACAGTAGCTTTCGCTAGGGTTAGTCAAGTTAATTGATCTGATCAAGTTAGGTTTTCTAATCTTGACACTTAACCTGATTACTGTTTAATTGGTATTTATTGCCCAATTAATGCAGATGCACTGACCTAAAGCATCTTGAATCAAGGCATAGACCTAAGCATCTCAACCCAGTCTAGGTTATCAATCAAAAGTACCCTAAGGTGCTTGTGAGATGCTGGCTGCTAGATCTATAGGTGCATGCAGTTCTAGGGTTAGGGCCTAAGCTAAGTCCATTTGCAAAAAAACCCTAGTTTTGAAGGGGGTATGTTTTGAAAAAATCTAAATCAAAAAATAAAAAAAAATGATTTTGCAAATTAAATAAGAACCAAAACAGTTTTTGAACAGAAACATAAGTAGAGCAGTCCTATTCTACCAAGCATAACATCACAATTGACTTAGTATACTAATTGAAATGGTAAGTAATCACTGAGGTAAATGCAGAAAAATCAAACTAAAGTCAAGTGCAAGTCAAGTACGAGTCAAGTACAAGTCAAATAGTTCACACTGCACTAGAATAGGCTGAAAATGTCAATATGAACTAAGAGGATGGGCCAGGCTGGTAAGATGGGCCAGGCTGCCAGGATTGAAACAGCGGCATCATTTTATTGTATCGTGTGTCGCTCGTTTCTCAATTGGCTCGGATGGCGTCCATCTGCTCGATGTGATAGGCCTCGACCTCCTCCCTGAGACTGTGTAACTCCGTCTGCAATGATGTGATGCGCTGGTCGGTAGTCGGTGGGGGTGGCTCCTGTAACTGCTTGTTGATCTCGGCTGTGAGATCAGCTATGTCTACCTCCACCTCCTTGCCGGAGTCATCCTGTCATCTGGCTCTCTCCCGTCTCCACGCTAGGACCCCCGTGGCCGAGATGTCTAACCCCGCTAAAGAAATATTCCTAATCCCTATCTTGTCGAACTCAGTCATCGAAAGAATCTCTCCGGCAGTGATGTCGTGACCGTGGTGATGAAGAAGGGAGGTTATGATATGGCAGTAGGGTGTACGAACTCGATCGTGTGTGGATATGCTGGAGGCATAAATGATGGTACGGAATATGTGGAGACCTATGTCGATATCAAGCTGATGAATCATGGCATAGAGTAAAAAAGTGTGAAATGGTCGCATGGTCGCGACATCTCGAGTGGTAAGTGGGAGAACACAATGAACTATCACTCGGTAAAGGGCATAATCTTGGACTCGGAGGTCAACGGATTGAAAACGCCGAGCCAACGGATTTCGCACATCTCCAAAGAAATACGAGTAAAGAGTGTCTAAAGTAATGTATGAATAGGGGGTGCGAAGGGCGAGTCGGCCGAAGGATAACAAGAAAAGGTCGACTGCGAAGGTCATAGTCTGAGAAACTGATTAAACAAAGTCGAAGAAATGGTTAGGGGAGTGCCTTGAATGGTGGTAGAGTAGAGTAGGTCATCAATTTTGACAAGGTTGCTGTCAAACTCTGCACACAGGGTTGAGTTTACCAGATGTGTACAAAAGACTAGGTGGTCTAGTTGATAAAAGTTGATTGCGTCCATCGCTAAGGGACAGGATTGGGTAAAAATTTGCCTATTTAGAAAACTAGTCTTTATAGGCTTATTAGTGGTTTGGGCAAACTTCTTGAACAATTCTAGGTTGGGAAACCTCGGGTCGGGGCTAGGTTCGGCCACAGGGTTGGGTTGAGAGACGCGATGCTTTCTAGATATTTAAAGAAAATGAAATTGCAATGATGTATTTAATAAGTGATAAAATGAAATTGCAAAAAGAATGCATAAAAAGATTGATACTGGGGCGACATTTTCGAAGTCAAGCGTTTGAAGACTAGCAAGGAGGTCTGGGCGCCTTGGGAAGAAGAGGAGTGAAGGAAAGTTTTGATTTTGGTGTGGCAAATGAAGGGAAACTAGGTGGCCTTATATAGGGGTTGGTCGGGTGCATGGGAGGTCTCAGACGCCTGGTTCAGGTGTCAGCTACCTTTGGCATCTTTTGCTGCTTTGACCGAAGGCATTGGGGGCGCCCGTGAGGACCCGGGCGCCTGCAGTCAGCTGTCATTCATGGCAGCTTTTGCTGCCTTAAATGGAGATAAAGACCTTGGCGCCTGATAGGTCACGGGCGCCCGGGTCAGCTGGGTAGGGTTGACAGCTTTTGCTGTCTCGGTCGAAGGGAAAGTTGGGGGCGCCCGATAGGTCATGGGCGCCCGAGCTGACAATAGTTTGACTATTGACCAGTTTGACCATTTGACCAGTTTTGATTGTTTTGACCCGGTTTGACTCTTTTGACCAACTAACAATTAGGTCAATTAAGCTCTAAATTGCATGATTTAGTATTTTTATGAGTTTGAGTTAGATCCTAACCATCTCACCCAGTCTATTGTTATCAATCATGTTAACCTTATGAGTTTTGTGCGACAGGTTTTAATAGATGTAAAAATTTTATTTTGAAAAATATGATTAATTTTGAAAAGTTGAATTAATTTTAAAAACCAGTTCAATTGAATTTTAATTTTTAAAAGGTGGTTGAATCTAAGATTAATTAAAATTTGTGTTAGATTCAAATCTGACAAAAGTAAAGTGAATTTAGTTTTCAATAATCGGCTTCCAGGTCTTGGCGAGACACTAGGCCTTCTTTGGTCGTAGCCTTATTGGATCTTCAACCCTTTCCTTGACAAAGCCTTTTATTGAAAATCCATTTTCAAGTTACTCCTTAAAAGATTTTGGTCTAACTAGTTTGGGTCTTGGATTGGTAGCTTCGGCTAGTTCTGCCAAAATGACTTCCCTAATGTACTATCATCTCACCTCCACCCAATACTATGTTATTCAAATTTCAGTTAATCGTTTTAGTCCTTAATCTAACCAATCTTAGATCTAAGCATCGTAATTTTCAGAAAATAAATAAACAAGCAAGCATACACTTTTAAAATGAGAAAAGAATTTATCTAACTATAAAAATTATTTTTAAGTTGGCTCCCCCTGGACTAAAGTCACGGTAATGATTAGGCAAGATATGAATCTTGTCCTTGGGGATCCAATACTGGTTTGGTCCAGCTTGGTTGTTCAGGCAAAGTTTGAGTACCCATGCCTGAACCTTGGGTCTAGACTTGGTTCGATATCCTAACCCGGATAGATTTAGAACGGACATCTGTTTTCCAAGGATCATGTCAAGACCCTTGGAACCCGAAGTGAATCGTTCTAAAGCTGCTCTAAGGTCCTTGACTTGAGTTTTCAAGGAGGAGTTCTCTTTCTCAAGCTTTTCAACTTGAGTAGAGGTTCCTTCTTGAACCATCTCGGTCAAAGATCTAGAGTCAGCTTCCTCTTTTAGGAATTTTACTTCATGTCGGAGGGACTCGACTCGGATTTTGGCTTTCGCCAAGTTACTAGATAGGTAAGCAATTAACTCTGACAATTCAACTTTAGAATAACCACTTATAGTTATTTTGCCGTCCTCCGAAATTGTGAGCTTTCCGTCATCAGTCTCCGATTCTGATCCGGTGTTGACGTCTTCTGAAGCAGTCAAGGCGAGCAGGTTCGATTGTGGGGCCTCTTCTTCTTCTTCAGAGGAAGACTCGTCCCACATGGCTTGAAGGGCCTTCTTCCTTCGAGTCTTCTTGGCTTCTTTCAGATTAGGGTACTCCGATTTGTAGTGTCCCTTCTTGTTGCATTTGTAGCAGGTTACGTTTGATTTGGTCTTAGACGTTGAGGGTTTAGTTGGATCTTCCTTCTTTCGGCTGGCTTTTCTTCTATTGGTCCGATGCTTCAGCTCCTTGTAGTAGTCCCGGGCTAGCCGAACCAGCTTGGGTCGATCCCCTTCGCTGTCTTCTGAGTCTGAGTCTGAGTCTGAGTCTGAGTCAGACTCGAGTGCAGGTTGAGGCTTTTTCTTGGCCACCTTTCCTTGGGGTTTTCCTGCTAGAAAAGCAATACCATTCTCGGCTAAAGTGCAGTTAGTCTGCTCATGTAATTCTAATTCTGAAAATAATTCATCTAATTTAATTTTAGAAAGATCCCTAGAAACATTTGAAGCATCTACCATAGATGCCCACACAGTATTTCTTGGGAAAGCATTTAGGGTATAACTGATAAGGTTACGATTTTCTACCTTGTGACCGATTGTGTGCAGGTCGTTCATCAGCTCCTGGATCCTGGCATGGAGCTGGGCTGCTACTTGCCTTCGTTTATTTTGATTGTGTACAATTTGTTCAACAGTAGGCCCCTTTTGCTGATTCTGGTGTCGGAGGTACCTTCGTGCAATTCAATCAACTTACTCCAGAGTTCCTTCGCACTGTTGAAGGGTACCACCTGGTTGAGTTCTTCTTTGGTTAATCTGCATTGGAGTGTCTGGGTTGCCTTTGCATCAGCCTCGATCTTCTTCTTCAGCGAGGCGTCCCATTCTGAGTAATGTTGTGTCACTCCTTCAGCATTCTTTGGGATTTCCAAACCAGATTGGATTATGATCCACATATCCACCTGAGTTTTCAGGTGGACTTCCATCTGACTTTTCCAGTAGGAGAATTCTTCTCCACTGAAGAGTGGTGGTCTGGCTGTGTTGAAACCCTCTTGCATGACCATTTAAAATTTTAGAAAAAACAAAAAAACACAGAGAAATTTTGTCCCAAGACTTGGTCTTGGATTAGTAGTGAGGGAATAAAATAATTGAGAAAAAGCGATCGAGTGGTGTTGCACCAACCTCGATTAACGAGAAAATTTAGAAAGAAAAAGAAATTAAAATTTCATAAAATCCGAAAAACTCTCAAATTGGTGGTTGCACCAAATTTGAGCCACCCGCTCTGATACCACTTGTTGGATCGAGAAAAACGATAGAGGGGGGGTGAATATCGTTAAAACTTTTCGGATTAAAGAAGGAGCAAATACGCAGCGGAGATAAACAAGTCACACAGAAACACAAGTAGATTTTTACTTGGTTCGAAGTCGCGGTCGGCTCCTACTCCAAGGCCCACGGTCCTTGACCGTTTACTTTGGGCAATACTATAATCGCGCAAAAAGGATTTACAATTTTAAGTACAACAGTATTTCAGAAAATTGAAATGCTACACTGTTCGTTACCGACGCCCGATGTAGATTGTATTTCGGTGCAGAGGGTCATCGTCGGCGCTGAGATCTCGAAGTTGGAGTTTGTCGGGGTATAGCACTTTAACGAAAAGCTTTGGAGCGTTGAGAAATTGTGTTGTTGAAGCCTTGGGGTCGAGCCCCTTTTATAGTGCTCAAACGGGCGCCTGATAGGTTGGGGCACCTGACACGTGCCCTCCGATCTGTGAATCCTTATCTGCGGGCTCGGTCAGTGCTTATCCTCTGCGATTGGGCGCCTGAGCTGATGGGGGCGCCCGTGACCTCACGGGCGTCTGATCCGCCTTGGTTCAGTGGCTTTGCAGCTATGTTTTGGGTTTTGCCTTCACTCTTGGGCCCCCGTATCCTTACGGGCGCCTGTCTCCATTCGGGCGCCTAGGCCCAGTGAAGCACCTTCATTTGCAGACGATCAGTCCTTCGACCCTGCAACTTAGGTTAGTCCCATAAACATAATAAGCAATAATTACAGCCGTAGCTGTCTTGGTTCTGACTTCGGGTCTCCCAAATGGAACCCTAGGTCGAACCGACGCCAACTGTTCCCTCGACGGGGAATGCGTCCTCACCTACTCCTCTTAGGAGAGTTTACCTTTTGCCAACCGGCTCCTCCGGTTTGATTTTTGCCCGATCCCCCTGACCAGGTCTTCGTGCCCAACTTCCGGTCAGGTCTTCGATGCACAACCCCTTGCCAGGACTTCATGCCCAGTCCTCGACCAGGACTTCTTTGCCTGACTTTCGGTCAGGTCTTCTTGCCCAGTCCTTGACCAGGACTTCTTTGCCCAGCCCTTTGCCAGGACTTCGTGCCTAGTGCACCTAGGACTTCTTCCTGCACGCTCAGTGAACAAGTTAGACAATAATAATATCTTAACTTCTGAACCCTTTGCCATTATCAAAACTCAGGTTTGACTTAGGTGTTGCCTGCACCAACAGTAGATACCACCGCTAAACATGTTTCAACGTCTAATGAAAAAGATATACCTTTATAGTTCACCTTTCGGCGGGGACAGTCCACCTTCCAATGTCCAGTATGCTTGCAAGTGAAGCACTTGCCTTTCAATTTTTTCACTCTAGCCTGAGGTCCTTGAGATCTAGCTGCTTTCTTTGCTAAACCATGTTTCTTCTTATTCTTGCCTTTTGGCTTAGAAGCAGAAACTTTTTCAGCAACATAAGCTTGAGAACTTTGACAAAATAACCCCTCAGCTGCCTGGAGTTCTGTCAGAAGTTCCGCCAACGAATATATCCTTTTGTTCATATTGTAGTTCAGGTAGAACTGCTCAAAACTCCTACGTAGTGACTGGAGAATGATATCAACCTAGGTTTCCCCATCGATTTCAGCTCTAACGACTTCCATCTCATTCAAATGTGCCATTATCTTGAGGACATGATCCCTCACGGGAGTTCCCTCATCCATGATGGTCGTCATTATGTTTCTCATAGCCTCTTGCCTAGCAGCCCGATTCTGGTGTCTGAAGAGTTCCTTGAGAGTGTGCATCATTGTTAGGATGTATACAGAAAGATTTGCTTTTGGTTAGGATACATCTACATTTTAAAGAGAATCAGAAAATGACACAGTGCATGTTTACATTAGTATATGCACAAACCGTCTAATGCTTGGCATTGTAGATAACATGGTGCGTAGTGTCGCATAGAAGATCATGTTATCAGGTTCCTTGCCGAAGCATAAGAAAGAGGCTCACAACCAAGATGAAGTTGGACAAACCATCGGGATGGTTGTAGTTTAATTAGGTGTGGTTTATCTTAACCATAGAATTACACTAGTGTACTTTGTGTACATTGAGTAGGACCAAAAGAGAGGTCATCCAATTTTTGTATTGACTTCATAAATTGAATTAGATCTCGGATAATATTATGGAGTACGATCTCTTAATCCTGAAATAATGACGGGCATATATTATTAATTATTATCACTTTAATTTACCAATGGGTGAGATCTATTCTATTAGATCGATAGGCTCGGTATGTTGGGAGATAATATTAATAATATGATGTACTATTGATTATTGACGAAATCCGTGTCCTAGTGAGTCAGAATGATGATGCCCCTTGGTGAGCTCAACAAGGTCATCATCTCAAATCTTGCAAGTGGACTATGGTCCGGCATGATGAAAAGGTTGAGTGGTACTAATCAAGGATAAAGAAGATAATTAATTTAATTATCAGTAAATTAAATTCATTATCGGGCATACGATATCTTAAATACGGGGAGATGGACGACTCGTAATAAGGTGGAGCCCATATGAAAATATGGGGGTTGGTGAGGAAGTACAATGGGATCCTTTAGTGGAATTGATCACCATTAATGGATCGGGTTTGGATCTATTAGCGGGCCAAGAACTAACTCCTCCTCACGGTCTCTATCATAGCCTAATAAAACCCCATAGGAGTCATGATACAAGGCTGGTTAATTAAGGAATTAATCTTGGATTAATTAAGTTATTAATTTAGGATTAATAAGGAATTAATCTCGGAATAATTATGGAATTAATCTCTGATTAATTGAGGAATTGATCTCTGATTAATTAAAGAAATATTCTCTGATTAATTATGGAATTAATCCATAATTAAATTTGAATATTTTCCTATTAATCCCCTATATATATAACCCTCTCTCTCCCTTCTCAAAAGAGGCTTAAGGAAAAACTCTAGGGTTGGGCTTCTTGCGCCGGCGATAAAGGAGGAAGAAGGAGCTACTTGGCGCCATTGTCGGGGAATATACTAGTTGAGTTTATTTGATTTGAGTTTGTGCTTAATTTCATATTTTCTGATTCTATTTTCATTTGCTTTATCTTTTTATATATATTTGCTGTCATTTTGTTTGGTTTATGACCAGGACTGCATGTGGTGATCTTGTGGAATTTGATCCTGAGATTGAGAGAATATTCAGAGCTAGGAGAAACCAAGGAAGAGTTTCAGAGGTTATTGAAAATTTTTCTACTCATTCAAGCAGTCCCATGGCAGAACATCAGAAGACTATGAAAGAGCTTGCAGCCACTGATGATGCTTTTCAGTATTCTTGTATTGCCTATCCAGAGTTAGCTGGAGATTTTGAGTTGAGATCAGGCCTGATTCATCTACTACCCAATTTTCAGGGACAATCAGGAGAGGATCCTAACAGACATTTGCATGAGTTCCATGAAGTGTGCTCCACTATGAAGCCTCAAGGGATTTCTAAAGAGGATATCAAATTAAGGGCATTTCCATTTTCTTTGACTGGAGCAGCTAAAGATTGGTTTTATTATTTGCCTACTGGACATGTTGCTAGTTGGATTGCCATGAAAAATGTATTTTTAGAGAAGTACTTTCCAGCTTCAAGAACTGCTATTATCAGGAAAAGCATCTGTGGTATTCAACAGGTGGTGGGAGAGACCTTATATGATTATTGGGAGAGATTCAAGAAGCTGTGCTCAAGTTGTCCACAACATCAAATAAGTGAGCAGCTTCTTATTCAGTATTTTATGAAGGTCTACTTCAGATGGATAAAATTATGGTTGATGCAGCAGCTGGAGGAGCTTTAGTGAACAAGACCCCAGATCAAGCTAGAGAATTGATTTCAAATATGGCGGAGAACTCTCAACAATTTGGAAGTAGGGCTCTTTCCACTAGAGGGGTGAATGAAGTTCAAATGGTTTCAAATGAACAAAAAGAGATCAAGAGTTCTTTGATGGAGCTTACTTCATTGGTGAAGCAAATGACATTGAATAATGTGAGCCAAAATCAAAAATTTTAGTAGCTTCACCTACAAATCAAGTGATGAGGTTGTGTAGCATTTGTTCAAGTCAAGAGCATAATTTGGATTTGTGTCCTAACTTACAACAAGTTGAATCATTAGCCGCTTTGACTAGAGGACAATTTCAATCAAGGAATAACCCATATTCATCTACTTACAATCCGTGATGGAGGGATCACCCTAATTTGAAGTATGGAAATTCTTTCTATTAACAAAATGCTTCACAACATTCCCTACAACAATTCCAGCCGAATTTTCAGAATTTTCAGCAAGGGAATCAACAATTCCAGCCACAATTCCAGCAAAATCAGCAATTTTAGCAACCAACTCAGCCTTTTCAACCTCAATTCTAGCAAAATCAGCAAGGTTTTCATCAAAATCAGCAATCTTTTCAACCTTCACAGCGAGATTTTCAACCATATAATCAGAATTTTCAGTTTCAAAGTCAACAATTTCAGCCTCAACAATTTCAGTTTTCAAACCAGAATTTTCAGCCTTCAAATCAGCATTTTCAGAGCAACAATTTCTAGCAAATTTCACCTAGTTCCCAGTCTAATTTCTAGCAATTTCAACAGCCCATTCAACCATTTAATCAGCCCCAACAATCTCATTTTCAAAGTTCACAGCAAAGTCACAATTTTCAGCAACCCAATGCTTCATTTCAAGGCCAACAAAAGTCCCATGCTAATCAAGGAGGCTATGTAGGTTCTAGTGAGTTTAATGCTCAACAACAAAAGCTAGAGGCGAAGATGCAACAAATTTTGCAGCAACAACATATTTTACAACAACAACAAGGGCAACAAAAGAATGATTCCACCCTTCAAAACATTGAGAAACACATTGGTCAACTTGCAAGTGGGATGAATCAAATGCAAGCCCAAGGATCGAGTCAATTACCTTCTCAAGCTATTCCTAATCCTAAGGGGAATGTTAGTGCAATAACTTCGAGGAGTGGGAAGGTTA
Organism: Boesenbergia rotunda; assembly: GCA_024364735.1. NCBI lineage: Eukaryota > Viridiplantae > Streptophyta > Magnoliopsida > Zingiberales > Zingiberaceae > Boesenbergia > Boesenbergia rotunda. The sequence continues at coordinate 81,224 of JAGFNQ010001741.1, forward strand.
CTTCAAGTCTAAACACTCAAAGGGCTGATTTTTGGGAAAAATTTACAGCACCTTATTTTCCATCTCAGAACAGTCCTGAAATGGCTTCTAAATCAGTTGGAGATGACCCTAGTTCAAGCCTAAGGCCTTCTTCTATTGATCATGCAAATTTGGTGGAAGAACAAGAAGAAATCAGTGAGAAAAGTGTACCTACAGCAGCTACTCCACTTGAAATTCTAGCTCGGGTCTCATTTCCAAAAGTTTCGGCTCAAATGGAGGAAACAAGAGTCCCTTTACCCTTCCCACAACGTAAGACTCAAGCTAAAAAGGATGTAGAGGAGGAGAAGACCAAGGAGAGTATCAAGAGCTTGTGAAATTTTTTAGTAAGGTGGAAATTAATGTGTCATTGTTGACCATGATCAAGCAAATACCTATGTATGCCAAATTTCTCAAGGATTTGTGTGTGCACAAGAAGAAGCTAAAGGAGAATGAATTGGTCAATTTAGGGAAGAATGTCTCAGCCCTTATCCATTCAATTCCTCAGAAATGTGAAGATCCGGGAGTATTTACTGTGTCTTGTGAGATTGGGAGGACTCTTTTTCATGATGCTATGTTAGATTTGGGAGCTTCTATTAATGTGATGCCTAGATCAGTTTTTCAGATGCTTGGTATTGGAGATTTGCAGCCTACAGGAGTGGTTATTCAGTTAGCAGACAGGAGTCAGACTCATCCAGCTGAAATCATTGAAGATGTACTAGTGAAGCTGAAAGAGTTGATTTTTCCTGCGGATTTCTATATCTTGGACATAGAGGGGGATTATCTAGCACATAGATCTCCACTTATTCTTGGGAGACCATTCTTGAAGACTGCAAGGATGAAGATTGATGTATATGTAGGCACACTTTCTATGAAGACAGGAGACACAGTGGTGCAGTTCAGTATTTTTGATGCTATGAAGCACCCCAGAGAGGATCATTCTATAATGAGCATGGATATTTTAGATGAGTTTGTTGATGCAAATTTATTTGCTGATAAATTTTCATTTGGTATTCACAGAGGATATTTTAGTTCAGAGGAGGCTGAGGATGCATTAGCTACAGAGGAGGCTGATTTGGAGATTGTACCTGATTCACTTTCAGTTGGAGATAATTATATAGGTGTAGGGGATTGCACTAAGCCCCAGGGATCACCTACATTGATTGATATATCAGGAGATTCAGAAGATAGGTGTGAGAGTTTAGTGGATTGCACTGAGCCCCAGGGATCACCCATACCTACTGAGCAGTCATAGATTGAGTTAAAACCATTGCCAGATCATTTGAAGTATGCTTATTTGGGAGGGGAGCAGTGTTTACCTGTCATCATTGCCCAGAACTTGGATTCAGAGCAAGAGGACATATTATTGCAAGTTCTGAGGTAGCATAAGAGAGCTATAGGGTGGGCATTAGCTGACATACCTGGTATTAGCCAGCTATTTGTATGCACCGGATATTTTTAGAGGAGAATGTGAAGTCAGTCAGGCAGCCACAGAGAAGGTTAAATCCACTGATTTTAGATGTTGTATAGAAAGAGGTGACTAGACTTTTACAGACAGGTATTATATACTCTATTTCTGATAGTAAGTGGGTTAGCTCTATCTATGTGGTGTCTAAGAAGTCAAGAGTGACAGTGGTGGAGAATGAGAGTAACGAGTTAGTACCCACCATTGTGAAGAATTCATGGAGAGTTTGTATTGATTACAGGAAGTTGAACCAAGTAACAAGGAAAAATCACTATCCCTTGCCTTTTATTGATCAGATGTTAGAGAGGTTGGCAGGGAAGTCCACTATTGCTTCCTAGATGGATATTCAGAATATTTTCAGATTTGTATAGATCTGGAGGATCAGGAGAAGACCACTTTCACTTGTCCTTTCGGTACATTTGCTTATAGACGCATGCCATTTGGGCTTTGCAACGCTCCAGGGACTTTCCAGCGGTGTATGGTGAGAATTTTTGGTGAGTTACTAGAACACTGCTTGGAAATTTTCATGGATGATTTTTCTATATTTGGCACATCATTTGATACTTGTTTGGATAATTTGTCTAGCGTTTTACATAGATGCATTGAAACTAATCTTGTCCTTAATTTTGAAAAATGTCATTTTAAGGTAGAGCATGAGATTGTTTTAGGACATATAGTCTCTAGAAAAGTCATTGAAGTAGATCCTGCTAAAGTTAGTGTTATATCTTTTTTATCTTACCCCGTATGTGTACGGGATGTTCTAGCTGTCCTTGCCATGCAGGATTTTACAGGAGATTTATTAGAGACTTCAGTGAGATTGCACGCCCTTTGACTAGACTTTTGCAGAAGGATATAGATTTTTGCTTTGATGAAAAATTCAAGGAAGCTTTTCAGAGATTGAGGGAGGCTTTTATTTCAGCTCCTATTATCAGACCCCCTGATTGGACTTAACCTTTTGAGCTAATGTGTGACGCTTCAAATTTTGCTGTAGGGCCTGTACTAGCATAAAGGGTGGATGGAGCGCCACATGTCATTTGCTATGCTTCCAAAACCTTAGATGCTGCTTAGGCTAAATATACCACCACAGAAAAAGAGCTCCTTTCTATTGTTTTTGCTTTGGATAAATTTAGATCATATTTGCTATGTTCTCATGTTATTGTATTTTTTGATCATGCAACCTTGAAGTATCTTCTGAAGAAGCCAGATGCAAAGCCCAGATTGATTAGATGGATGCTTCTACTTCAAGAGTTTGATTTAGAGATTAGAGATAGGAGTGGTAAGGAGAACTTGGTGGCAGATCATTTGTGCAGGATAGAGGGAGATGGACACCTCACAGCTATTGATGATGATTTCAGAGATGAGGACCTTTTAGTGGTGCATGGTGAGTTGCCATGGTATGCTGATCTAGTTAACTATTTAGTAGCTAATGTTTTTCCTGAACAATTTACTAAGGCCCGGAAAGATAAATTTAAGAGTGATGCTAAATTTTATGTGTGGGATGATCCTTGTGAAAATTTTATAGTGATCAAATAATTAGAAGATGCATACCTAATCATGAGTTTCATTCAGTTCTTACACTTTGTCATTCATCAGCCTGTGGAGGTCATTTTGGACCACAAAGCACAACTAGGAAGGTTTTAGAGTATGGATTATATTGGCCTACTTTATTCCATGATGCTTGCTTATTTTATAAAAACTGTGATAGATGTCAGAGAATAGGGAACATAGGAGCTAGGAATGAAATGCCCCAACAAACCATGTTTTTTTGTGAAATTTTTGATGTATGGGGGATAGACTTTATGGGACCTTTTCCTGCATCTTGTGGATTTTTTATATACTACTTACTATTGATTATGTATCTAAATGGGTGGAGGTCATTCCCTCCAGGACTGACGATTCTTGTGTTGTTGTGAGTTTTGTTAGGTCACACATTTTTTGTAGTTTCGGAATTCCAAGAGCTATCATAAGTGATCAAGGTTCACATTTTTGCAATAAGCACATGAAGGTTTTACTTAACAAATATAGGGTTGTGCATAAAGTGTCTACTTCCTACCACCCCCCAAACTAATGGACAAGCCGAGATATCAAATAGAAAAATTAAGGTAATTTTGGAAAAGACCGTAGGGCCTAGTAGAAAAGATTGGAGCAAAAGACTTGATGATGCATTGTGTGCCTATCGGACGGCATATAAGACACCTATTGGAATGTCTCCCTATCGACTTGTTTATGGAAAAGTTTGTCACTTACCTGTGGAGATAAAGCATAGAGCTTATTGGGCGGTGAAGGCTTGCAATATTGATGCTAATAAAGTGGGAGAAGAAAGGAAGCTACAACTTCAAGAACTTGAAGAGATAAGACTAGAAGCATATGAAAACTCAAGGATTTACAAAGAGAAGACTAAGAATTTTCATGATAAACATATAGTGAAGAAGGAGTTTCAAATTGACGATAAAGTTCTTTTGTACAAATCAAGGCTCAAATTAATTAAAGGTAAGTTGAGGTCTAGATGGGAAGGTCCATTTCTTGTTACTAATGTTTTTCCTTTTGGTGTTATTGAGATTAAGGATGAAGCTAATGATTTCATTTGGAGAGTTAATGGCCCCCGGCTCAAGAAATAATTTGAAGAAGTGAAGGAGCTAGATGTGGATGGATTGGACATCAAAGATGCTATCTACCCAACTTAAAGGGGAGTTTGATCTTTCTTATACTCTTATTTCATTGTATATACCATTTTTATGTTTTCTAGCTGTAATTTTTTTCTTTTACAATGAGTTCTTGCTAATAAATGCTTAGGTAGTGTAGAATGAATAAAGAGTCATTGTAAATACCATTTTATCCTTTTTGGCGTTTCGTTTCATGCATGATTTAGAATAAATGTATCTTTCTAGATTTTCTTTATGTCATTTTAGAGTCCTTTGAAAGTGAATTAAATTTGGTTGTTGAAACTTAGGATTTGAGCCAATGGATGAAAATTCTTGGATACTTGAGTACTACTTAGTTATGGACTCTAGATTGATGATTTGAGATGAATTCTTTTTTCCTAGTGAGGATTGACCTTATTTTTGAGATACACACATGTGATTGTACTCTAGAACTTGCTTAGGTTCTTTCAAAACTATATTTCTATGATTGTACCACATTTATAGAGGTGAATCACTTTGTTTCCTTTTTCACATCAATTTTTGCAAGATTCCTTGTTGATCTACTCCATATTCTATTTTTTCCTTCCCTAATCTTCATGTTCATAATCATATTTTCCATGGACTTGGGTGCTTTGATGTTTCTTAGTGTTACTTTGCCCGAGACGGTCAAAAAGCTAAGTGTGGGGGAGGTAGCTAGTATTTTGAAGTGTTTTGGTAAGAAATGATGCATCTTGGAAGCTTATTTCTAGTTGAAAGATAGTTGGCAATCTGTTTTGATGAGTCTAAAGGAATGAAGAAAGTATCAAGGATGCAACTCAAAAAGAAAGAAGAGAAAAAAATATACAAATGTAGCTTACAAGGAAGAGGTGTGCCAACTTGATGGAGTGGCATGCCAAGTGGGTTGCAAGAGTTGATAGTAAAAATTCCAAGTGTAGCACATAATTCTTTCTTATTATTTGATGTTTCAAGTTATAGTGGCAGTTTGAGGACTTGTTATCATAGCCAACTAATTCAAGTTGCTGTGACCAATTCAAATTGATACAAATTGATGCATGATTATATCCAAAGACAAGCTGAACTAATTTGAACTCACTGTCTTGAATTCAATTTAAGTGGAGTAGCTAAACGATTTTGCTGTGAAAGTTAAAGCTGTGAAGTTGCAGAAATGTGAAAGGCATAAATGGAAAAGGGCAGGCCACTGGGTTGAATCTGAAAGGAAATCAGTTTAAGTTGAGTTGCTGTAAAAGTAGCTGAATTGCAAGAATAGCTGAAAAGAATAGTTGCGACTCCTTCACGAGCTATTAGAATTGCTGAAAAGCAGCGGAATTGCAAGTATTACTGATGGATCATTGAAGTGAAAAAAAGAAAAACAGAACAGTAGCTGAAAAACAGAAAAAAAAGAAAAGGAAAAAAAAAGCATGAAGTGGAAGTCAAGGGCTGGACTAGATTTCTAAATTGGAAGATGTGAACAAGGAGTTAGTTGAATTTAAGAGTGAGTTCTTGATTGAAATAAGTGAACCTTCGGAAGACAGTTTCAGATTTTGCTCAGTTTCAGTTTATGTTCGCGCTCTGATCGGTCCTCAGACCGATCAGGGAGGTGTCTGATCGGTCACCATAACCGATCAGAAGAATGCCAGACCGATCAGACGCATGCCAGAACGATCAGGAAGAGACTGATAGGTCTCTTGACTGATCAGCAGAGGTTAGCACACTAAATTCAGTGATTTCAGAGTCATTGTCTGTTCCCTGCTCAATTTTAAGCTCTGATTTCACTAGAGGCTACCATCAAAGGGGCAATGTTCATTAGGTTACATTCTTTAGTATCCAAGTCTTCCACTTTCTTTACTTTTCCATTTACTAAACTTCTATTTCATCCTTATCATTCCACATTTCCTAAACTTGTTCAAATAAGCATTTTTAGGTGTGGATCCAACTCAAGAATGATGGTGGAGAGTAGAGCATAAGCAAGCTTATGGTAGTGCAAGAATCATGATTGTGTTTGAGTGAGCTCCATTTTCATCAAAATGTAGAACTTAGGAAGAAAGCCACCAAAAATTTCCGTGAGAGGATTTGTGTGTTTAATTCATCTCAATTAGTCATGAAGAATGAAGTATACTTTGTTGTTGACTAAGGACAAGATTCTAGTCCATTGAGTTTAGATTTTTGAGAATTGACAACCCTAGGTAATTTTCTTTCAATTGCTTCTAACTATGATTGAGAATAATCTAGGGGGGTACATCATTAGTTCACTAGTTAGTTGTGCGAGATGCCCAAGAGCAAGTATGGGGGAGTTGATAATTACCATTTTGACAATTAATTTAGGCTCTTAAACCCATGTTTTGATTCTTTTTACATGCTTAATCTTGCAATTACACTATGTTTCATGAGTTATCTCTATTTTAGCTTTTGATTGCAATTCTTCTTATATTTGAAAAGTTTTGGCATTAAATTTGATGGTGCCCACAATCAGTGTCACAATGGACCTCAAATTTGAATTTATAAGTTGAAAACCCTTAGCTCACAAAACTAAATGTAGTATAGGGGTCTCAAGTCGTATTTTTCCAAGGACGAATTAAGATTGTTTAATTCAAGCTTGATTTTGTCGTTTATGTTATGGGTTTTCAATTGAAATGGGGTTTGTTTTGCGATAAGGAATAAAACTATAGACGGAAACAGAATGAATGAAACTAACTATCCCTATTTGAAAACTGAAACAAGGAAACTAAACTTATCCTATTTGAAAAACTAAGAAAATCAGATTAAATTTCAAGGACTAAAATTGAATGCAGGAAAGTTGTAGCTAATTTGCAAAATTGAAAAGTCTGAAACAAATCTTACTAAGGAACAGGGTTGAAATGTAGCTGACCTCACCCTGATCGGTCAACAGACCGATCAGATGCCTACCTGATCGGTTGACAGACCGATCAGACGCTGTCTTGATCTGTCAAACAGACCGATCAGATACAAGTATTCAGAAATGAAACAAGTCTTCAGAAATGAAACAACTGGAATAGAGAAACAAGTATTCAAAAACTAAGATTGTAGAAACTAAACATCCGATCAATGACTTCACCAAGGTCTCCTTCTTGCTGTCACACAAGAGTCGAGTTAGAAACCCTCTAGCTTGAAAATCTGAAGAGAATTCAATTTCTGTTCGGTTATGCTTTAGCTCGGTGCGAATCTGACAACCTCCATCGAATCAATCCTTCTTGATAAGCTGAATGGCGATCTCGCTCAGACACCCTCAGAAGACTTCAGAGAACCCCTCCAATTGCTCTGATTGCTCCGCTCGATGAAGATAGTGATCGAATAGGACTTGATTCGTCAGAAGCTTAGCTCTCGGCGAAACCCTCACCTGAGCTTTCCAGAGACGATCTTGATTAGCAAACTTCATAGAAATCTCCCTCTATGATTCGAGATCTCCGAATGAACTTGGATCGGATGTGGCCACGCAAGAAATAAAGAAGAACATATGCGAAAATGATGAACAGGAAGAAAAACTCGCGACAACTCAGCTGCGGAGGAGAAGTTTCTATTTTTACTTAATTCCCATCAAAATGAACGACTGTGATCATCCTCGCTTCATCCAACGGTCAGATCATCTCAGATTGAAGCCAAACCTTCCTGATATCTATCATTGGTCAGGATCTTCCTCTCAGTAGCTTGGATCATTCAGATCTGCAACGAATGGCTCAGATCTCCCTGCCTTTTGAATGGATGGTTTAGACTCCTCTTAAGCTTGATTCAACGGTCAGATGGCTTCTGATTTGGACCAAAACTTCAGATCTTGATCTGTGGTCTAGATGAATTCAATCTTGAGCTCGGATTGATAAGAAGCTGAAAGAAGGCTCAGATCTTCCCATGTCTTGATTGGACGGTCCACATTTATCCAATGCTTGATCATCTTGACTAAAGCCCAAGCTGACTCAAATTCGATCTAATCTGATCTAGGTCCATCATCATTCGAAACCTACAAAATTAGATTCAAATTTAATGCCGAAACATTTCAAATATAAGAAGAATTACAATCAAAATATAAAATAGAGATAACTCATGGAACCTAGTGTAATTGCAAGATTAAGCATGTAAAAATGATCAAAACATGGGTTTAAGAACCTAAATTAATTGTCAAAATCGTAATTATCAACTCCCCCATACTTGCTCTTGGGCGTCTCGAACAATCTAACTAATGAACTAATGATGTACTGATAGGTCTCATTTTGTTGATCATTTTAGATGCTAACATCCAAATTTGACCCATATTTTACTTGCTTAATATTGCATTTATCCTAGGTTTTGTGAATGTAGTCTGTTTTTTGGGTTTTATTGTAAATTGTGCCACATTGGGATATTTTAGAACTTAATTGTGAATCTATGTTTGCAGGCTTTGAAAGGATCACGGACTGAGGTCAAGAATAGTCGGAATTAGGCTTAGATCAAGGCGACCAAGCTATGGTGAATTGTGAGCCGTCCATTCAGAAGATAAGCAGATCTGGATCATCCAGAGCAAATCAGATGGATCTCATATGAGGAAAGGTAGATCTGACCTTCATAATGAGATCCGGAAATTTAGGGGTAAATCAGAGCTCATCTAGCCGTTAGATCAAGATCAGAGGGGTTTAGACCGTCCGTTCAAAGATCAGCTTGATCTGAACCATCCGTTGCAAATTTGGAAGATCCGAACTACTGAGAGACAGATCCTGACCTTTGATCAACATATGAGAGTTTTGGGTCAGATTGGATTAAGATCAGCCGTTGGATGAGCTTTGTGTTGGTGCAGAAAGCACCCAAGTCGAACCTGTGTTTTGATAAATGGCAAAGGGTTCAAAAGTTAACTCTTATTTGTTATCTAACATGCTGCTTGAGTGTGCAGATTAAAGTCCTAGCAAGGGAATGCTAGGCACCTAACAAAGGATTGCTAGGCACTGAAACCCTAAGTCCTGGCGAAGGACAGCTGGGCACCTGGCGAAGGGCTGCTAGGATACTAAGTCCTGGCAAAGGACAGCTGGGCACCTGGTGAAGGAATGCCAGGATCCAAAGACCTAGCGAAGGACTGCTAGGCACCTGGCGAAGGACTGCCAGGATCCAAAGACCTAGCGAAGGACTGCTAGGCAACGGGCGAAGGACAGCCTGGGATCCAAGACCTAGCGAAGGACTGCTAGGCACCCGGCGAAGGACTGCCAGGATCCGAAGACCTGGCGAAGGACTGCTAGGCACCCGGCGAAGGACTGCCAGGATCCGAAGACCTGGCGAAGGACTGCTAGGCACCGGCGAAGGACAGCCTGGTATCCAAGACCTGGCAAAGGACCGCTAGGCAAAAGTCCAACCGGAGGAGCCGGTTGGCAACAGGTAAATTCTCCCGAGAGGAGTAGGTGAGGACGCGTTCCCCGTCGAGGGAACAGTAGGCGTCGGTTCGACCTAGGGCTCCATTTTGGAGACTCAAAGTCAGAACCAAGACAGCTAAGGCTGTATAAAACTAATACATTATTACTTTGTGTTGTTTGGACTAACCCTGAATGCAGGACCGAAGGAACGAGTGTCTGCAGCTCAGAAAGCCTCAAAGGAGTGAGGCAGAAGCTGAGTAGGGCGCCCCCAGTGCCCCGGGCGCCCCCAAGGTGAATACAAAACAAGAAGAGCAAAAGTACGCTTCGAAAGCTAAGTGGGCGGGGCGCCCCTGTAACGCCCGATTTTTTTTCTTCTTTCTTTCCATAAAGCGACGTTACGTTAACATGAGTAGGGCAGGTAGACATCATAAGGCAGCGGAATAACTTTAATCTTACACATACATGCACCTACTACCATTCCTAACATAATGACATGGGAACTTGGCATATTGACTTCATACTTAGCATCATATCATGTCATTCTTAACATCATGTCATAGAGTCACATAAGCCATCATTCAAGCACATAAGTAGCAAAGGTAGAGTTTTAGCATAAGACGAGGAAACATATTGTTTTCTTGGCCAAGTCACTACCACACACATGCATTCTTGCCCTCCTGCTGCTTCCTTATTGTCCCCTTGCGTGATCTGCGATATAAGGAAATAAGACTATAAGCACACAGGCTTAGTAAGACTCTTTCCTACTCACTAAAATCATTCATCACTTAATCATGAGCACATGAAACATTAACATAACTTGGTGCTCTACATAGAACATAAGTATCTAAAATCATTTAGCATGACCTAGTTCTTACATAGTACATGGACATAAGATTTCACTTAACATGGCATGAACATAGACATAAGTAAACATTCTTAGCATGACATGATATATGGCATAAACGTAAACATAAGTAAATATTCTTAACATGGCATGATACATGGCATAAACGTAAACATAAGTAAACATTCTTAGCATGGCATGATACATGGCTTAAACATAAACATAAGTAAACATTCTTAGCATGGCATGATACATGGCATAAACGTAAACATAAGTAAACATTCTTAACATGGCATGATACATGACATAAACGTAAACATAAGTAAATATTCTTAACATGGCATGATACATGGCATAAACGTAGGCATGCTTCCTATCATATCATATGGGCATCTTCTTAACATAACCATAAGCATAAATCGTTTACTATCATGCATATTTCTTGACATGAAACATAAGCACAAGACATTACTATCATGGCATAATGCACAGCATGAATGAATGCATGAGTCAAATGCATATACATAAGGATGCTTAACTTTTAAAATCATACTTTTAAATACTTAAACATAATCATCACATCATTGGGGTCCCCGGCTTGTACCACATACATACATCATGTGCGCGCATCCCTAAGTAAATACGAGAAATCTAGCCTCGACCTACTAGGGTAAGGACAGCATAGTCGGTAGTCCTAGAACCGAGGCGTTCTTAAGGTGCTCATCCCTGTTGCACAACTTCGGTAGTGCCAGAACCGTGGACAGCATAGTCGGTAGTCCAGAACCGGGACGTTCTTAAGGTGCCCATCCCTTAGACCCATACTTCGGTCCGGTACAAGCCCATTCGTAAAGTAAAATACTTTACATGCTTCATCATTCATAAGACTTTCATGACATATTTAAACATAGCATAACCTTGTTACATGAAGCATGACTTAAAACATGCTTGTCCTTTCATTGTTCATACTTAATGCATAGCATCATGATGCCTTGAAGGCATGAGCATTATCTTCATTCGTAAACATGGCATGCATCTTCTTTCATAAAATATGGCATGCATCATCATTCATAAAACATGGCATGCAGCTTCTTTCATAAAACACGGCATGCATCATCATTCATAAAACATGGCATGCATCTTCATTCACAAAACAGGGCATGCATCTTTATTCATAAAACATGACATGCATCTTCATTCATACAACATGGCATGCATCTTTATTCATAAAATATCATTTTTTTTTCATAGTGCTTGCATGATCATGATACATGAGGTAAGCATTGCATTTCATACATAAGCATGGTATCTATCACAAGCATTCATAGGTAGGACTTCCATAAACATGCTACCTACTATCCAAGTGCATGGCATAGAACATAAGACATTCGGGAATAAACTCTATTCAGCATGGCATCTAATCGTAAACATACAAACATGAAACATGGTGCTTAAGGTTAGGGTTATCGGTAACTTAATTTCTACCACATGCTTGAACCTTTATACATATTTCATAATAACCATAAACCATCATTCTTCAAATCCTAACTCCTCCAAAACCCTGGTTACCTTGCTTGGCCGAAACCTATAAGGGAGAGGTTCCGTCATTCAATGATATGTAAGGTAGCATAAGGAAAAAGGAACAACCATACACTACATCTAAAGCCATAAGAAGCCATTAAGGCTCATGATTAGGGTTTACCCTAACTTTTAGCCCTATTTTTCTAAGGTTGGCCGAAACATGTAAGGGCCATGGGTGCATGAATAAATTCATAAAATTTCCAATTAATCATCTAACACCTTCCATACCATTAGGACCCTTACTTGGGGTAAGCCCTAACTCCTTGTCCTAGAACCTTCTTGGCCGAAACCCTTAGGGTCACAAGACCTTGTGAAAATTCACATAAATCCCTTCAACCTCCCCTTGTATCATAAGGGTACACAAGGTACATAATTGAAGGGTTAAATCCAACCCTAGCCATGGAATCCTTATGATGGTCCCAAACCCTAAAGGGTCTTAGGGTACTCCAAAAATTCCCAAAAATTATATTTATTCTATAAACATCATGAGAACACATTAGAAAGCATGATTAAGATTTTTAACATCATCATGGACCCAAAAACCCTAGTGGCCGAAAGTCATAGGGGTCCAAATCATGGTTTCTTCAACATCAAACCCAAACCAAACTTTATATTATGCTAAACATCAAGGAGAACTATTATACCACAGGTGAGGGAGTCTTACATTGGTTGATCTTGATTATAGACCTTAGATTTGGGAGAAGGATGAAGATCTTGTTGCCTCTTGACCACCCCTAGCCTTTGTACCCTTGTAGAAGCCTTGGATCTTGGAGATGGAGCCTTAGGTGAACCTTTTCCAAGGAAGAATCCCCCCTTGGGGTTTCGGCTAGGATGAGGAAGGGGAGAAGAGGAGGGCTTGGTGGATGAAAAGAAGAGAAGTAACTCCCAAGTATTGAGTTATCTCCCATTTATGCTCAATGAAGAGGGCAAATGAAGAGACATGGTGCCTCCTCTCATGTGACTCTTCCTTTCCCCAAGCCTTAACTAAAATCCACTTCATTCCCTCATAGCACTCCCTTGCTAGGTGAATTGGTTAGTGCATGCATGGTTGTACAAGAGGTCCAAGGTTCAATCCTTGGTGCATGCACTAATTTTCTATTTTATTTTTTATTTTATTTTCTATTATTTTGAAAATTCCTTAAAAATTCCCCCATAATTATGTTAATATTTCTCATTAAAACCCCTTTATATTTCTATTAATTTTTACCTAAAATTCACCCATAATCATGGTACTAGAAAGCCCATATAAGGCCCATTAGTGCTTATTTTTCCCAATTTAAATGAGAAAACATGAATTTCTAGGCTAAAATTCGTATTAATATTTCTAGGTCCCTCGGAAAATTATCTAGACATGCTCAATATTTTAACGAAATATTAAGAAAATTTTCTGGGTCGTTACAATCCCCCATACCTCGTGAAAGTTCGTCCTCGAACTTAGAATAGCTCCGGGTACTTGCGCCTCATCTCGTCCTCGCGTTCCCAGGTAGCTTCTTCGAACCGTTGACTTTGCCATAGGACCTTGACTAAGGGTACCTCCTTACTCCTTAGCTTCTTGACTTCCCGATCCAAGATCTGGATAGGTCTGCTTTCATAGCTTAGGTCCTTCTGCACTTGTACTGTCTGTGGCTCGATCACTTGGTCCATATTTGGGATACACTTTTTAAGCGTTGACACATGGAACACGTTATGGATGGCCGACATCTCTGGAGGCAGCTCCAGCTCATATGCCACTTTACCGACTCTTTTCAGAATCAGGTACGGCCCCACATAGCGCGGACTTAGTTTTCCTTTCTTCCCAAATCTTGTCACCCCCTTCATAGGAGCCACTTTGAGGAACACCAAATCTCCAACATTAAATTCCAGTGGTCTACGCCGGACATCGGCATAACTCTTCTGCCGGCTCTGAGCAGCTTCTATCCGTTGTCGAATATTCTGTATAGCTCGGGTGGTGCTGTCGATGACATCCGTTGTGAGCCCCATTTCCTTCTTTTCACCACCCTCGTACCAACAGATCGGAGACCTACATCTCCTCCCATACAAGGCTTCATAAGGTGCCATTCCAATAGTAGCTTGGTAGCTATTGTTGTAAGCAAATTCCGCTAAGCATAGATATCGACACCAGCTGCCTTTGAAATCCAAGGCACAAGCTCGCAACATGTCTTCTAGTACTTGATTCACCCGTTCAGTTTGCCCGTCAGTCTGAGGGTGAAAGGCGGTGCTAAATCGCAATTTAGTGCCGAGAGACTTCTGAACACACTCCCAAAAATGCGAGGTGAAGCGACCATCCCTATCTGAGATGATGGTCTTGGGCACTCCATGAAGTCTGATTATCTCCTTAACATATAATTGAGCCAGTATCATCAATAACTCCCTGATATGTTTATATGCATGTGTCATAATTATATACTTATTTTAATTATGGGTAAACCTAACAATAGTAGGCTTCTGAAATATTAGTTCTCAACCTAAGCTACGAATTATATTAGTTGTATGGTTAGTATAGAATAGGTGAGATCCTATTTATTGTATCACCGTAAATAACTTACGGTAATCTTATATATTATATATAAGATAACAGTGAAATATTCGTTGATAATACAAAAAAATTTTTATAGATATAATACCTATAATTGCTTATGGGATAACATGCGTAGGTGATAACTTATAAGTTGGAAGGATACAGGTCACCCTGTATGTAGGCTCATATCAAGAACCTATATGATCGGTAAATTAGTATAGTCATATTCATACTAATTCTTATATTAGTACACACTCTCATATTATTATCCTTTGCTTTATGTAATATAATACAATTATATTATATGATTGGTAACTCATATAATGTACAGGTTATATAACATTTCGTTAACACTAGGTTCACCTTAACTACTAACATTATGATGGTGCTCAATTCATACCATGTCTATGAACATAAGGTTGAGTCACACTCACGACTAATTGTATATGATTAACTTAGACCCTATTGGTTCACAAAACTAACCGAACTCAATGAAATAGATGAGTCGCCATCATGCCCATAATGAAGAATATCATGGCAGTAACTATCACTCCCTCGTTCATCTCCCCTTGGCCTGCCTCAGGATCTTCTACCGTTTCCATCGGATCCTCTTCTTCTATCTCCGGAACCTCCTCGGCCACTTCGGGGTCTTCCTCGAACATCCCGGGGTCTTCCTCAAACATCTCGAGCATCTCAGGATCTTCCTCGATCATCGGGTCTTCCTCAAACATCTCGAGCATCTCGGGGTCTTCCTCAATCATCTCGGGATCCTCCTCATACATCTCGGGACCCTCCTCGTACATCTCGGGGTCCTCCTCATACATCTCAGGATCCTCCTCGTACATCTCGGGATCTTCCTCAGAGTCCCCCAGATCCTCCGGAAACTCATGCCGCAGAAGTTGCCTACATAATTCCGTATATGAGATACGGCATCCTTGCTGCCCCCAGATCTGATAAGCAACCTCTCTCGCACGATTGGGCAATGAACGAAGCAGAGCTCCAATCCTATGATCATCCATGATTGGAAACCCTTCCTGCTCGAGCTTCCAGAATAGCCGGTCCAACTTCCCCATATTGCCTTGGATCCCAAGGACCGGACTATACTCCACCTCTTCTATTTGCTCCAGCAGCTCACGACTCCGCCCCTGGTAACGACTCGTGGTGCCAATCTCATGCAACATCTGGAATTGAAAAAAAACAACACAGTCAGTACAGAACTGACAAAAACCAGTACAGAACTAGTTTTTTTTTTCAATTCACAAATATATACAGAGAAAGCACACACGATAAACTCAGTTTCCTTCACCTTAATAATTACTATATTACATTTTTTCTATCCCTACCCGCATATCCAATCCTAAGTATTTGATTTCATAAATAAAAATAATATATATCGTTCCTAGCCACATATCCTAAAGTACTTTTCATCATAACCATTGTTCATATTTCCATAGTCTAGAATCATAGGTATCATCCATACTTGCATATTATAGAGTCATCAGAGCACATCATAAAAGAACATAAGGTATGCATAGAGGTACTTACTTGGAAGCGGCAGGAAGAAGGCTTGATGTGTGTGTAGTGAGATGGCAACTGCTCTGATACCAACCTGTAACGCCCGCTTTTTTTTTTTCCATAAAGCGGCGTTACGTTAACATGAGTAGGGCAGGTAGACATCATAAGGCAGCGGAATAACTTTAATCTTACACATACATGCACCTACTACCATTCCTAACATAATGACATGGGAACTTGGCATATTGACTTCATACTTAGCATCATATCATGTCATACTTAACATCATGTCATAGAGTCACATAAGTCATCATTCAAGCACATAAGTAGCAATGGTAAAGTTCTAGCATAAGACGAGGAAACATATTGTTTTCTTGGCCAAGTCACTTCCACACACATGCATTCTTGCCCTCCTGCTGCTTCTTTATTGTCCCCTTGCGTGATCTACGGTATAAGGAAATAAGATTATAAGCACACAGACTTAGTAAGACTCTTTCCTACTCACTAAAACCATTCATCACTTAATCATGAGCACATGAAATATTAACATAACTTGGTGCTCTACATAGAACATAAGTATCTAAAATCATTTAGCATGACCTAGTTCTTACATAGTACATGGACATAAGATTTCACTTAACTGGCATGAACATAAACATATAAGTAAACATTCTTAGCATGACATGATATATAGCATAAACGTAAATATAAATAATATTCTTAACATGGCATGATACATGGCATAAACGTAAACATAAGTAAACATTCTTAGCATGGCATGATACATGGCATAAACGTAAACGTAAACATAAGTAAACATTCTTAGCATGGCATGATACATGGCATAAACGTAAACATAAGTAAACATTCTTAGCATGGCATGATACATGGCATAAACGTAAACATAAGTAAACATTCTTAACATGGCATGATACATGGCATAAACGTAAACATAAGTAAACATTCTTAACATGGCATGATACATGGCATAAACGTAGGCATGCTTCCTATCATATCATATGGACATCTTCTTAACATAACCATAAGCATAAATCGTTTACTATCATGCATATTTCTTGACATGAAACATAAGCACAAGACATTACTATCATGGCATAATGCACAGCATGAATGAATGCATGAGTCAAATGCATATACATAAGGATGATTAACTTTTAAAATCATACTTTTAAATACTTAAACATAATCATCACATCATTAGGGTCCCCGGATTGTACCACATACATACATCATGTGCGCGCATACCTAAGTAAATACGAGGTAGCTAGCCTCGACCTACTAGGGTAATGACAGCATAGTCGGTAGTCCTAGAACCGAGGCGTTCTTAAGGTGCCCATCCCAGTTGCACAGCTTCGGTAGTGCCAGAATCGTGGACAGCATAGTCGGTAGTCCAGAACCGGGGCGTTCTTAAGGTGTCCATCCCGTGGACCCATACTTCGGTCCGGTACAAGGCCATTCATAAAGTAAAATACTTTACATGCTTCATCATTCATAAGACATTCATGGCATATTTAAACATAGCATAACCTTGTTACATGAAGCATTGCTTAAAACATGCTTGTCCTTTCATTGTTCATACCTAATGCATAGCATCATGATGCCTTGAAGGCATGAGCATTATTTTCATTCGTAAACATGACATGCATCTTCTTTCATAAAACATGGCATGCATCATCATTCATAAAACATGGCATACAGCTTCTATCATAAAACACGGCATGCATCATCATTCATAAAACATGGCATGCATCTTCATTCATAAAACATGGCATGCATCTTTATTCATAAAACATGGCATGCATCTTTATTCATACAACATGGAATGCATCTTTATTCATAAAACATCATTCTTTTTCATAGTGCTTGCATGATCATGATACATGAGGTAAGCATTGCATTTCATACATAAGCATGGTATCTATCACAAGCATGCATAGGTAGAACTTCCATAAACATGCTACCTATTATCCAAGTGCATGGCATAGAACATAAGACATTCGAGAATAAACCCTATTCAGAATGGCATCTAATCATAAACATACAAACATGAAACATGGTGCTTAAGGTTAGGGTTATCGGTAACTTAATTTCTACCACATGCTTGAACCTTTATACATATTTCATAATAACCATAAACCATCATTCTTCAAACCCTAACTCCTCCCAAACCCTGGTTACCTTGCTTGGCCGAAACCTATAAGGGAGAAGTTCTATCATTCAATGACATGTAAGGTAGCATAAGGAAAAAGGAACAACCATACACTACATCTAAGGCCATAAGAAGCCATTAAGGCTCATGATTAGGGTTTACCCTAACTTTTAGCCCTATTTTTCTAAGGTTTACCGAAACATGTAAGGGCCATGGGTGCATGAATAAATTCATAAAATTTCCAATTAATCATCTAACACCTTCCATACCATACCATAGGAGTCATTAGGACCCTTACTTGGGGTAAGCCCTAACTCCTTGTCCTAGAACCTTCTTGGCCAAAACCCTTAGGGTCACAAGACCTTGTGAAAATTCACATAAATCCCTTCAACCTCCCCTTCTATCATAAGGGTACACAAGGTACATAATTGAAGGGTTAAATCCAACCCTAGCCATGGAATCCTTATGATGGTCCCAAACCCTAAAGGGTCTTAGGGTACTCCAAAAATTCTCAAAAATTATATTTATTCTATAAACATCATGAGAACACATTAGAAAGCATGATTAAGATTTTTAACATCATCATGGACCCAAAAACCCTAGTGGCCGAAAGTCATAGGGGTCCAAATCATGGTTTCTTCAACATCAAACCCAAACTAAACTGTATATTATGCTAAACATCAAGGAGAACTATTATACCACAGGTGAGGGAGTCTTACATTGGTTGATCTTGATTATAGACCTTAGATTTGGGAGAAGGATGAAGATCTTGTTGCCTCTTGACCACCCCTAGCCTTTGTACCCTTGTAGAAGCCTTGGATCTTGGAGATGGAGCCTTAGGTGAACCTTTTCCAAGGAAGAATCCCCCCTTGGGGTTTCGGCTAGGATGAGGAAGGGGGAGAAGAGGAGGGCTTGGTGGATGAAAAGAAGAGAAGTAACTCCCAAGTATTGAGTTATCTCCCATTTATGCTCAATGAAGAGGGCAAATGAAGAGACATGGTGCCTCCTCTCATGTGACTCATCCTTTCCCCAAGCCTTAACTAAAATCCACTTCATTCCCTCATATCACTCCCTTACTAGGTGAATTGGTTAGTGCATGCATGGTCGTACAAGAGGTCCAAGGTTCAATCCTTGGTGCATGCACTAATTTTCTATTTTATTTTTTATTTTATTTTCTATTATTTCAAAAATTCCTTTAAAATTCCCCCATAATTATGTTAATATTTCTCATTAAAACCTTTTTATATTTCTATTAATTTTTACCTAAAATTCACCCATAATCATGGTACTAGAAAGCCCATATAAGGCCCATTAGTGCTTATTTTTCCCAATTTAAATGAGAAAACATGAATTTCTCGGCTAAAATTCGTATTAATATTTCTAGGTCCCTCGGAAAATTATCTAGACATGCTCAATATTTTAACGAAATATTAAGAAAATTTTCTGGGTCGTTACAGCCCCCCTGCTCCAGGGCGCCCCCAGTGCCCAGGGCGCCCCACACCCAAGCCACCGAAGCCGATAACCCTGATCTAGCCGAGAAGCTCGCTGAAAAGGTCAACCAGGGCGCCCCCAGAGTCAACCTCAGCCCTATTCGAGAGGGATAAGGGCTGACCGAGAGAATCTCGGATCGGCTGACACGTGGGGGGGGGGCGCCCCCGACGTCCAGGGCGCCCCGAAGTGCTATAAATAGCACCCAACGCCAAGGCTTCTCAACAATCACTTCTTCCAACGCACTCACGCTCTTCTACTCCCGCGCTCTGCTCCGGAAACCTCCGACTCAAGATACAAGCGCCGACGACGTCCCTCTGTTCCGAAAATACAATCTACACCGGACATTGGTAACGAAGAGATGTTTGTTTTGTTTACTGTACTACAATTATCATATCTGTCTATAAACTGTTTTGCGCACATATAGAATTTCCCGCAGTAAACGGTCAACGACCGTGGGCCTTGGAGTAGGAGCCGACCGCGACTCCGAACCAAGTAAAAGATCTTGTGTTCGCGTTTTGTGTTTAATTCTTCCGTTGCGTAATTTCTCTAACTCTAATCCGAACGATTTACGATATTCACCCCCCCCTCTATCGTTTCTCTCGATCCAACAAGTCGTATCAGAGCAGGGAAGCTCAAATTTGGTGCAACCACCAGTTTGAGAATTTTTTGGATTTTTCTTAAATTACTTTTCTTTTACTTTTTCGAAGTTTTCTTATTAATCGAGGTTGGTGCAACACCCCTCGATAATTATTTCTCTTTATCCCGCACTACTAATCCAAGACCAAGTCTTGGGATAGTTTCTTTCCTTTAGTTTACTTTTCAGATAAAATGGTCATGCAAGAAGGCTTCAGCACCGCAAGACCACCTCTCTTCAGTGGGGAGGTCTTCTCCTACTGGAAGAGCAGAATGGAGGTCCACCTGAATACTTAAGTGGACATGTGGATAATCATCCAGTCCGGACTGGAGATTCCAAAGAACGCTGAAGGAGTACCTCAAACCTACACAGAGTGGGGCACCGCTCTAAAAAGGAAGATTGAGGCTGATGCAAAGGCGACCCAGACCCTCCAATGCGGCTTAACAAAAGAGGAGCTGAACCGGGTGGGTCCATTCAACAGTGCCAAGGAGCTATGGGGGAAACTGATCGAGCTACACGAAGGAACTTCAGACACTCGAATCAGCAAAAGAGATCTCCTTCTGAACAAGCTGTACACGACAAAATGAACGACAACGAAACAGCAGCTCAACTCCATGCCCAAATTCAGGAACTAATGAACGGACTACACACCATCGGTCACAAGGTAGAAAATCGTGACCTAATAAGGTACGCTTTAAATGCTTTCCCAAGAAACACCTTGTGGGCATCTATGGTAGATGCATACAAGGTTTCAAGGGACTTGTCAAAAATTAAATTAGACGAACTATTTTCTGAACTCGAATTACATGAACAGACTAACTGCAATCTGACCGAGAAAGGTATTGCCTTTGTTGCAGGTAAAACTGGAAGGACAACCAAGAAGAAGCCTCAACATGCACCCGAGTTTGATTCAGACTCAGAAGACGAAGAAGGAGATCGACCTAAGCTGGTTCGACTGGCCCGGGACTACTACAAGGAATTGAAGAACTAAACCAACAGAAGAAAAGCCAGCCGAAGAAAGGATGAACCAGCTGAACCCTCAAATGAAAAGAACAAGCCCAACATGACCTGTTACGTGTGCAAGAAGAAGGGCCACTACAAGAACGAATGCCCCAACCTGAAGGAAACAAAGAAGACGAGGAAGAAGAAGGCACTCCAAGCAACGTGGGACGAGTCCTCCTCCTCTAAAGAAGAAGAGGTACCACAGTCGAACCTGCTCGCGCTAACCGCCTCAGAAGAAATCGAGACCGAGTTAGAATCGGAACAGGACTACGGCAAACTGACATTTTCAGAGGACGACGAAATCAAGGTAAGTGGTTTTTCTAGAAGTCAGTTAAATGAGTTAATTTCTTATCTTTCTCGAGATTTGGCAAAAGCTAAACTCTGAGTCGAATCCCTCCTACAGGAAGTAAAACTCCTGAAAGTGGGAGCTGACCCTAGATCTTTAACCGAGAAGGTTCAAGAAGGAACCTCTAATCAAGTTGAAAAACTTGAGAAAGAGAACTCCTCCCTGAAAACTCAGGTTAAGGACCTTAGATCAGCTTTAGAACGATTCACCTCTGGTTCCAAGTGTCTTGACATGATTCTTGGAAAACAGAAGTCGGTTCTAAATCGATCCAGACTAGGCTATAGAACCAAATCTAGACAAAGATCCTACTATATTGTACTGAACCAGTCCAGACCTAGAGTTCAGGCATGAGTACCCAAACTGTACCTGAACAAACAAACTGGATCAAATCAGTATTGGATCCCCAAGGACAAGATTCACATCTTGCAGAACCATTATCGTGGCTTTAGTCCAGGGGGAGCCAAATTAAAAACAATATTTATTGTTAGATAAAATTCAATTCTTGTTTGCAATTTGCATGATTGCTTGTTTATTTAATTTCTGCAATTTACCAGGTTTAGATTTAGGAATGGTTAGTTTAAGGACTGAACCAACTTAACTGAAATTTAAACAACATAGTATTGGGTGGCGGTGAGATGATAGTACGTTAGGGAAGCCAATTCTAATAAGGTCAAGTATACTCTACTTGGTCTCTTTAGACTGGTGAAACTAGCCGAAGCTACCGATCCAAGACCCAAACTAGTTAGACCAGAATTTTTCAAGGACAAATTTTGAAAATGAAATTTCATTGAAAAGGTTTGTCAAGGAAAGGGTTGATGATCCAATAAGGCTACGGCCAAAGAAGGCCTAGTGCCTCACCAAGACCTGGAAGCTAATTTTTGAAATTCAAATTCAAACTATTCCTTGTCAAATTCGAATCTAACATAAATTTTCAGTTGATTGTAGATTCAAACATTGTTTTTAAATTCAAAATCAACTATTTTCAAAATTAAATTAAGTTTTTCATAATTTTTCAAAATTAATTCTAACTATCAAAACCTGTCTCATGAAAACTATAAGGCTAACGTGATTGATAACCATAGATTTGGGTGAGATGGTAAAATTTAACTTAATCAAAAGTTATTTAATACCTAAAAGGCATTGACCTAATACCAGTCAAACCATGGTCAAAACAGTTAAACCATAGTCAAAGCAGTCAAATCATGGTCAAATGGTTAACAAGACAACAAAGTTGTCAATTCAAACCTAACCCGGGCGCCCGTGACTCCTCGGGTGCCCCGTACAAAGCTTTCACATATCTCAAGGCAAAAACTTGCCTGTATCACTTAACCGGGGCGCCCGGGTCCTCACGGGCGCCCCCATCTAACCTGTCAAGAGCTGAAAGCTGCCAAAAGGCAACTACAGCCCTGTGGGGGGCGCCCTCGCTTGCCGAGGCGCCCTCACACACCAGGGCACCCGGCCGAGCCCTATAAAAAGCCTTCAAGCCTCACTCACTTCCCACACCAAAAACTCCTCTCCTCTTGAACTCCCTACCTTCCAAGAGACCTTGCAACATTCTCAAGCTCTCATCCTCGACAATGCCTCCCCGAGCTGCCCGGTATAATTTTTTTTACGCATTCAAAAATTATTTTTCTTAACTTCCTTCCTTTGAATGCATATTTCCTATCTTAGAAAACGCCGAGCAAACTAGGCAGAACCCGGTATCGAACCTAGTCCTGATCCTAGGTTCCCAACTTTAGAACTGTGTAATAAGTTTGCTCGAATGACCTACAAGCCTATAAAAATGAGCTACCTAAATAGGCAATTCTTCACCCAATCCTGTCCCTTGGCAATGAATGTTATAAACTTCTACCAACTCGACAACCTCGTATTCTGCACTCATCCAATTAACACATCCTTATGTGCAGAATTCTATAATAACATAATTAGATAGGATGGTCTTATGTTCATCACCACTGTCCAAGGGATTCCCCTGACAATCACACCTACACTACTCAACCGCTTTCTTGGACTACGACCCTCACAGTCCACCTTTTGTTGTTACCCTCCTAGGGAGCCTCCCTTTGATGCTCCCTATTCTCACATCACTCTGGATACCCTACAC
The DNA here is from genome assembly GCA_024364735.1 of Boesenbergia rotunda. Lineage (NCBI taxonomy): Eukaryota > Viridiplantae > Streptophyta > Magnoliopsida > Zingiberales > Zingiberaceae > Boesenbergia > Boesenbergia rotunda. The sequence continues at coordinate 104,872 of JAGFNQ010001741.1, forward strand.
TCCTATTTCTATACACATGTTACAAACCCCCTGGCCAGACGATTTCAGTCTGTTGACCTTCAAGTCCAGGAATACGCTCTATATAGAGTTATAGTTCGATGCATTCTGCTGTTATCCACTAGAGACGTCGCTACCATGCGACCATTTCACACCTTCCTCCTATACGCACTGACGCATCAGCTTGATATCGATATTGGACTACACATGTTCCATGCGATCCTACATGCGTCCAATGTTACCACGCAGGGGCGGGTACGCACTCCCTATTGCCACATCATCACTTCCATTTTACATTACCACGGTCGTAACATCACCGAGGGAGAGACAGCCGCACTGACTGATTACGACGAGATAGGTTATAGGAACTTCTCCCTAGCTGGTATAGAGGTCTCGAGTACCGGGGTTTTGTCATGGAGATGCCAGCAAGCCGGACCACCGATCGATTCTGACGAGGATGTTGAAGTCGATGTCGGAGATTTGGCAGCCGAGGTTCATGAGCACATAGACGAGCCCCCACCACCGACACTCTACGAGAAAGTGACACGGCTCGAGTCACAGATCCAGAGCCTCTGAGAAGAAGTGGAGGCAAATCATGCTGAAGCAATGGAGGCAAATCAGGGTTATTACACTAAGTATATGAGTGCCCGCAGAGCCGATAGAGAGACTAGCGATGCACGATATGACGAGATGATGGCGCTATTTGATCCTGGCACACGGGCTCTTCTGACCACCCTGGTCCCTCCTCCTAGATTTGAGTAGCATTGTACTAGTGACAATTTGACTGTCCCTACTCAGTAGGGTTGACTCATGTTTGACTTGTATGACTGTGCTGGTTCTCTCTTTTACCAGCTAACTTATTGAGTTAGACTATCTGCATCTCATGACTATCTCAGTTAGAATTATGCTTGGTAGAATAGGTTTACTCTACTTTTGGTTTTCTTACTGCTTTATTTGATTTGAAAAATCAACTTTTAAAAGAATTTTTAAAACTACTTTATTTGATTTGAAAATTCAACTTTTAAAATTCTAAAACCTGTTTTCAAAATCAACTTTTACTTAGTTGGAAAATTTTTTTTCGACTTAGTTTTATTTTAAAACTACCTCCTTCAAAACTAGGGCTTTTTCGCAAATGGACTTAGCCTAGGCCCTAACCTAGAAATCCTAGCGAAGGACTGCTAGCACCTGCGAAGGACTGCCAGTATCAAGCCCTAGCGAAGGACTGCTAGGCACCTGGCGAAGACTGCCAGTATCCAAGCCTAGCGAAGGACTGCTAGCCTGGCAAGGACTGCCAGCTCCGCCCTGCGGGCTGCTAGGCCTGGCGGACTGCCAGCATCCAAGACCTACCGAAGACTGCTAGCTCAGACGAAGGACTGCAGAAAAAGACCTAGCGAAGGGCTGCTAGGCACAAGCGAAGGGTAGCTTGGCAACTCAAGACCTGGCGAAGACTGCCAGCAAAAGTCCAACTGGAGATCCGGTTGGCACCAGGTAAAACTCTCCGAGAGGAGTAGGTGAGGACGCGTTCCCTCGAGGGAACATTAGGCGTCGGTTCGACCTAGGCTCCATTTTGGAGATCCAAGTCAGAACAAGACAGCTAAGGCTGTTTAACTAACTTATTATTTGCTGTTTTGGACTAACCCTGGATGCAGGACCGAAGGACTGTTTCTGCAGCTCAGAGAGCCTCAAAGGAGTGAGGCCGTAGCTGAGTAGGGCGCCCCGGATGTGTCGGCGCCCCAGAGTCACCCAAAGTCAGCAGAGAGGTAACGCCCCGCAGCAGCGCATCGGGGCGCCCGCGTGTGTCGGGCGCCCCGCATGTCGGCGCCCCACGTGTCTCGGGCGCCCACTGTGCCACGCCACTGAGGCGGCTGCAGCTCACCCTCGCGAAGCCTCGGTGATAAAGTTTGACCGGTCAATCGGGCCCCGTGCGCGTCGGGCGCCCCAGTCACTGTTATCCGAAGTCGAGAGCCATCTCACAAGCACCTTAGGGTACTGTTGATTGATAACCTAGACTGGGTTGAGATGCTTGGTCTTTGCCTTAATTCAATATGTAGATCAATGCATCTGCAGTAATTGGGGCACTAAATACAACTTAAACAGTAATCAAGTTAAGTGTCAAGTTTAGACAATCTAACTTGAACAGAACACTTAACTTGACTAACCCTAGCAAAAACTACTGTTTATAACAGTTAGTAAGTAGCTAAATGAGTTAGACAGGACCCTAAAAGAGAAAATTGAAATTGATTTGGTTTAGTTCATATCCTGTATTGGTTCAGTACAGCAAATTATGCAGTTTATTTTTTTTCTGCTATTATGCAACCTTTTTTGCCACATTTCGTTATTCTTGATATATGGCAAAGGGGGAGAGGTAGGAAAGGAGAGAAGGCTTTAAAATTTTTTTTCAAAAATTCAAAACCTTATCCTTTTTTCAAAAAGTTCTTAATCAATCTGTTATTCAAAAAGTACTTAATCTATTTGTTTTTCAAAAGTACTTAATATATATTTTTAAAAAGTACTAAACTTTCATTCAAAGTTTTTAAATTAAACTTAAGTTGCCTTTTAAAATATTTTAAACTTAAGTTTTCAAAATTTTCCTAAGTGCTTAAAACTTAAGGTTTCAAAAATCTTTTAAGTACTTAAAACGAAAGTTCTCAAAAACTTAAGTTTTCAAAATCTTCTTAGTACTTAAACTTAAGTCTTCAAAATTTCCTAAGCATTTAACTTAAGTTTTCAAAATTATCCTATAAGTATAAATTTTCCAAAGTGCTTAACCAAAATTATTTTAGAAAATATGTCTTTAAAGTTTCTGTTGAAAATTGTTCTAAGTAAAATTAAATTCATCTTTAGACTTAGAATTTATTTTCAAAACCCCACGAACTTTTGAAAAATCTAGGGGGAGATTCATTCTAGGGAGAGGAAACAAAATTTCGTGTCATATGTTCTGATTAACTTAACTTTTTGAACCAGGGTTGTCATAAATCAAAAAGGGAGAGATTGTTGGTGCAGAAAGCACCCAAGTCGAACCTGTGTTTTGATAAATAGCAAAGGGTTCAAAAGTTAAGTCTTATTTGTTATCTAACATGCTGCTTGAGTGTGCAGATTGAAGTCCTAGCAAGGGAATGCTAGGCACCTAGCAAAGGATTGCTAGGCACTGAAACCCTAAGTCCTGGCGAAGGACAGCTGGGCACCTGGCGAAGGGCTGCTAGGATACTAAGTCCTGGCAAAGGATAGCTGGGCACCTGGCGAAGGAATGCCAGGATCCAATGACCTAGCGAAGGACTGCTAGGCACCTGACGAAGGACTGCCAGGATCTAATGACCTAGCGAAGGACTACTAGGCACCGGGCGAAGGACAGCTTGGGATCCAAGACCTAGCGAAGGACTGCTAGGCACCCGACGAAGGACTGCCAGGATCCGAAGACCTGGCGAAGGACTGCTAGGCATCGGGCGAAGGACAGCCTGGTATCCAAGACCTGGCAATGGACCGCTAGGTAAAAGTCCAACCGGAGGAGCCGGTTGGCAACAGGTAAATTCCCCCGAGAGGAGTAGGTGAGGACACGTTCCCCGTCGAGGGAACAATAGGCGTCGGTTCGAACTTGGGCTCCATTTTGGAGACCCAAAGTCAGAACCAAGATAGCTAAGGCTGTATAAAACTAATACATTATTACTCTATGTTGTTTTGGACTAACCCTGGATGCAGGACCGAAGGAACGAGTGTCTACAGCTCAGAAAGCCTCAAAGGAGTGAGGCAGAAGCTGAGTAGGGTGCCCCCAATGTCCCGGGCGCCCCCAGTGTCCCGGGCGCCCCCAAGGTGAATACAAAAAAAGAAGACCAAAAGTACGCTTCGAAAGCTAAGTGGGCGGGGTGCCCCCCTGCTCCAGGGCACCCCCGTGCTCCCGGGCGCCCCGCACCCAAGCCACCGAAGCGGATAACCCTGATGCAGCCGAGAAGCTGGATGAAAAGGTCAACCAGGGTGCCCCCAGTGTCCAGGGCGCCCCCAGAGTCAACCGCAACCCTATTCGAGAGGGATAAGGGTTGACCTAGAGAATCTCGGATCGGCTGACACGTGGGGGGGGGGGGGGCGCCCCCGACGTCCAGGGCGCCCCGAAGTGCTATAAATAGCACCCAACGCCAAGGCTTCTCAACAATCACTTCTTCTAACGCACTCACGCTCTTCTACTCCCGCGCTCTGCTCCGGAAACTTCCCGACTCGAGATACAAGCGCCGATGACGTCCCTCTGCTCCGAAAATACAATCTACACCGGACGTAGGTAACGTAGAGCTGTTTGTTTTGTTTACTGTACTACAATTATCATATCTGTCTGTAAACTATTTTGCGCACATATAGAATTGCCCGCAGTAAATGGTCAATGACTGTGGGCCTTGGAGTAGGAGCCGACCGCGACTCCGAACCAAGTAAAAGATCTTGTGTTCGCGTTTTGTGTTTAATTCTTCCGCTGTGTAATTTCTCTAACTCTAATCCAAACGATTTATGATATTCACCCCCCCCCTCTATCGTTTCTCTCGATCCAACACTTTGAATAATCTCAGCCGTCCAAATTAAATGGCATAAGTTTAAATGGAAATTCCCTCCGCAGAATAGAGTTGTCGCGTCTTCGCCAATTTCCAACTGAGTTCTTCGTTCTTCATCACTAGTTCTTCGATTCGTTTGCGATTTTTTCCATCTGAAGGCGTGGCCATCTCTATCACAACCTTGGAACACGATCTGGATCATTGGGAGAAGGTTTTCGTTGAGATTCTAGCTCGGATTTGTACCGGAACAGAGTGGATTGAGGGTTTCGTCCATTTCTGTGATCTGATCGATTCAATCACGATCGCGTGCAGTTTTCTTCCATCGGAGCTTACTGGAGGGTCCTCTGGTATTCTTTGATCATCACCATATCATCACCACACCTCAACATCGCGAGATCGAGGAGATCGGATTGGTTTTCTCCAGCTGAGTGCAGTCTGTGAGCGGAGTTGAAATTGAAGTTGTTTTCCCATTGATTTGTGGAGCTGAAGGGGTTCTTGGCTTGCTCTTGTGTGACGGCAAGGAGGTCTTGAGACACGGGAATGATCGAGACTTAGTTTCTTAATACATTTCTTTTGCTTTAGTTGTAATTTCAATTCTGCACTTATTTCTATTTCTGTCTCGTATCAGCAGATGTTTAATTTCCTTTTCTGAATTGTTTCTGCTTTCAATTAGGTTTTAATTTTGCAAGAAAAGTAGTTAGGGATCTCATTCAGTGAACAATTGTCCGCAATTTTAGTTCAATTTCCTACTCTTCGTTCAGCTGCTGCATTTCAGCCTTTTCCTTCTGCGTACCAGTTTATTAAGTTCCTGTGTTTCAGTTTTTCTTGTTGCGTATCAATTTTTCTCCTTTGTATCAGTTTTTATTTTGATGTCCTAATTCTTGTATCAAGTGAGCTCGTTTGTTCTCTTTTGAATTCACTTTGAAGATTGTCTCATTTGCATAGCAATCAATTTAGATTTCTGAATTTCTGTTCAGCAATATGTTGCATATCAGTTCCCTGTTTCTTTCTTTGCGTATTCAGCTTAGCTACTGAATTCTGTTGCTATTTCGAATTAAATTTGTGCTAGCTTTAATTCCTGGACTTCGAGATAACTGTTAGTGTGCTTATGCTTGCTTGTATGTAGTTACATTTCTGCATTTTGTTCAGCATTTGTTGCGTATCAGTTAACTGCTGCATGCCAATGTCATTTCTGCAGTACTCAATTTAGCTTCTGAATTGAGTATTAGTTGTAAATTCTTACAGCTGGATTTGTGAGTTTCAGCACTCATGTATGCTACTTAATTTCTGCATTCGATTTTCCATTTCTGCATTCACCTTATTACTGCATTTTCACAATCATGTTTTGCATTACTGAATTTACTTCTTCATTCAATTTTCTCTGAATTGGTAACTTCATCTTTGCAACTCCAAGTTTGTTCCTTCTGAAGCTAGATTCGGAATTCCATTACTACAGTGCGGTTTAAGGTTTTGAGTTAGTTTCAAGTGAAAACCCAGCTACTTTGTTGATTAAATTGTTTGGCATTAGATTTGCATCTGAATTCGTAATTGTTTTCCAAAATTTGATTCGCATTGGTTGAGTCCTTAATTGTCATACCTAGTTAAGGTTTGCTTAGTTAAGTTTAATTACTTCTTTTCATTGCGTTTTCATTTTTATCTGAAACCAAACTCACATCTAATCTGAACCCAAAAAGATTCGACGACACATAAACTCAAGCTTAATTCAAATAACCTCAACTAGCCCTACGAAAAATACGACCTGTGGCCCCTTTACTACATTTTTGTCCTTGTTAGCAAAAAGGGTTTCCAGCTCTACAAATATCTAAATTTGAGACCCACATTCGTGACACCTAGTTTAGGTCCATCATGTACCCCCCTATATTATTATCAATCATAGTTAGAAACAATTGAAAGGAAATTACCTAGGGTTGTCAATCCTCAAAAATTTAAACTCAATGGACTAACATCTTGACCTTAGTCAACAACAAAGTATACTTCATCCTTCATGACTAATTGAGATGAATTAAACACACAAATCCTCTAAAGGAAATTTTTAGTGGCTCTCTTCCTAAGTTCTAAGTTTTGATGAAAATGGAGCTCACTCAAACACAATCATGGTTCTTGCACTACGATAAGCTTGCTTATGCTCTACTCTCCATCATCATTCTTGAGTTGGATCCACACCTACAAAGGCTTATTTGAACAAGTTTACAAAATATGTAATGATAAAAATGAAATAGAAGTTTAGTAGATGGAAAAGTAAAGAATGTGGAAGACTTGGATACTAAAGAATGTAACCTAATGAACTTTGCCCTCTTAGAACTCAAAATTGAGCAGGGAATAGATAGTGACTCTGAAATGACTGAATTCAGTGATTCAACCTCTGCTGATTGGTCTGGAGACCGATCAGACTCTTCCTGATCATTCTGGACTGCTTCTGATTGGTCTGAGCTCCTTCTGATCGGTCACGGTGACCGATCAGATCTTTCCTAATCGGTCTGGAGACCGATCAGAGCGCGAACAGAACTGAAATTGAGCAAAAACTGAAACTGTCTTCTGCCAAGATTTCACTTCTTTCAATCAATAACTCATTCTTAAATTCAATAGCTCCTTGTCCACATCTTCTAATTCAGAAATCTAACCCATCTCCTGACACTTCATGCTTCTTTTTTCTTTTCTTTTTTTTCTCTGACTGTTCTTATTTTTTTTTCTCTGCAGCCAAGTTTTTTTTCTTTTTTTTCAGCTGTTGTTTCAGCTTCTCAGAAATCAGCATCTTCTTCTTTATAATCTTTGTTCTTATTCCTCTCTCAACCCGATTCATTGTTCTCAGTTTTTTCAGCTTGTCTCTGGATAGAATCAGCTTCTTTGTTCTCAGTTTTTTTTCTTCAGCTGATTCAAACCTCACTGTTTTATTCAGCCATTCAGTTTCAGATTCACAGCATTCACAGCTTCCCGCATTCCCAATTCCTATCTGAATTGCAGCTTCAATTCAGCCAACTCCCATAGAAAATATGATTGAATGCTTGTAGGTTGCCAAATTTCAGATTCAATGTCAAAGGAGTTGGCATATTTTGCTTCCTAAGGTCACTGATTTTCCTTTCGGAATTTGCCTCATAGAACTTGAAACATCAAATAACAATTAAGAACTTAGATGCTCCTCATGTAGCCTTCACTAACCAACTCTTGCAACTCACTCTTGATACACAATCCCTTCAAGTTGGCACACTTTTGCTTGTAGGTTGCCAATGCTTGATCCTCCCCCACACTTAGCTTTTTGTCCATCTCGGGCAAAGTAACATCAAGAAAAACTCAAAGCACCCAAGTCCATGGAAAATTTAGTTATGAACAGAAAATAGGGAAAGGAAAAATAGAATAAAGAGTGTATCAAAAAGGAATGTTGCAAAAATTGATATGAAAAAGGAGACAAGGTGATTCACCTCTATAAATGTTGTTCAATCATAGAGATATAGTTTTGAAAGAACCTAAGCAAATTTTAGAGTACAATCACATGTGTGTATCTCAAAAATAAGGCCAAATCCTCACTAGATAAAAAGAATTCATCTCAAATCATCAATCTAGAGTCCATAACTAAGTAGTACTCAAGTATCCAAGAATTTTCATCCATTGGCTCAAATCCTAAGTTTTAACAACCAAATTTAATTCACTTTAAAAGGATTCTTAAACGACATAAAGAAAATCTAGAGGGATACATTTATTCTAAATCATGCATGAAACGCGATGCCAAAAAGGATAAAATTGTATCTACAATGATTCTTTATTCATTCTACACTACCTAAACATTTATTAGCAAGAACTCATTTTTAAAAAAAAAATTACTGCTAGAAAACATAAAAACGACATCAACCTCGCATAAGTATGTCCCGGTGGTCGGAGACGATTAATGTGCAAAATCCACTCTCGGGGTGAATTGGTACGAGTCAAAGTAAGCATAACTCCTCCCACTATATGCTCTTTGGAAGTCCTTCCGGGAGGTTGGAAGCTATTAAGTTGGAGCACCCACTCAAGAAGCTTACGGCACCCTGCAAAACCATGAGAAAGAAATACCTCCCACACGCATCTAGGGTAAGAAAGAAATGAAATACAATCAGTCTCTACATAGAATGTATCAAGAAATGCATCACATCCAACAAAATTAATCTTAGGTACCTCTATGAGTTTTCCTAAAAAAATAGGAGAAATACTTACCTTGTCGTGCTGAAAAATACCTAAAGGTTCCACAAGAGTGGATGTAACTATGGCCTCCTCCTGGTCAGGTAAAGACTCCACCTCAGGCTCAGGTTCTGGTGGACATACAACTAAAAGAGATGATTCTTGGGTCCTTGCTCCCACCATGCAAGTCCCTACACTTTCATACCTATCCTCTGAATCTTCTGACATGTCAATCAATATAGGTGATCCCTGGGGATCAGTGCAATCCCCTACACCTATAGAATCATCTCCAACTGCGAGTGAATCAGATACAGTCTTCAAATCTTCAGCCTCTATAGCTAATACATCCTTAGTCTCCTCTGAGCTAAAATATCCTCTATGAATGCCAAATGAAACTCTATCAGTAAATAATTCTACATCAACAACCTCATCTAAATTATCCATGATCATAATAGAATGATCCTCTCTGGGGTGATGTGGAAAGGGTAAGGGGACTCTCGGTTCCTCCTCTTGAGCTGAAACTTTTGGAAGTGAATCATGAGCAGGAATTTCAAGTGGAGTAGTTGTTGTAGGTTCACCTTTCTTACTGATTTCTCCTTGTTCTTCCTCCAAATCCGCATGATCAATTGAAGAAGGACTTAGGCTTGAACTAGGGTCACTTCCAACTAATTTAGGATCTATTCTGAGGCTATTCTGAGCTTGAAAACTAGGTGCTATAAATTTTTTTAGAAAAATCAGCCCTTTGAACATTTGGACTTGAAGTAACTTTCCTACTCCTCAAAGTTATTGCACTAACATTTCCCATAGGATTAGGAGTAGCTTGTGAAGATAATTGACTCGATCCTTGAGCTTGCATTTGATTCATCCCACTAGATAGTTGTCCAATGTGTCTTTCAATGTTTTGAAGAGTGGAATCATTCTTTTGTTGTCCTTGTTGTTGTAGTAAAATTTGCTGTTGTTGTATGATTTGTTGCATAGTCTCCTCAAGCCTTTGTTGTTGTGCATTAAACTCACTAGAGTCCCCAAAGTCTCCTTGATTGGTATGAGACTTTTGTTGGCCTTCAAATGAAGCATTAGATTACTGAAAATTATGTGTTTGCTGTGCACTTTGGAAATTCTGTTGTTGGGGTTGATTAAATGAATGAATGGGCAGTTGAAATTGATGGAAATTAGGCTGGGAACTAAGTGGAAGTTGCTGAAAATCATAGTTCTGAAAATTCTGATTCTGAGGCTGAAATTGTTGGGGCTGAAAATTCTGATTTTGAGATTGAAAATGTTGATTGAAAGGCTGAAATTGTTGGGGCTGAAAATTCTGATTTTGAAACTAAAAATTCTGCTGGTATGGTTGAAAAGATTGCTGTGAAGATTGAAAAGATTGGTGGGATGTCTGATTTGGTTAAAAACCTTACTGATTTTGTTGAAGTTGAGGCTGAAATTGCTGATTTGCTTGCTGAAAATGTTGATAAGGCTGCTGGAATGGTTGAAAAGGCTGATTACCTTGCTGAAATTGTGAATAGGGTTGCTAAAAGTTCTGAAAATGCTGTTGAAAATTCTGAAAATGCTGTAGTTCTGCCATGGGACTGCTTGAATGAGTAGGAATATTTTCAATAACTTCTGGAACTCTTCCTTGATTTCTTCTAGCTCTGAAGGTCCTCTCAATCTCAGGATCAAATTCAACAATATCACCACCTGCAATCCTGGTCATAAACCAAACAAAATGACAGCAAATGTATATAGAAAGATAAAATACAAGAAATAAAATTCAAAGAGTATGAAAATAAGAACAAGCTCAAATTAAACAAACTCAACTAGTATATTCCACGGCAACGGCGCCAAAAATTTGATGGTGCCCACAATCAGTGTCACAATGGGCCTCAAATTTGAATTTATAAGTTGAAAACCCTTAGTTCACAAAACTAAATATAGTATAGGGGCCTCAAGTCGTATTTTTTCCAAGGACTAGTTAAGATTGCTTAATTCAAGCTTGATTTTGTCGTTTATGTTTTAGGTTTTCAATTGAAATGGGTTTGTTTTGCGATAAGGAATAAAACTATAGACGGAAATAGAATGAATGAAACTAACTATCCCTATTTGAAAACTGAAACAAAGAAAGTAAACTTATCCTATTTGAAAAACTAAGCAAATCAGATTAAATTTCAAGGACTAAAATTGAATGCAGGAAATTTGTAGCTAATTTGCAAAATTGAAAAGTCTTAAACAAATCTTACTAAGGAACAGGGCTAAAATGTAGCTGACCTCACCCTGATCGGTCAACAGACCGATCAGATGCCTACATGATCGGTCGACAGACCGATCAACGCTGTCTTGATCGGTCAAACAGACTGATCAGATACAAGTATTCAGAAATGAAACAAGTCTTCAGAAATGAAACAACTGGAACAGAGAAACAAGTATTCAGAAACTAAGAGTGTAGAAACTAAACATCCGATCAATGACTTCACCAAGGTCTCCTTCTTGCCGTCACACAAGAGTCGAGTTAGAAACCCTCTAGCTTGAAAATCTGAAGAGAATTCAATTTCTGTTCGGTTAAGCTTCAGCTCAGCTCGAATCTGACAACCTCCATCGAATCAATCCTTCTTGATCAGCTGAATGGCGATCTCACTCAGAGACCCTCAGAAGACTTCAGAGAACCCCTCCAAATGCTCTGATTGCTCCGCTCGATGAAGACAGCGATCGAATAGGACTTGATTCGTCAGAAGCTTAGCTCTCGGCGAAACCCTCACCTGAGCTTTCTAGAGACGATCTTGATTAGCAAACTTCACAGAAATCTCCGTCTACGATTGGAGATCTCGAAATGAACTTGGATCAGATGTGGCCACGCGAAGAAATGGAGAAGAACAGATGCGAAAACGATGAACAAGAAGAAAAACTCGCGACAACTCAGATGGGGAGGAGAAGTTTCTGTTTTTACTTAATTCCCATCAAAATGAAGGGTTGTGATCATCCTCGCTTCATCCAACGGTCAGATCATCTCGGATTGAAGCCAAACCTTCCAGATCTCTATCAATGGTTAGGATATTCCTCTCTGTAGTTTAGATCATTTAGATTTGCAACGGATGGCTCAGATCTCCTGGCCTTTTGAATGGATGGTTTAGACTCCTTTTAAGCTTGATCCAATGGTCAGATGTCTTCTGATTTGGACCAAAACTTCAGATCTTGATCTGTGGTCTAGATTAACTCTATCTTGAGCTCGGATTGATCAGAAGCTAAAAGATGGCTCAGATCTTCCCATGTCTTGATTGGACGGTCCACATTTATCCAGTGCATGATCATCTTGATTAAAGCCCAGGCTGACTCAAATTCTATCTAATCTGATCTAGGTTCATGATCATTCAAAGCCTACAAAATTAGATTCAAAATTAATGCCAAAACATTTCAAATATAAGAAGAATTGCAATCAAAAGCTAAAATAGAGATAACTCATGGAACCTAGTGTAATTGCAAGATTAAGCATGTAAAAAGGATCAAAACATGAGTTTAAGAGCCTAAATTAATTGTCAAAATGGTAACTATCGCTGCCACATACTCAGCTTCCATGGTGGAGTCTGCAACGCATTTATGCATGATACTCCTTCATACTATGGCTCCACCTCCCAAAGTAAACAGATACCCCGAGGTAGAAATACTATTATCCCTATCTGATTGGAAGTTAGAATCCGTGTAACCCACAGGGAGTAATTGATCTGCCTGTTAAACTAGCATATAATTTCTAGTCCTTTTCAGGTACTTTAATATATGCTTTACCGTAGTCCAATATCCCTATCCTGGATTACTCTGATAGCTGCTAACCATGCCCACGACAAAGCAGATATCCGGTCTCGTACACAACATAACATACATGAGGCTTCCTATAGCCAAAGTATAAGGAACTGCCTTCATCTCCTCTATCTCCTTTGATGTTTTAGGACACATCTCCTTAGATAAAGGCACTCCATGCCAAAAAGGTAGAAAACCTTTCTTGGAGTTTTTGGTGCTAAAATGAGCTAGGATAGTGTCAATGTATGATGCTTGAGATAAGCACAACATCATTTTCTTGTGATCCCTTATAACCTTGATCCTATGGATGTGTCTAGCTACTCCCAAGTCCTTCATATCAAACTGCTTGGACAACCGTACCCTTACGTCTGATAACACTTTTATTGGGATGTATACTAAAAGTCATGCTTTTATATAGACATCTATATTTTGAAAGAGAATCACATGATCACTATTTGCATGTTTGTATTAGTTATTTATGTGTATATTGTCTAATACATTACCATGTAGATAACATGGTGTGTGATATCACACAGAAAATCATGTTATCAGTTCTTTGTAAAGTATAAGTAGAGACTCACAACCTAGATGGTTTTAGACAAACCATTGTCATGGTTGTAGTTTAATTTGGTATTGGTTTGTCTTGATCATAGAATTACACTAGTACACTTTGTGTGTATTAAGCAGGACCAACATAGAGGTGATTCAATTTATACTAACTTTATAATTGAATCAGACCTCAGTTATTATGGAGTACATGCTCTTAATCCCGATATAATAACGAACATATGTACTTAATATTTATTTCTCTGATTTGCCAATGGACGAGATTTATTTGTTAAATTGATAAGTCCGGTAAGTTGCGAAATAATATTATTTACACTGTATGTCGTTGATTATAAAAGGAAGTCATGTCCTCGTGAGTCGGATTGATAATGTCCCCTTGAGGAGCTCATAAAGTTCATCATGTTAAATCTTGCAGGTAGACTTGGTCCGACATGATGATAAGGTTAAGTGGTACTACTTAACGAGTTAGATGTTAATTACTTAAATTGTCAGTAATTTAATTAATTAACAGACATTCGATATCTTAAACACGGGGAGTTCTTGTACTCATAATATGTGGAACCCATATTTAAATATGGGGGTTGGTGAGGTAGATCAATGAGGATCCTTTTGATAGATCAAAAACGTCCGCTAGAGGGGGTGAATAGCGATTTGTCGTTGTTCTCTACAAAATTGTTAGCGCAGCGGAAATACAAATAAAAATAAACTAACAATAGAACAATGCTAACAAACCGAGTTACTTGGTATCCACCCCCGATGGGTGACTAATCCAAGAATCTGGCGGTGGATCAATCCCCGGATAACTTCCGGCTAGCTCTGTTGCTCTTTCTGGGTGGAGAATCCACACCACAACACCTTTAGAAGACCTGAGCACAAAGACTACTATCTTGCCTTTAACCAAGACAAGATTCGTCAAGAATCTCAGCCACCCCGAAGTCCGCTTTAAATAGGACTCGGGCTGAAACCCTCGCCACCAGTCGACTGTTCCCAGGGCAGTCGACTGGTGCCACTGGAATTCGATCGTTGCACCCGAACGTTCGAATTCTCAGCCAACTCATCAGCCACCTACCAGTCGATTGCTCCCAGAGCAGTCGACTGGTCCCAAGCTGAAACCCTTCTGTGAGTTCCATCAGTCGACTGCCCCCAGGCCAGTCGACTGGTCTACTCACCCACCTAAGGTTACCCTTCCTGAGTACATTTCACTCCGTACTCAAACCCTAGTATTTCCCGAGTACAATCACACAGCACTCGTACCCTCACGACTCGACTGACTCCTCATCCGCAGCCTCAACTATTGCCTTCGCACCCTCTTCATCTTCGGCTCCCGTCCCTCGGATGCACGCAAGCCTCCAGCTTGACTCCATGTCATCCTTCACGCATGCCTCGAAGTCCGCACCCATCAGCTCATCGTCCCTGCTCTCTATGGTCCCTCAGGTGCACACAAACCTCCAGCTTGTCTCCATGCCACCCTTCACCGTACCGAGGCCGTCCAGTCAAGTCCATATGTGACCTGTACAACCTGCACACTCAACATACACATATGAGATAACAAGGGTAAACCTAACTTAAACCCTTTGCCCAAACATCAAAACACTTGGTCACTCTGGACCACAGATTGCCTCAACAATCTCCCCGTTTTTGATGTTTGGCAATACGTTTAAGTTAGGGAAAGCAAGATAGTAGTCAATAGCAAAAACCATGCTAAAACAAATGCATATGCAATGCATACATGGATCCAATCCCAAGGAATCCTACACCTAACTCTCCAAGCTAGGACTTTTCACACCTAACTCTCCAAGTTAGAACTTTTCAACAAAACGGGTTTTTTTAAAGCTTTTCCAACCCCCTACACTGGACTTACAAAGGTTTTTTATGAACCTCTCCAAGGTTCCCCTTACGCCAAGAATGGAGCAACCATGCTCCCCATTAATCTTAGCTCCCCCTAAACCTAGGGTTTCTAGCAAAGGTATGTTTGGTTTCCCAACTTAAACCCAAACTTCTCCCCCTTTGCCTAACATCAAAAAGAACCCAACAATATCCCAATTATTGGTTCTTTGAATTCCTATGATCATAAACAATGTGTACAATCCTCCCATACACTTGTTTTCCATCATTTGGACCTAAGTTAGCTGCTGGATATCCACACCAGCCCTGACCAGTCGACTGCCCCTATTGGCAGTCGACTGATACTCTGAAAATCAATTTTCTGGCCAATTTCAGAATTGAACTAGAAATTCCACAATTCTCTAAAAATTCCCAAACTTCGTGGAGAACCTTGTGGTACCTATACCTACTTGGGAAAAATACATTTCACCATGTATCTATCACGGTTCCCATGTTGGACACAAAACTCAAAAATTTTCAATGAAAATTTAGGCAAATAAGGAGGCAACCTCCCCCTTAACCTATGCCTTCTTCCAATTTTTAATTTTCCTAGGTGAAGTTCTACCCAACTTAACACCATAGACTCAAATTAGGTTCTACCTAACCTAACAAACAAGTTCTTTCCCCTTTGACACTATCAAAGAATTGCCCCAAGCAACCTTCCCCTTAGTGCCAAAACGAACTCTACAAAACCTTAAACAACCTAAGAGGTTTGCAAACACATTTGCTAGGATATATCCTATCCTAGAAACATATGTTTTAAATAAGACTATCAAATGTGCTTGGCTTTGGTACAATTTCTAATTTCCTAAAAGGTTTGGCATTTGATATCAATTTTTAAATCTATCTAGAATTCCATGTGTTTGCTAAGGCTTATCATTATAATTTGACACATGAAATTATCCTCAATTTTCCCTTTTTACCTCTAAATCATAGATACCTAGGGAAACTTATCAATCTTCCTTGATTTCCAAGATATCAACAAAGCCTTATCACATCATGGGATAACACTTCATTCAAGGAATATGACATCATAAACATGAATTTTAAATCCGAACCATATTCCATAATCTAATTTTGCAATTCCTCATTACCCAATATCTCCTTTTTGCTTACTCTCATGGACCAGTCGACTGCCCAAATGTCAGTCGACTGCCAAAACTCATAGAGAGTTTTTGGGCTTGAGACCAGTCGACTGCCCCTGGGGCAGTCAACTGATACCTAATTTTCATGGTTTTCAGCCCAATTTCAGAAATCCCTAAATAATTCTACAAATCTCCAAAAATTATGAAATTTCGTGGGGAGATTTGTGAGGCCAATGTCTACTTGGGAAAAATTTGCTTCCAAACAAATGTACTGCGGATCCCAAGATTGGTACGAAACCCAACTTATCCTAAAGTGTATCATTGAAACTCATCCCAAAAGTCTCAATTGTGATTTCTCCTCACTGTTTCTTCCAATGCTTGATCACAATTTATTTCTATCATTGAATTATGTGGTATTCACACATTAAAACCTAATTTTACCTAATATGACCATATCTTCATATTTTTCTCCCTAAATTCCCTTTTGAATGTGCCAAAACTTAGAGTTAAGACTTACCCAAGTCTTCCAATCACTTTTGACACATTTCACCTAATTTTCTAGGAGAAAAACTTTTGAGATCCATTACCATGAAGCCCAAAGGCTCCTAGAACTCCCCCTTGAGCTCTTAGCCCTAGCCACTTCCCTAAGTGACTCAATCCATACTAGGCCACACCGGTGTGCCACCGGTGACTCTTGTCCTACAAAATTGACATTCTTAACCTTGGACACCTTGTCCTTGGTTAAGTCACTCTTTTTATCTTTGGATGGTATTCCCTTGCCATCCTTGGACTTTCCCTCCTTACCATGATATGCTTCCCCAGCATATTTCTTTCCATATGCCTTGGAGGTCTTAGACCGGTAGCCCAAACTCGATCTATAATAGTTGGGTTTTAAGCTACCCAACACCATGTCTAAGCCCTTAGATCCAACCATGAATCTTGCTAGGGCCTTTTCTAATGTATCAAGTCTTGCCCTCAAGGCTTGATTTTCCCTTTCCAAGTCCCTAACTTTGGTTTCCATAGGTCCACCTTGGACATTCCTAGGCCTACCCTCCTTTCTAGGCACATTCCTCCCCTTTTTGGGATTAGTGTCATGATCCTTAGGTCTAGAGGTCTTGGGCCATGATGCATGCTTTTCGGTTATGATCTGCTTTGTTAACCCTAGTCCTATCATTATATCTAAATCCAAAGTTATGCACTAGTAAACAATTTTCATTAATTTTAGCATGCATGGATGGGTAATTAACATGAATCTTAAAATGCAAGGAAGAACTTGAAATTGAATTCCTTTTTAACCTAGGGTTAGGAAGTACCTCCCTTACCCTTGTAATCCTTTCTTGTTGTGATCTTTGCTTCCTCCTTTCTTCTTTCTCCCATCTCCTCAAGTGCTCTATTTTCTTTAGCTCACTTTTTCTAGGACACTTAGTGTGAAAGTGCCCCTCTCTCCACATATAAAGAATAGGATTTTTTGCCTTTTCTCGTGGGCTTCTCCAATCCTACACTTCATGTTAGATTTAAATGGAATTGAAATAAGTGTAAAGAGTACCTTCTTTTGCTTACCAATTGGACACTTATCCTTGTAGTGTCCCTTTTCGTTGCAACCAAAAACATGTAATATGGTCCTTGGTCTTGGGTTTTGTGAAGGTAGAGACTAGGTTGACTTCATCTTCAACCTTTGATGATGTGGATGCCTCCTCTTGATCCGGTACGGTTGAGGTTCTCTCCTCCCCCTCAATTCTTGGAATCGATACCTCCTCTTCTTCTCTTGAGGAGGTTGATGATCTTTCACTCTCTCCCTCACTTGAAGATGTAGATACTTCCTTTTCTTCTTCTTCTCCTTGACTCATTTGACCTTTCTCCTTGGGCTCTTAAACTTGTGTAGGACTTTCATGATATTATTTCAATTTGCTACACAATTCACATGCATTTTGGTATGCCCCTACACAACTCAAAATTTTGTTAGGCACAATATCAATTAATATACCTATTACCTTTTCATTTGCCCTTGCTTGTTCTTGTTGCTCTTGACTCCAATATATAGGCCTAAGCCTCTTCCCATGCTTATCCTTTGGAGTCTCATATGGCTCTTCAAGCGTTATTCGACATGCCCACTCCATTCCGAACCAAGCCTCCATTCGCGCTTTCCAATATCTGAAATTCTCATGGTCGTAGGCCGGCGGAGTGTAGATGTCATCCCCAACTTATCTTCCATTTTCTTTTTCCTCTAGCGTGTGCTCCATTGGCGGTTAGTCCGATCAAGAGCAGTCCTTCGCTCTGATACCAATTGATAGATCAAAAACGTCGCTAGAGTGGGTGAATAGTGATTTGTCGTTGTTCTCTACAAAATTGTTAGCGCAGCGGAAATACAAATAAAAATAAACTATCAATAGAATAATGCTAACAAACCGAGTTACTTGGTATCCACCCCGGACGGGTGACTAATGTAACGCCCGTAAAATCCTCTCAATATTTTTCTTTAAAATATTGATCATGCCTATATGAATTCTTGAGTAACATATGAATACTAGCATAAACCGTAGCAAGTTCTCTTATATAAAATTAAAAAGCTAAGTACTAATGGGCCTTATGTGGGCCTTGCCAAAAATAAGAGTAAAAGTAATAAAAAGAAGTACATGCACCAAGGATTGAACCTTGGACCTAGAACATCATCATGCATGTACTAACCAATTCACCTAGCAAGGGAGTGCTAGTGGAAAAGGAAGAGGATTTTAGTTGAGGCTAAAAGAAAGTGAAGAGTCACCATGTGAGGAGGCACCATGCCCCTTCACTTGCCTCCTCCACTTAGTATAAAAGAGGGGGATGAGAAGTGAAGAGGTAACTTGGCACATAAGTTATTGTTTCTCCTCTTCTCATCCACCAAGGCCTTTTCTCTCCTCTCTTCTTCCTCCTACTAGCCGAAAGCCACAAGGGGCTTTTCCCTTGGAAAAAGGCCTTTCCTCTCCATCTTGAAGATCCAAGGCTCCCTACAAGGCTACATGGGCTAAGGAGAGTTCTAGGGTCAAGAAGATTTTCTTTTGTTTCTCTATTCAAGGTTTATAACCAAGATAAAGAAAGGAAAGACTCCCTCACCTGTGGTATAATAGTTTATGTTGTTTATCATGATTTAAGATGTTGTTTGGGATTTATATTGAGAAAACAATGGATTAAGGCTTCTAGGATTTTCGGCCAAAGCATATTTTTGGGTCTAAGATGATGTTAAAACCCCACTTATGTTTCCTAATATTTTCTCATGATAAGTAAAGTATAAATTATGATTTGGAGAAATTTTGTAACACCCTAAGACCCTCTAGGCCACCATCAACATTTCATGGTTAGGATTAGATCTAACCCTCTAAGCATGTTTATTATGTTTCCCTATGATATAATGAATATTAATTGTGAATGATAGGAATTTTTCCATGTACTTGTGACCCTCTAGGGTTTCGGCCAAGATCAAGTTGTAGGGTTAGGACTTAGGGTTAGCCCCAATCATGGGTTCTAATGGCTTCCTATGACATTGTATGTATGGGGTTGGATGTAAATTGTGAATGATATGAATTTTTCCATGTACTTGTGACCCTCTAGGGTTTCGGTCAAGGTCAAGTTGTAGGGCTAGGACTTAGGGTTAGCTCCAATTATGGGGTCTAATGGCTTTCTATGGCATTGTATGTAATGTATGAGTTTTCCTTTACTTATGGTACCTCACATGTTGCTTGAATAATGGGATCTCCTTTTATTCAACTTTCGGCCAAGCACCTAAACTAGGGTTTGGGTTGGGTTAAGGTTTCAAGGATACTTGTTTATGGTGTACTATGATGTATGTATATGTTTAAGCATCTTGTAAGAATTATATGTTACCTAAAACCCTAACTTTATGTGCTATATATCGTGACTTTGTATACTTAGGTTATCTGCTATGTTTAATCATGAATGTTTTACACCATATACCATGACCACATGTATTGTGAAGTAGACCTCATGTTTGTGTAAAATGATGCTTGTATGATGTTAAATGTCTATGATAGATATATGGTTATGAAGGTCTAGCATCTTCTATGTTGAATACCGTGAACCTAGGTAGTATGTGTTATGCTGATATAGATCCTACACACGCATGCTTTATGATAGATACTATGATTATGTATGCTAGGTGATATGTACCATGTATGTAATGCATGCTTACCTTATGTACCACGATCATGCAAGCTTTATGAACTAAGATGATGTTTATGTCTTAAGGCATAATTATGTATGTATGTCATGTCTTATGAATGAAGATGATGAAAGAAGATAATGTTTATGCCTTTAAGCCATAATGATGTTATGCATTAAGTATGAATGATGAAATGTCATGTATGCTTTATGTCATGCTCCATGTAACAAGATTATGTTATGTTATGTCTTTAAATATGCTATGTATGTTCTATGAATGATGAAGCATGTGAAGTTATTTTTCTTTATGAATGAGCTTGTACCGGACCGAAGTAAGGGTCCAAGGGATGGGCAGCTTAAGAACACCTCGGTTCTGGACTACCGTAGCTGCCCACGGTTCTAGGACTACCGTAGCTGTCCAACAGGGATGAGCACCTTAAGAACGCCTCGGTTCTGGAACTACCGTAGCTGTTCCTACCCTAGTAGGTCGAGACTAGCTACCTCGCATTTACATAGGGATGCACACATATGATGTATGTATGTGGTACAAGCTGGGGACCCCCATGATGTTATGATTATGTTTAAGTATTTATAATTATGGTTTTCAAATAAGCATCCTTATGTTATATGCATTGGACTCATGCATCCATTCATGTTATGCATCTACTCCATGTTAAGTATTTCATATGTTTATGTTTATGTCAAGTATTTCATATTTTTATGTTTATGTTAAGAAGCATGACATGTTAAATTTTTCATATGTTTATGTTTATGTCAAGTAGTTCATATGTTTATGTTTATGTCAAGAACCATGCCATGTTAAGTATTTTATATGCCTATATTTTGTATCAAGAACTTATATAGGTTAAGAATGTTATATGTTTTATGTTATGCGATGTATGGTTTTAGTGAGTAGGAAAGAGTCTTACTAAGCCTATGTGCTTATAGTTTTACTTTCTTATACCGCAGATCAAGCAAGAGGATATTAAGGGAAGCAGCAGGAAGGGCAAGAGTGTGTGTGTGGCAGTGACATGGCAAAAGAAAAACGAAAAAGCTTTTAATATTTATACTTTGTCACATGTCCTATATTTTGCATTGTCCTCTTAAGTCTCATGCTATACTTATGATGGTTTTGTCTAAAAATACACTTACTACTTATGTTGCTTATGGATGACTTATGTGATTTTTATATCATGATGCTATGTATGATGTTAATATGCTATGTTACCATGTCACCATGTTAGGAATGATAGTTAAGGCATGTATACATGATTCAAGTATTAGTTGCATGGGTTAAACGCATATGTATAAAGTTTTAAATTATTCCGCTGCATTAAGAT
The DNA here is from genome assembly GCA_024364735.1 of Boesenbergia rotunda. Taxonomy (NCBI): domain Eukaryota; kingdom Viridiplantae; phylum Streptophyta; class Magnoliopsida; order Zingiberales; family Zingiberaceae; genus Boesenbergia; species Boesenbergia rotunda. Next base: position 126,373 of record JAGFNQ010001741.1, read on the forward strand.
ATTCATATGCGTCTATGTATGTTAGCATAACGTCGCCTTCCGCCTACACCATAAGGCGGGGAAGGGCGGGCGTTACAGGTTGGTATCAGAGCGGTTTGCCATCTCACTACACACACATCAAGCTTTCTTCCTACAGCTTCCAATTAAGTACCTCTATGCATACCTTATTTTCTTTTATGATTCTAGAATATGTAAGTATGAATGATACCTTATGATAGAAAGTACTTTTAGGATATGTAAATACGAACGATACCTTACCTTATTTTATGAAATCGATTACTTTAGAGTTTGATAAGTGGGTAGGAATAACAATAACTTATATTAGCCATACTTGTCTTTTATGAAGAAAAGTATGGCTAGAAGACAGAGTAACAGACTTAATGAGACTACTCCATCGCCTGACCTGATGCAATTAGTGACCCAACTTCAGCGTCAAGTTACCGAGCAGCAGCAAACCATTAATACCTTGATGAACCAATAAGAAAATTGTACCACTCCACCGGCGAACTAGACTGCTATACTCGTCGCGCCTACGGTTACGCAAACCCCTCCGACAGGCCCGACCACTGTAGCACGATAAGAGGCTTATCTGATCCAGTGGTTAAGGCAGAAACAGGAAAATTTCTCGGGTGCTAGCGAACCATGGGATGCCCAAGCGTGGTTCAAGACAGTGGAAAGTACAATGGAGCTGCTGGACTGGCCTGAACATGAAAAGATCAAGTGTGCATCATTCTGCCTTCTGGGGATGCCAGAATGTGGTGGGAAAGGGTCAAGGCCAAAAGACAGGTGAACCAGATGACGTGGTCAGATTTCGAATCAGAGTTCTCGAAGAATTCTTCAATATCCGTGTCACAAACAAACACTACGACGAGTTCACGAAATTCTGACAGGGCAACCTCTCAGTCAATGAAGCCGTGAAGAAATTTAATCGACTGGCTCACCTATGCCCTGAGCTAGTCCGCACTGAAAAAGAAAGGGTCCGACTTATGTTGAAGATGTTGCGGCCCGAAATAGCCCTGAATGTGGCCGGCGGAGTTAACAGACCACAGACCGCCGAGGAGTTGTTTAGTAGTGCCCTACTCACCGAGCATTACCTGAACAATATCAATCAGCAAAGGAAGGCGCTAAATGAAAGAGGTCAGAATCCTCAGAGTACCAATGCTAATTGGAAGGGAAATCAGAGTGGTAAACGGTAGCCATAGAACAACTCCCAAGGGGGCCCAGCAAATAAACAATCCAGGTTTTCCCTGTGTGCTACATGCGGGAAAATGCATCCCGGGGAATGCCGCAAAGGTATGAACCGGTGTTTCATCTGCGGAGTGGAAGGGCACATTGTCTCTTACTGTCCTACCAAGAACCCGGCACCTCCCCAACAGCTTGTTCAGTACCAGGGTGCACCAGCGAAACTACATTATATGCAAACTGAGCTGGAAGGTACCCCGATGAGCCAAGAGAGATTGGAGGCCCCACCAACTATGACGAATGCCAGGGTTTTCTCTATTACTAAGGAGGACGCCGCGAATGCTTCTACAGTTGTCACAGGTCAGATACTTATTTACAGTTAGTATGCTACTGCATTATTTGATACTGGGGCAACGCACTCGTTTATCTCTATGCCCTACACTAAGAAGATAGATATGCTTCCACAAGTTCTAGACTGTAAGTTCTTAACGACCCTGTCTTTGGGAGAAATAATGACATCCACTCACATGCTATGTGCGGTGCTAGTCAGAATCGCAGAAAGAGAACTCTACTGCGATCTGATAGTAGTCGAGATGCAAGATTATGATGTTATATTGGGCATGGATTTTCTGAGAAAATACGGTGCTTTTATCGAGTGCCGTAAGCGAAAGGTGGTCTTCCAATCCGAGGCAGATTCTATGTTTGAATTCATTGGAGAGCCAAGGAAAAGAACCGGGAAATTCTTATCGACTCTCAAAGCATAGACGATGTTAGACAAGGGATACACTGGATTTCTAGCACATGTGGTCGACGCAAGTCAAACAAAGGACCAGAAGCTAGAAGATGTTAGGGTTGTATGTAATTACCCAGAGGTATTCCCAGATGAATTACCAGGATTAGCTCCTGATAGAGAAGTGAAAATTGAGATCGAATTGGTTCCTGGTACTAACCCGATCTCCAAGGCACCTTACCGTATGGCGCCGGCTGAATTAAAGGAGCTTCAAGAACAGCTACAGGAGTTACTCGATAAGGGATTTATTCCCCCTAGTCATTCTCCATGGGGAGCTCTGGTACTGTTTGTAAAGAAGAAAGACGGATCTATGCGAATGTGCATAGATTATCGAGCGCTGAACAACGTGACGATCAAGAGCAGGTATCCCATTCCGAGGCTAGATGACCTGTTTGACCAATTGAAGGGAGCCAACGTTTTCTCTAAAATCGATCTGAGGTCTGGTTATCATCAAGTCAGAGTAAAACAGGATGATATTCCGAAGACGGCCTTCCGAACAAGGTACGGGCATTTTGAATTTGTTGTTATGCCCTTCGGCGTGACAAATGCTCCTGCTATGTTTATGGACCTTATGAATCGGGTATTCTCGTCTTTCCTCGACAAATTTGTGATCGTCTTCATCGATGATATCCTTATTTATTTGAGAAACCAAGAAGAGCACGCCGAGCATCTGAAGATAGTATTACAGATTCTTCGAGAAAAGCAACTGTATGCAAGGTTCTCCAAATGTGAGTTCTGGCTTGACCATGTAGCCTTTTTGGGTCATATTATTTTCAAAGACGGGGTTATGGTAGACCCAACAAAGATTGAAGCTGTGAATAACTGGAGTAGGCCGAAGAACGCCAGTGAAATCAGAAGCTTCCTAGGGCTGGCAGGCTATTATCGGAAATTTGTGGAGGACTTCTCGAGAATTGCAACTCCTCTAACGGCTCTCACTCAGAAGAATAAAAAGTATGAATGGACGAAAAACTGCGAAAGGAGTTTCCTGGAGCTAAAAAGAAGACTTACAAGTGCTCTAATTCTTACCCTTCCGGAAAGTAACCAGAGCTTCGACATGTACAGCAGCACCTCCAAATTCGGACTCGGAGCTGTACTTATGCAGAGTCGTAAAGTCATTGCCTACGCCTCTAGGCAACTCAAAGAACATGAATAGAACTACCCCACTCACGATCTAGAACTGGTCGCTGTGGTCTTCGCTCTCAAGATATGGATGCATTATCTGTATGGAGCGCAGTGTAGGATTTATACAGACCACCAGAGTCTGCGATATTTCTTCACTCAGAAAAACCTAAATATGAGACAACGCTGATGGCTTGAGTTGGTGAAGGACTATGACTGCAAGATCTTCTACCATCCAGGGAAGGCAACCAAAGTGGCCGATGCACTCAGTCGGAAGTCCAATGCCACCTTGATGTCCATATCTATATTACCCCGGCCACTCGAAAGAGAAATTATGAATTTGGGGTCGAGGTCATTTCCGGACGGCTTTCTACCATGACAATATCACCGACACTGTTCGACGACATATTGGAAAAATAAAATGGTGATCCAAGTCTTCAGAGAATCAAGCAGGAGATCCTAGAAGGAAAGGGCGATGGTTTTCGTATCACCGACGGGGAAGTAATATACCTTAGGGATCGTCTATGTATCCCTAATGATCCGGAGCTGCGAAGAGAAATATTAGCAAGCTCACGGAACACCTTATTTGATGCATCCGGGATCCACCAAAATGTATCGAGACCTGAAGGAGAAATTCTGGTGGTCCGGTATGAAGAGAGATGTGGCTCAGCATGTCAGCACTTGCCTGACCTGCCAATGAGTGAAACCAGAACACCAGCGACCCGGAGGAGTTCTACAGCCACTTCCAATTCCGGAATGGAAATGGGAAGATATCTCTATGGATTTCATTTCAGGGCTTCCCAGGACTACGAACGGATATGATGCGATATGGGTAATTATGGACAGATTGACGAAGTCTGCTCACTTCCTAGCAATCAAGATGACTTATTCGATTAAGCAACTAGCTCAATAATATGCTAAGGAGATAATCAGACTTCATGGAGTTCCCAAGACCATCATCTCAGATAGGGATGGTTGCTTTACCTCACATTTTTGGGAGTGCGTCCAAAAGTCTCTCGGCACTAAACTACGATTCAGCACCGCTTTTCACCCTCAGACTGACGGGCAAACTGAACGAGTGAATCAAGTACTGGAGGACATGTTGCGAGCTTGTGCCCTGGATTTCAAAGGGAGTTGGTGCCGATATCTATGTTTAGCAGAATTTGCTTACAATAATAGCTACCATGCTACTATTGGAATGACACCTTATGAAGTTTTATACGGGAGGAGATGTAGGTCTCCGATCTGTTGGTACGAAGGTGGTGAAAAGAAGGAAATGGGGCTCAAGACGGATTTCATCGACGGCACCACCCGAGCTATACAGAACATTCGACAATGGATAGAAGCTGCTCATAGCCGGTAGAAGAATTATGCGGATGTCCGGCGTAGGCCACTAGAATTCGATATTGGAGATTTGGTATTCCTCAAAGTGGCTCCTATAAAAGGGGTAACAAGATTTGGGAAGAAAGGAAAACTAAGTCCGCGTTATGTGGGACCGTACCCGATCCTGAAAAGAGTCGGCAAGGTGGCATATGAGCTAGAGCTGCCTCAGGAGATGTCGGCAATTCATAACGTGTTCCATGTGTCGATGCTCAAGAAGTGTATTCCAAACGCAGATCAAGTGATCAAGCCGCAGACAGTACAAGTTCAGGAGGACCTAAGTTTTGAAAGCCGACCTATCCAGCTCCTGGATCGGGAAATCAAAAAGCTAAGGAACAAGGAGGTGCCCTTAGTCAAAGTCCTATGGCAAAGTCAAAGGTTCGAGGAAGCTACCTGGGAACGCGAGGATGAGATGAGATGCAAGTACCCGAAGCTATTCTAAGTTCGAGGACGAACTTTCACGAGGTATGGGGGATTGTAACGCCCGTAAAATCCTCTCAATATTTTTCTTTAAAATATTGATCATGTCTATATGAATTCTTGAGTAACATTTGAATACTAGCATAAACCGTAGCAAGATCTCTTATATAAAATTAAAAAGCTATGTACTAATGGGCCTTATGTGGGTCTTGCCAAAAATAAGAGTAAAAGTAATAAAAAAAAGTACATGCACCAAGGATTGAACCTTGGACCTAGAGCTTCATCATGCATGTACTAACCAATTCACCTAGCAAGGGAGTGCTAGTGGAAAAGGAAGAGGATTTTAATTGAGGCTAAAAGGAAGTGAAGAGTCACCATGTGAGGAGGCACCATGCCCCTTCACTTGCCTCCTCCACTTAGTATAAAAGAGGGGGATGAGAAGTGAAGAGGTAACTTGGCACATAAGTTATTGTTTCTCCTCTTCTCTTCCACCAAGGCCTTTCCTCTCCTCTCTTCTTCCTCCTTCTAGACGAAAGCCACAAGGGGCTTTTCCCTTGGAAAAACTTCACAAGGGGACTCCATCTTGAAGATCCAAGGCTTCCTACAAGGCTACAAGGGCTATGGAGAGTTCTAGGGTCAAGAAGGTTTTCTTTTGTTTCTCTATTCAAGGTTTATAACCAAGATAAAGAAAGGTAAGACTCCCTCACCTGTAGTATAAGTTTATGAAGTTTATCATTATTTAAGATGTTGTTTGGGATTTATATTGAGAAAACAATGGATTAGGGCTTCTAGGATTTTCGGCCAAAGCATATTTTTGGGTCTAAGATGATGTTAAAACCCCACTTATGTTTCCTAATGTTTTCTCATGATAAGTAAAGTATAAATTATGATTTGGGAAAATTTTGTAGCACCCTAAGACCCTCTAGGGTTTCGGCCACCATCAACATTTCATGGTTAGGATTAGATCTAACCCTCCAAGCATGTTTATTATGTTTCCCTATGATATAATGGATATTAATTGTGAATGATAGGAATTTTTTCATGTACTTGTGACCCTCTAGGGTTTCGGCCAAGATCAAGTTGTAGGATTAGGACTTAGGGTTAGCCCCAATCATGGGTTCTAATGGCTTCCTATGACATTGTATATATGGGGTTGGATGTAAATTGTGAATGATATGAATTTTTCCATGTACTTGTGACCCTCTAGGGTTTCGGCCAAGGTCAAGTTATAGGGCTAGGACTTAGGGTTAGCTCCAATTATGGGGTCTAATGGCTTTCTATGGCATTGTATGTAATGTATGGGTTTTCCTTTACTTATGGTACCTCACATGTTGCTTGAATAATGGGATCTCCTTGTTAGTAGGAGCCCTAGAGCCAATTATATGATGATTGACTTGGGGCATTTTGTACCATATTCTATTATTAATAAAGTCATGTTTGGTTATTATACTTACTTTGTATTCTGTGCCGAATGACTAAGTATAATAATGTCCTTGTGTAGTAGGTTCTTATCTACATTATATCGATTGGTTGAATCGATAGTGAGATAATATAGAGAACACTACACTAAATTATTCCTAGACAAGCATCAATTATTCAGGGACAATATTGATGCATGGAGACTAGCATGTAGGTCAACTGATGACTTGAGCTCACAAGTCATGGATATGTGATATCAAGTTGACACATGGGTATACATTAGAGAATGTGTACTGAATGACCCGTCATGAGAAAGTTTCATAGATTGTCATATGAGTGTCATAGACTTTCTCATGTGACTATTGGTATGAATAGTCCTTAGACCTGAAGTTATTACGTTTCCTTACATAAGGAGTTATGTACTGTGGTATCGTCAAACGTCACCCGTAACAGGGTGGACTATAAAGGCGATCACTGGGTATGTAATGAATTATGCGAAGGGATGTGAGTGATGTAGATGGGATCTATCCCTCCCATATGACGGGAGTAATATCTGTGGGCCCCTTGATCGAATAGGACTACCGAAATGCATGGCCATGCTCAAATGAGTCAATATGAGATATTGAGCTCATTTCTTTGAGTGAGTTTACTCGGAGATCAAGAAACATAAGATTGATTGAGGATGACATGGTCTATGCCTCATTCGTCAATCTAGATATCAAAGATAGAAGGACAAGGTCATACATTATCATAGTCATGGAGGTTTAGTCAGATCTCGACTTTTCTTGTTACTTGGGTAGTAATGATGCATTGCTAGATGTCGCTCATTGCTTATGTGTCTAAAGTGTTTAGGCGCATTGCCAACATCACGAGAACCTATTGGGTCACACACAAAGGACACAATGCTTCGGGAAAGTTGATCGGCAGATCTGAGCCCGAGTTGGGAACTCGGGAGATCTGAGCCCGAGTTGGGAACTCGGGAGACCTGAGCCCGAGTTGGGAACTCGGGAGGTCAGTTCGGGGGACTCGAGTTGGGAACTCGAGAGAGACCGAGTCGGAGCTCGGCGAGCCGAGTCGGAGCTCGGCGGGTGATAAGTACCATTTTGTTGATTATTTTAATTGCTAAAATCCATGTTTGACCCATGTTTTACTTGCTTAATTGAGATTTTTCCCTAGGTTTTAGGACTTCCGCTTATTTTGGACTTAATTACAAAATTGCACATAATTAGATTATTTGGCCACTAAATTTTTGATCTATTTTTGTAGGCATGAAAGGATCCTGGACCTAGGGCATACTGGGTCAAACTTGAGTCGGAAGTGGACCCGGATCGAGTTTTCAAGCTTCGGATTAATCCGGGCCGTCCGATTCAAAAGCGGCTAGATCTGAGCCATCCAGGACCATCTGAAGCAATCCGAGCTAGCGTTAGGGTTGATCAAGCACTCTGATCAAGATCTGAAGGTTTCATCCCAATCAGAGCTCATTCAACCGTTGGATCAAGCTCGGAGGGCTCTAGATCGTCCATTCAAAGATTAAGTTGATCTGGACCATCCGTTGTACATCTGGAGGATCCGAGCTACCATAAGGCAGATCCTGACCATTGATCAACATCTGGAAAATTTGGATCAGATCGGATGAAGATCAGCCGTTGGATTCATTCAAATCAATTTGGGTCGTTCATTCCTAATTACTTAAGGAAAATTTATGCAGCTTCCTCGTCACGTCCTCGCCGCAATAGTGTCTTCTTCTTCGTTTTCTTCCTGTTCTTCAGCAAATTCTCCATCTAAGAGGCGCGGCCACTCGATCCTTCATTAGAACAAGTGCTAGGTCAGTGGGGAAAGCTCGCTGAGAAGTTTCCAGCTTGAATTTTGCCCAAAGACAGAGTTTTGTGAGGTTTCCGTAGCTCTATCATTTGATTTCATCAATCTCAGTTGTGCACCATCTTCATTACATCCGAGCGAGCTGGAGGGGTTCCCTGGAAGGCTCAGAGCGTTCCCAAGTCATCGTCGCAATCCACCACAGCGAGGTTGAAGAAATCGATTGCTGTTTTCAGTTTGAGCATGGTTTGAATGGATTTGATCGCAACGACGGATTTTCCACTGATTTGATGAGCTTACGGGTTCGAGGCTCACCCTTGCGTGACGAACAAGGAGTCTTGAGCTAGGGAAGGGTTGAGGAGTAGTTTAGCTAGCTAATTTTCATTGTTTAGCTGTAATTTAAATTCTGTAATCTGTTTACTAACTGAATTTCGTATCAGTTACTTAGATTCGATTTTTGGACTGTTTTAGTTTCAATTGCGTTTCATTCTGCAAGTGTAATAGCTAGGGAACGTTTTTAGTGCACATTTGCTTTTAATTCTAGTTTAATTGTAGCTTAACCCTTGCGTATCAGTTGTGACCCTATTTTTCAGCTTGCGTATCAACAATTTCTGCAACTTCAGTTTGTTATGCAATTTCAGTTCAGTTACTTATGCGTTTTGTGTCAATTAAATGTGAGTTTCACTTAAGCCTTGCTGATCATTAGAATGGTGAATCTATTATAGTGCAATTGCTGTTTTGTGGCCAAGTTATTGGCTGAATTTCTGCATTTGGTTAAATTTTTGCCACGTAGTTCATTCCTGCATTCGAATCAAGTCTGCATGCTAGTTTAGCTTCTGAAATTTTGGTTTACCTTAGTTTGTTCTGCATTCAATTGCTTACTTTGCATGTGATTAGTTTAGTTTCTGCACACTGGTTTGGCTTGTTTGATCTGTGTTTAGTTGAATCTGAATTTCTGCACACAATTCTGTTTTTCTTGCATTTCATATCTGTTTTCTTGCATTTCACTTCTACATTTAGGTAGCTTTGATGGATCAGTCATCTATCTGAATTTCTTCATCTATTCCTGCAAAGTTCTTCATTGATAGTTACCTTCCCAGCTGCATCATTCATTGCAGTTTCTAAACTGATAGAATTAGTTTTTGGCACAAGGGTTTCAGCTTGCATGCCAAGCTGTTTTGGGCACTTCTTGCATCAGTTTTTGCACTTGTCTTTTGGTGTAGGATAGTGTTTGAAATCAATTGGTATTGCCTTTAGAATTCCTGAATTTTCTTTGCATTGGTTAGCTTCCTAAACTTGTAGCTAAGTTGAGTTGTTGCTTGTGTAATTTCTGAATTTCGTATGCATTGATTTGTGTTAAGCTTGTTTGTTTCCGAAATCTGCCATCACGGTACTTATTTAGTTGTTTAGCATTTAGAGTGCATTTAATATCCATTGTGTTCCCTTTTAATTTCAATTTAGCTACCTTGGTTGAGTAGGTTTTCTCTTGGTTGAATTTCTTAGCTGCCATCACTTGTTTACTGCATTTAGTTGAAATTCTTTTCTTTACCTTGCACTTTCATTTCTGAATTGCAAACAACCCCAGATTTTATTTAAAACCCAAAATTAATTAACGACATATAAATACAAGCTCGAATCACACAACGTCAACAGTCCCTTGGAAAAATACGACCTATGGCCCCTTTACTACGTTTTCATATTTTGATTGCAAAAAGGGTTTCCAGCAGTTTTATACATATTTAAATTTTGATGTCCCACAATTCGTGACAACTTAACATAGTATTTCGGGACCATCAAATTTTTGGCGTCGTTGTCGGGGAAGCAACTAGTTGATTTGTTTGATTTTTGCTTATGTACTTATGGGCATATCATTTGATTCTATTTTCTTGTGTTTTATCTTTTGTATATGGTTGCTGCCATTTTTTCTTGTTTTACTTGTGACAGGGCTACAAGATCAAAATGTTTTCACCACAGTACTGTAAAGAGATCAAAGAGGCATTGATGGAGTTGAAATGTTGGTGTAAGGTGTTGGAATACCAACAAAAACATAAAGCTCATTCATCTACTTACCAGCGGCCGATTCAGCCTACATTTCAGTCACCTCAGCCACAATTTCAGCCTTTCTAGCAATTTCAGCAACCAAATCAAGATTTTCAACAGCCTTTCTAAAATTTTCAGCCAAATCAACCATATTTCCAACAAATTCAGAATGGGCAGCCACAATTCTAGAGTTTCGATCAACCAATTCAGCAATTTCAGCCACCATTACAACAATTCCAGCAGCTACCATAGCAATTTCAACTGCAATTCCAACAATTTCAGCAAGATTTTCAGCTAAGTCAATCAAATTTCCAGCAAACTCAGATTGGGCAACCATTATTCCAAAGTTTTCAGCCCCAAATTCAGCAATTTCAGCCCAACATTCAACAACCCTATCAACAAGATCAATCACCTTTTCAAGGAATTCAACAAGGGTACCAATTTAATACGAATTTCCAGCAACCATGTCAATTTCCACAGCAATTTCACCCTTGCAACTAGAATTTCTAGCCACAAGACCAGAATTTTCAGCCCACTCAAATTCAGTTTTCACCACCACAATTTCAACCTCAGATCCAAGAATTCCAGGGTTACAATATTCAGCAATCTCGACCAACTTGTGAACCAAATTTTCAACAGTTTAATCAGCCTGTTCAACCATTTGATCAGCCCCCACAGTCTCCATTTCAGAATGCACAGCCTACTCTTAGTCTTCAGCAGCCTTATGTTACATTTCAAGACCAACAAGAGTTCCACACTAACCAAGGAGGCTTTGAGAATCCTGATTGGAGTGAAGCTCAACAACAGAGGATGGTGGAGATGTATCAACAAATTTTACAACAACAACAAGACATAGGAGGACGCCTTGGAAAATTGGTTGATCAATTGAATCAGATAAAAGCCCAAAAATCAGAACAATTATCTTCTCAAGCTGCTTTTAATTCTGAGGGCCCCAGAGTTAAGTTTATATCAGTTCAAGGTGACCCTAGTGCATGGCCAAGTCCTTCTTCAAGTGATCTTGCACATTTGGTGGAAGAAGAAGAAGAAATCATTAAAATCAGGGCACCTACAGCATGCATTCCTCCGGAGATTCCTATTCAAAATCCATTTCCAAATTTTTCAGCTCAAGAAGAAGAAACTGAAGCTCCACAGGACCATTCTCATCTTTTATTTTGTGATGATAGTATTATTGATGGTCCTAATTTTTCTGATATTATTGTTGCAGATATTACTAAGGAAACATGCACTGGAGATGATTCCACAGGTGTAGGGGATTGCACTAAGCCCCAGGGACCACCACAATTTACTGGTATATTAGAAGATTCAGAGAATGAACCAGAAAGTGTAGGCACTTGCATGGTGGAAGCAAGAACCCAAGGATCACCTGCTTTAGTTGAGTGTCCACCAGAACCTAAACCTGAAGTGGAGTAATTACTTGATCAAGAGGAGAACACGGATACATCTACTCTTGTAGAACCTCCAGGTATTTTTCAGCACGATCAGGTAAATACTCCTCCTAATTTTTCTAAAAATTGCATAGAGGTACCTCAAACTGGTTTTATTGTTTGTGATATACTTAGGAATGCATCTTTTGTAGAATTTGATTGTGAAAAATCCCTAGAGGTACCTAGTGTTAAAGTTGCTGAATTTGAAGCATGTGGTGATACATATCATGAAAATGCTGAATGTGAAAATTTTTAGAAGTGCCTAGTATTGTTGATTGTTGTGATGAGTCTTTTGATATATCTTATGCTGAAAATAATTGTGAAAAATTCATCGAGGCACCTAAAGTTGATTTCATAGGTTGTGATACATTGCTTGATACATCCTTGGTAGGAAATAATTGTGATATTTCTATTGAAGTGCCAAAAATTGATTTCATTATTTGTGATGAATTTCTGGATACATTTTTTGTAGAAAATAATTGTGAAAAATTTATTGAGGCACTAAGAATTGATTTAATTGGATGTAATGCAGTTTTGGATATATTTCATGCAGAGATTGATATTATTTTATTTCTTTCTGACCCTGCACGCTTGAGAGAGGTATTACATTGTTTTGCAGGGTCCAGAAGACTACTGGAGTGGGTGCTCCATCTGAATACACTCCAGCCTCCTGGAAAATCTTTCCAAAGGCATCAAGAAGGAGGAGTTGATTTTACTCTAATTCGAAGCACTCCACCTCTTACATGGGTCTTGAACCTAAATCGCCTGTGGCCACCGGAGCAAATTTTTGTAAAGTTCAAGTGTGGGGGAGTCCGAATTCTCTCAGCCACCCATGTTCCTCCACTACCACGATGGAGGCTACTTCTGGATAGACTCCGTCCACCAGAATAAAGGGGAGATTGTTCTTTCTTGTATTTTCTTTATTGCATTTTTCACTTTTTAATTGAGTCCTTGCTAATAAATGTGTAAGTAGAGTAGAATGACTAGGAGTCATTGTAGATACCATTTTAGTTTTCTTGGAAATTTGTTTCTTGCATGACTAGGAATAAATGTATCCCTCTAGATTATTTTTATGTCATTTTAGAATCTCTTTGAAAATAAATTAAATCTGGTTGTTAAAACTTAAGGTTTGAGCTAATGGATGAATTCTTGGATGCTTGAGTACTATTTGGTTTTAGATTCTTAATTGAGGACTTGAGATGAATTATTTTTGCCTAGTGAGAATTAGCCTTATATTTGTGATACACATATGTTATTGTACTCTAGAACTTGCTTAGGTTCTTTCAAAACCATATTTCAATGATTGAATCACATCTATAGAGACTAATCAATTTGTTTACCCTTTCATGTCAATTTTTGGCACTAATCATGTCTACTTTATTTGTCTTTCCTTATTCCTACTCTTAACCTCATTTTTCTATGGACTTGTTTGTTTGGGATGTTTCTTAATGCTATTTTGCCCGAGACGGACAAAGGATTTAAGTGTGGTGGAGTGATTAGTGTTTTGGAAAAGTTTTGTATCAAGGAGGCATTTGGATCCAAAGAAAATTTTTTTTTCTTGCAATAGAAGGATGGAAACAATTACATTTTGAGTGAGTTGATGTCAAGAATGAGCAAGAGAGGTGGAAGCAAGTGGAGCATCTAAATTCTTATCATACTTTGAAGATTCAAGTGCCAAAAATGGAGAAATCCGAAAGAATGGCACACCAACAAAGAGAAAAAAAAATTTCTATGCCATTACAAAGAAAAATCTGTACCAAAAATGAAAAGGAAAAAATTGATAAGGAGCATGTTTCGGCCAAAAGAATAGCAGCTGTGTTAACTTGAACCAATGCAGAATTTAGTGCCAAGTTGAATTCAGCTGAACCAAAGAAAAAAATTTGGAACTGCAGCAGGGGCAGATCACAAATTTAAGCAGAAAATCTGTGCCAAAAAGAAAAGTCAACTCCACTTGCAAGGATGCTGAAATTGCAGCTGAATTTGCAGCTGATAGAGCTGTTCGGCCACCCTGTTAAAAGATGATTGAAGCTGTTTCTTTGCTTAGAAATCAGAAGCACCTTACTAAATGCTGAATTGCAGCTGTACACAATTCGAAAGGCTGAACAAGAGTGTGAACAAAAGCTGAAAATGAGCTGAACAAGCTGAATTACAAGGCATTGGGAGGTTGTAATCTGCCGAGCTTGACATGGAGCTGCTGAATGAAACAAAATGAACTCAGAGTAAGCTGTAAGATGTTGAATTCTGTTGAAAGAGTGTTGTTGAACATGTATTGGAAAAATTCAGAATTGAATTACAAGAAGGACTTAAATGATGATACCACAAAAACAGTTTGTATCAACTTGGGGCTGAAATTGGGTTTTGAGGCTATGAATCAAGGCAGTAGGTATATGAATGTAGCAAAGAGTGTTGAATACATCTCAGCTGATCAGAAACAGAAATGGTGGTTGCTGGGATGTTTTAAATCAGAACAGGAAAAAAATCAGAAAAAAAGTTGCAGTGCCAAAATTCCAAGTGAAGCCTTTAGGTTTTCCACTACCATTTGCTCAACTACTCCTATATGCTAACTGATGTGAAGAAATCAGAGACTTGAAATTAATTTAGTGGAGATGAATTTGAAGCTGAGAAGCTGAGCAAAAGTGGAACAAAAGCTGAAAATCTGAAGTTAAGAAAAATCTGTGCCATTTCAAGAAGAAAGAAGATTCTACACCAAAGTGAAAAGAAAATTCCAAGTGAAGCATGTCCTGTTCTGGAGTACTCTGAGTTGCAGATGTACTTTGTTCAGAACTGACCAAAACAAGAAAATTTGGATGCTAGAAGCTGCTGATCAGAAAGGAAAAATGGCTGCTAAGAGTTCCAGATCAGAAACAGAATTCAAAAGGCTGACCAAAGGCTGAAAGAAGCTGAAAAACTGCACTGCATTGCATTATGAGCATGTAATCTGCCAAGTGTTGAATTTGGAGCTACTGAAATTAAACAAACTGATCTGAATTGAAAGCAATGCAAGAATTGCTGACCAGAGATCAAAATTTCTGAAAAGGGCAGCAGAGTTATGCTTGTGCAGTGGCCGGAAATTGACTTGCTACTCAACCATTTTCGAGTGGGACACTTAAACTTTCCACTATCAATTGATGCAAATACTATTGATGCTAATTGTTTTGAGAGATCAGAGAATTGCCATGAATCTGAAGTGGAGTTGGAATCTGAAGAAAAAGAAAAAAAAAAGGAAAGAAGAAGAAGAGAAAGTAGTATGCCAACTTTAAGGTGAAGTGTATCAAAGAGGGGTTGCCAGGGTTGTCTAGTGAGGATTAAATGTGGAGCATCTAATTCCCTAATTGTTACTTGATTCATCAAGTTCTCTGATGAAAAAAATCTGATCCGAAGTGCTTAATTAGAAGATTGAGAGCAGAAAAAGAAAAGAGAAAGAAAAACAGTTCGAAAAAAAAAGAGAGAAAAAGAGAAGGAAGAAGTAAAATGGCATAAATGGAGTTTTGGCACTGAAAATTTTCTCATCCGAGTCCAAGCTTTATTTCATTTCATTTCTGACCTTGCTAGAGGATAAAAGAAGAGAAAAAAATTCAAAAAAGGAAAAAGAAGAAGCAAGTTGGCACGCAATAGGCAAAACATGGCACAAGGAAATCAAGGAAGGTTTTTTTCACCCAAATGAAAAGCATTATTCAAGTTTTACTCCATCACACTTTTGATATCACTAGAGGACTGTAAAGAGAAGCAAGGTTCATTGGAAACATCCTTGAGCACTCAAGTCTTCCACTCCATCATTTTTCCATTTCCTTGGCTTTTATTCCACTCTTTACCATTTTCTATGTTTTCACTTGTTTTTGTAGATGTTGATCCTAATCATGAATAATGGTGGAGAGTAGATAATAAGCAAGCCTATGGTAGTGCAAGAAGCATGTGTGTTTGAGTGAGCTCTACTTCCATCATCAACTTAGAGCATAAGGAGAGAGCCACCAAAATTTTCCTTGAAAGGCTAGTGAGTTAAATTCATCTCAATGACTCATGAAGGATGAAAAGGCTAAGTTGTTGATTTAAGGATAATATACTAATCCATAGAGCTTAGATTTATGAGAATTGACAACCTTAGGTAATTTCTTTTCATTTGTTTCTAATTATGCTTAAGAAAATCTAGGGGATACTTATTTAGTAGTTTCGCGAGACGCTCAAGCTTAAGTGAGGGGGAGTTGATAAGTACCATTTTGTTGATTATTTTAATTGCTAAAATCCATGTTTGACCCATGTTTTACTTGCTTAATTGTGATTTTTCCCTAGGTTTTAGGACTTCCTCTTATTTTGGACTTAATTGCAAAATTGCACATAATTGGATTATTTGGCCACTAAATTTTTGATCTATTTTTGTAGGCATGAAAGGATCCTGGACCTAGGGCATACTGGGTCAAACTTGAGTCGGAAGTGGACCCGGATCGAGTTTTCAAGCTTCGGATTAATCCGGGTCGTCCGATTCAAAAGTGGCTAGATCTGAGCCATCCGGGACCATCTGAAGCAATCCGAGCTAGGGTTAGGGTTGATCAAGCACTCTGATCAAGATCTGAAGGTTTCATCCCAATCAGAGCTCATTCAACCGTTGGATCAAGCTCGGAGGGCTCTAGATCGTCCATTCAAAGATTAAGTTGATCTGGACCATCCGTTGTACATCTGGAGGATCCGAGCTACCACGAGGCAGATCCTGACCATTGATCAACATTTGGAAAGTTTGGGTTAGATCGGATGAAGATCAGCCGTTGGATTCATTCAAATCAATCTAGGACGTTCATTCCTAATTACTTAAGGAAAATTTGCGCAGCTTCCTTCCTCGTCGCGTCCTCACCACAATCGTGTCTTCTTCTTCATTTTCTTCCTGTTCTTCAGCAAATTCTCCATCTAAGAGGCGCGGCCACTCGATCCTTCATTAGAACAAGTGCTAGGTCAGTGGGGAGAGCTCGCTGAGAAGTTTCCAGCTTGAATTTTGCCCAAAGACAGAGTTTTGTGAGGTTTCCGTAGCTCTATCATTTGATTTCATCAATCTCAGTTGTGCACCATCTTCATTGCATCCGAGCTAGCTGGAGGGGTTCCCTGGAAGGCTCGGAGCGTTCCCAAGTCATCGTCGCAATCCACCACAGCGAGGTTGAAGAAATCGATTGCTGTTTTCAGTTTGAGCATGGTTTGAATGGATTTGATCGCAGCGACGGATTTTCCACTGATTTGATGAGCTTACGGGTTCGAGGCTCACCCTTGCGTGACGAACAAGGAGTCTTGAGCTAGGGAAGGGTTGAGGAGTAGTTTAGCTAGCTAATTTTCATTGTTTAGCTGTAATTTAAATTCTGCAATCTGTTTGCTTACTGAATTTCGTATCAGTTACTTAGATTCGATTTTTGGACTGTTTTAGTTTCAATTGCGTTTCATTCTGCAAGTGTAATAGCTAGGGAACGTTTTTAGTGCACATTTGCTTTTAATTCTAGTTTAATTGTAGCTTAACCCTTGCGTATTAGTTGTGTCCCTGTTTTTCAGCTTGTGTATCAACAATTTCTGCAACTTCAGTTTGTTATGCAATTTCAGTTCAGTTACTTATGCGTTTTGTGTCAATTAAATGTGAGTTTCACTTAAGCCTTGCTGATCTTTAGAATGGTGAATCTATTATAGTGCAATTGTTGTTTTGTGGCCAAGTTATTGGCTGAATTTCTGCATTTGGTTAAATTTCTGCCACTTAGTTCATTGCTACATTCGAATCAAGTCTGCATGCTAGTTTAGCTTCTGACATTTTGGTTTACCTTAGTTTGTTCTGCATTCAATTGCTTACTTTGCATGTGATTAGTTTAGTTTCTGCACACTCGTTTGGCTTGTTTGATCTGTGTTTAGTTGAATCTGAATTTTTGCACACAATTCTGTTTTTCTTGCATTTCATATCTGTTTTCTTGCATTTCACTTCTGCATTTAGGTAGCTTTGATGGATCAGTCATCGATCTGAATTTCTTCATCTATTCCTGCAAAGTTCTTCATTGATAGTTACCTTCCCAGCTGCATCATTCATTGCAGTTTCTAAATTGATAGTATTAGTTTTTGGCACAAGGGTTTCAGCTTGCGTGTCAAGCTGTTTTGGGCACTTCTTGCATCAGTTTTTGCACTTGTCTTTTGGTGTAGGATAGTGTTTGAAATCAATTGGTATGACCTTTAGAATTCCTGAATTTTCTTTGCATTGGTTAGCTTCCTAAACTTGTAGCTAAGTTGAGTTGTTGCTTGTGTAATTTCTGAATTTCGTATGCATTGATTTGTGTTAAGCTTGTTTGTTTCCGAAATCTGCCATCACGGTACTTATTCAGTTGTTTAGCATTTAGAGTGCATTTAATATCCATTGTGTTCCCTTTTAATTTCGATTTAGCTATCGTGGTTGAGTAGGTTTTCTCTTGGTTGAATTTCTTAGTTGCCATCACTTGTTTAGTGCATTTAGTTTAAATTCTTTTCTATACCTTGCACTTTCATTTCTGAATTGCAAACAACCCAGATTTTATTTAAAACCCAAAATTAATTAACGACACATAAATACAAGCTCGAATCACACAACGTCAACAGTCCCTTGGAAAAATACGACCTGTGGCCCCTTTACTACGTTTTCATATTTTAATTGCAAAAAGGGTTTCCAACAGTTTTATACATATTTAAATTTTGATGTCCCATAATTCGTGACAACTTAACCTAGTATTTCGGGAACATCAGCGGGCCGAGTCGGAGCTCGGCGGGCCGAGTCGGAGCTCGGCGGGCCGAGTCGGAGCTCGACGGATCGAGTCAGAGCTCGGCGGACCGAGTCGGAACTCGGCGGACTGGGTCGGCACTCGGTAGACTGGGTCGGAGCTCGGCAGACTAGGTCGGGAGCTCGCCACTCGAGAGACTTGGTCGGGAGACCGAGTCGGATGCCTGAGAGGCCCGATCAGAGTTGCATGAAGGAAAGAGAAAAGTCTCTATTCACTGGATGAAAAGATTCTTTTCTTACATGGGAAATGATAAAGAGCCACATAAAAAGATGTGTTCTTTATTGGGAAGTCAAAGAAACACAAACCTCTTCATATTCATGGGATGATTATAAAAGAGAGTCTTGTGACTTTGGATGAGGTCTTCTTCTTGCCTTAGTTTTTCCCCTTCCCTTCCTCTCTTCTTCCTCTCCTCCCTTCTTGGCCGAAACCTTACCGTAAGGTTCTTGGTGTTTTCGAGCTACCTCAAGTTGCTAGCACAACTAAGGTAGTTCTCCCGAAGTTGAGAGATTGTGTACGTGTGGATACGAATAGAGGCACAGACGTTTGAACGTGCAAGAGATCCGGCGCATCTTAGACGAGCGGGATAACCGAAGGGCACGCTTCAAAGGTATAAACAGTAGATAAATCTGTTAGATAGATAGCTTTGTACGAGTTTTCTTTCGCATGGATCACTCGTGGGTACTTGTTTCCGCTGCATTTTTATTATTTTGTGTCGGGAGAACCCAACACTCCTTTTATTCAACTTTTGGCCAAGCACCTAAACTAGGGTTTGGGTTGGGTTAAGGTTTCAAGGATACTTGTTTATGATTTACTATGATGTATGTATATGTTTAAGCATCTTGTAAGAATTTTATGTTACCTAAAACCCTAACTTTATGTGCTATATATCGTGACTTTTTATACTTAGGTTATGTGCTATGTTTATTCATGAATGTTTTACACCATATACCATGAACACATGTATTGTGAAGTAGGCCTCATGTTTGTATAGAATGATGCTTGTATGATGTTAAATGCCTATGATAGATATATAGTTATGATGGTCTAGCATGTTCTATGTTGAATATCATGAACCTAGGTAGTATGTGTTATGCTCATATAGATCCTACCCATGCATGTTTTATGATAGATACTATGATTATGTATGTTAGGTGATATGTACCATGTATGTAATGCATGCTTACCTTATATATCACGATCATGCAAGCTTTATGAACTAAGATGATATTTATGTCTTAAGACATAATTATGTATGTATGTCATGTCTTATGAATGAAGATGATGAAAGAAGATAATGTTTATGCCTTTAAGTCATAATGATGTTATGCATTAAATATGAATGATGAAATGCCAAGTATGCTTTATGTCATGCTCCATATAACAAGATTATGTTATGTTATGTCTTTAAATATGCTATGTATGTTCTATGAATGATGAAGCATGTGAAGTTATTTTTCTTTATGAATGGGCTTGTACCGAACCGAAGTAAGGGTCCAAGGGATGGGCACCTTAAGAACGCCTCGGTTCTAGACTACCGTAGCTGTCCACGGTTCTGGGACTACCGTAGTTGTCCAACAGGGATGGGCACCTTAAGAACGCCTCGGTTCTAGAACTACCGTAGCTGTTCATACCCTAGTAGGTCGAGACTAGCTACCTCGCATTTACTTAGGGATGCACGCATATGATGTATGTATGTGGTACAAGTCGGGGACCCCCATGATGTTATGATTATGTTTAAGTATTTATAATTATGGTTTTCAAATGTGCATCCTTATGTATTATGCATTTGACTCATGCATCTATTCATGTTATGCATCTACTCCATGTTAAGTATTTCATATGTTTATGTTTATGTCAAGTATTTCATATGTTTATGTTTATGTCAAGAACCATGCCATGTTAAGTATTTCATATGATTATGTTTATGTCAAGTAGTTCATATGTTTATGTTTATGTCAAGAACCATGTCATGTTAAGTATTTTATATGCCTATGTTTTGTATCAAGAACTTCTATAGGTTAAGAATGTTATATGTTTTATGTTATGCGATGTATGGTTTTAGTGAGTAGGAAAGAGTCTTACTAAGCCTATGTGCTTATAGTTTTACTTTCTTATATCGCAGATCAAGCAAGAGGATATTAAGGGAAGCAGCAGGAAGGACAAGAGTGTATGTGTGGCAGTGACATGGCAAAAGAAAAACGAAAAAGCTTTTAATATTTATACTTTGTCACATGTCCTATATTTTGCATTGTCCTCTTAAGTCTCATGCTATACTTATGATGGTTTTGTCTAAAAATACACTTGCTACTTATGTTGCTTATGGATGACTTATGTGATTTTTATATCATGATGCTACGTATGATGTTAATATGCTAAGTTACCATATCACCATGTTAGGAATGATAGTTAAGACATGTATACATGATTCAAGTATTAGTTGCATGGGTTAAACGCATATGTATAAAGTTTTAAATTATTCCGCTGCATTAAGATATTCATATGCGTATATGTATGTTAGCGTAACGCCGCCTTCCGCCTACACTGTAAGGCGGGGAAGGGCGGGCGTTACAACTAATCCAAGAATCCGTCGGTGGATCAATCCCCAGATTACCTCCGGCTAGCTCTATCGCTCCTTCTGGGTGGAGAAACCTCACCACAACACCTTTAGAAGACCTGAGCACAAAGACTACTATCTTGCCTTTAACCAAGAGAAGATTCGTCAAGAATCTCAGCCACCACGAAGTCCGCTTTAAATAGGACTCGGGTTGAAACCCTCGCCACCAGTCGACTGTTCCCAGGGAAGTCGACTGGTGCCACTGGAATTCGACCGTTGCACCCCAATGTTCGAATTCTCAGCCAACTCATCAGCCACCTACCAGTCGACTGCTCCCAGAGCAGTCGAGCAGTCGACTGGTCCCAAGCTGAAACCCTTCTGTGAGTTCCATCAATCGACTGCCCCCAGGCCAGTCGACTGGTCTACTCACCCACCTAAGGTTACCCTTCCTGAGTACATTTCACTCCGCACTCAAACCCTAGGATTTCCTGAGTACAATCACACAACACTCGTACCCTCACGACTCGACTGACTCCTCGTCCGCAGCCTCGACTATTGCCTTCGCACCCTCTTCATCTTCGGCTCCCATCCCTTGGATGCACGCAAGCCTCCAGCTTGCCTCCATGCCATCCTTCACGCATGCCTCGAAGTCCGCACCCATCAGCTCATCGTCCCTGCTCTCCAAGGTCCCTCGGGTGTACACAAGCCTCCAGCTTGTCTCCATGCCACCCTTCACCGTACCGAGGCCGTCCAATCAAGTCCATATGTGTAACCTGTACAACCTGCACACTCAACATACACATATGAGATAACAAGGGTAAACCTAACTTAAACCCTTTGCCCAAACATCAAAACACTTGGTCACTACGGATCACAGATTGCCTCAACACCTTTAATGGAATGGATCTTCATTAATGGATCAATCCTTGATCCATTGGGTGGCCAAGACCCAACTCCTCCTTATGGTCCCTATTATGATACCTCATAAGCCATCATGAAACATAACCTAAGCCTTGGTTTTTTCCTCTCCTCACATCATCTCTCTCTTAGGGTTGGCCGGTGGTATTGGAAGGAGGAAGGTGGTGCAAGAGAGAAGCAAGGTTTCTCACCTTCTTCTCTAGATCTTCCTCACCTTGGCCAGCGAAAACTAAAGAGGAGAAAGGTGGGCTGTCGGCGCATAGTAAAGGAGATCATCTTCTCCTTGTTGTTACCAGCGGAAGTGAACAGAAGAGGGAAGGAAGCTTTCGACTAGGGTTCAAACAAGGAGTTTTCATCTTCTTCTCCATTTCTTTCTTCTTCTTCCTCCTTGGATGTGTGGCTAGGGCAAGCAAAGGAGAGGATTGCTTCATCTTCTTTGGCCAGTGGCAACTCCATGAAACCTTGAGGTTTCGGCACAAGGATAGAAGAAAGAGAAGGGAGCTAGGGTTTAGTTTGGTTGTTTCATTTCTTGGAAGACTGTCGCCCACACGACGTCTAAGAAGGGGATAGGACATACAGTAAATGATCACGAGGTAAAAGGGAAGGTATATCTTCTCTCATGGTTCCATTGATCTTGTTTGTTCTTGTTTAATTAATTTTTTGATTATTGTTCATCATTTTATGTTGATAATAATCTTGGACCCCGATGATAAACAAAAAATCGGCGATCGACTCATCGTCTATTCGGTGGCTAATCGGTTAGATGAGATTGATCGCTAGAACAACATGTTTGTTCAAGCAGTTGCTCGAATCAGTTAGCACGATGATGAGATGGTCGTTTGGGAGATTGTTCTCCATTTGGATTAAAAATTTTAATCCGTGGACATGGAGTGGTTTCCCATGCACAACCCAGAATCCCCCCAGGAAACCCAACAACTTTGACATTATTACCAATGAGCAAATTGTCATCTACATATAGTATAAGAAATACCACTGCAGTTCCGTCATATCTCTTGTATATACAAGACTCATCTGAATTTTGAATAAATCCATAAGACTGGATTACCTCATCAAAGCGGATGTTCCAAGATCTTGAAGCTTGCTTCAATCCATAAATGAACCGATTAAGCATACACACAAGATGCTCTTTGCCCTTTGCAATGAATCTTTATGGATGCTTCATATAGATGTTTTCATCAAGACTTCCGTTAAGGAAAGATGTCTTAACATCCATTGCCAAACCTCATAATCCATATGATCGACAATAGACAAGAGAATCCGGATAGACTTAAGTATGATTACCGGCAAAAAGGTCTCCTCATAATCGATACCCTCTTTCTGAGTATACCCCTTCACAACAAGCCTTGCTTTGAAGGTCTCCACCTTCTCGTATGATCCTCTCTTTCTTTTGTAGATCCACTTGCATCCAATGGCTTTTACACCATAAGGTGGTTCTACTAGCTCCCAGACTTGATTAGAATCCATAGATTTTATCTCAGAATTCATCGTCTTTTGCCAAGATACCGTGTCTTTATATTGGAATGCCTCGTCATAGGTCCAAGGATCAGGTTCATGTTCGCCAGGGACCCAGTCCGAAGACTCTCCCAAGAACATGAATCTGTCAGGTTGTCTTACAACCCTCCCACTACGACGAGGTACTACCTGTGTATTGTATGTGACACAGGTGCAGTCACTTCTGGTATATCCTCCTATACCATTGGTACTAAAGTAGGAACTTCCCTCTCACCTCCTCTAGAACAATCTTACGCATGGGCTTGTGGTTCATTGCATAGTCCTCCTCTGAAAATCGGGCATTCGTACTAACGATGACCTTTTGATCTTTAGGACTATAAAATATACCACCTTTCGTTCCTCTAGGATAGCCTACGAACAAGCATACCTCTATACGAGATTCTAACTTATCAGCATCTCCCTTCAGCACATGTGTTGGACTACCCCAAATCCGACTATGTCCCAGACTAGGCTTACGCCCAGTCCATAATTTTGTGGGAGTAGAGGGTACTGATTTAGATGGTACCAAGTTCACAATGTACACTTCCATATCCAGAGCATACCCCTAGAACGAATCCGGTAACTCAGAATAACTTATCATTGAGCTAACCATCTCCATAAAAGACCTATTCCTTTGCTCTGCCACACCATTCTACTGGGGTGTACCAGGTGCGGATAATTGGGATTGAATCCCAACCTCTGATAAGTAGCTCCTAAACTCTCCCAAGAAGTACTCACCACCACGATCAGATCGTAGTGTCTTGATACTTTTACCATGATGTTTCTCCACATCAGCCTTGAATTCATTGAACTTGTCAAAGCATTCAGATTTACGGTGCATCAAGTAAATCTATCCATAACTTGAATAATTATCTATAAATGAAATGAAATATTCAAAGTCACCTCTAGCCTGGATATACATAGGACCACACAAATCAGAATGAACCAACCACAACACATCGTTATCTCTATACCCCTTGTCCTTAAAAGGCCACTTGGTCATTTTACCTTCCAAGAAATATTCGCAGGTTGGGAAATCTTCCACCACCAATGATCCCAAATGTCCATCGGCTATCAAACTTTGAATTCTACTCAGGTTAATATGATCCAACCTAAGATGCCAATGATACATTTGGTTGATTTTCGAAGGTTCTTTTCTCTTATTATGATTAGATGAAGAGTTATTAATTTCTATTTGCATCGTGGGAGATATTGGATTAAGAGTATAAAATTGCCAACCATAGCATAAGAATAGATAATCTCTCTATTCCTTTTTGTAACAACTTTGTCATTAAAAGAAACAGAATATCCATCCAAAATCAATTTAGAAACTGAAATTAAATTCTTTCTAAAGTAGGTACGTAAAGACAATTTCTCAAAACCAATGTTTAATTTCTATCAAAAGATAAATAAACATCTCCCACTGCAAAAGTCGCCACCTCAGTAGCATTTCCCATGTAGAGGGTAATCTCGCCCTCAGTTAGTCATCTGGTTTCCTGGAACCCCTGTAATGAATTGTAGACATGATCAGTGGCACCCATATCTACACACCAGATACCAGTAGATAACACTGCTAAACATGTTTCAACAACTAAGGCATAAGATTGCCTAGTAGCCCAATTCTGGTATTCGAAGTGTTCCCTGAGATTGAGGATCATGTCATATGCAGTAGTTAAGGCCTAATGCTGATGTTGCAATACATTTGACATGGAAGCCAAAATGTCACGCTGCCCCATCTCATTTGCCTTTATCCACTTCCTATAACTCTCTTTCTCCTCTTCACTAGAATCATCTCTAGGCTTTGGGGTACAAATCTCAAAGAGTACAAATTTGTACTCCTTAGCAGTCAAGACAATATCCAGGTTCCGTTTCTAATCTATGTAATTGGGACCAGTAAGTTTATTCTCTTTTAAAATAACAGCAAGTGGGTTGAAAGACATTTTGAAAAATCCTGAGAATCACAATGGTCAAAATATTAGTTTTTAAAATAATATTGATTCCTCAAACAATAAAATTTTAAAAACACCAACACCTTAAAACACCGTGAATTTTGTATGCCACGATGGTTTGGATGTATTCAAATTCAATATTTGTAAGAGGAGGTTTTACCCATTATTTTATTATCTTGCCAACCTTACTTTTTGACAAATAAAATTAATAGATGGTTTCTCTTCGGCCCTACAATTAATAGTAGTGACTCCGATGGTGAGGATACTATTATTTGCATCTAAGAGTACTATTGGGGCAATCAACCCAAGAATGATCGGGAAGATAATGGTTTTGATGTGTGTGTCAACATGGTTTAAGGTTAGGGTGTTATCTTGTTATTCGATATGTGTGATTGAGTTTGGAGGACTTGGAGAATCACACATGGAGGACTTATCCGAGGGACGAGAGCCAAGGGAGGAGAACTCCAAGGGCAAGCCGGGAAGTGGACTTCAAAGGGCACACGTGAAGGGTGGCATGGAGGCAAGCCAAGGGAAGGCTTATGTGCGCATCTGAGGGACGATAGCTGGTGGAAGAGGACTTCAAGGGGCAAGCCAAGGGAGTGTACATGAAGGCACACGTGAAGGAGGGTCAAGGAGGGTCTTCGGAGTGAGGATGAGAGATTGTATAGGCTGGGTAGTCGACTGGTAGAAAGGTAGTCGACTGCCAGCCAATTCTCAAACTCACAGAATGTTTGAGACCCCGGACCAGTCAACTGCCCCAGGGGCAGTCCATTGATATCCCGAAAACTAGCCATTGGTAAGCAATTAAGGCTAGACCAGTCAAGTGCCCCAGGGGCAGTGGACTAGTGTCGGGTTGGACAACTCGTAGAGTTGTCCTTTACTCTTATAAAAAGGGTGACTTTTGGGCACGAGGATGGTACGATTCTTTACTGTACAAAAGTGTTGTTCGTGCCAAAAGTGATCATCTCTTCCTCTTGCATTCAATTCAATCTTGTAAAGAGGAAGAAGACAACCTTGTAAAGGTTTTCTCCACCTTGAATGAGACATTTCATAGTGGAGAGTGTGCTTGTGCGTGGATCCATGGATTATTCACCTTTCGGGGTGGATACCAAGTAAAATCTCTGGGTTAGCATTAGATCTCTTGTTTTTCATATATTTTGTTTGTATTGTGCTAACCTTCTTGTAGAGAAAGGTCAAGAAAGTGCTATTCACCCCCCTCTAGCAAGCGCCACAATCTAACAAGTGGTATTTGAGCTGGTTCGCTTTGGGAGAACTCACCGTCGACCGGAGTAACAAGAAATGGCATTTCAAGAGGGCTATAGCACCGCAAGGCCACCGTTCTTCGACGGAAACGACTTCACCTATTGGAAAGGTAAGATAGAGTACTATTTGATGAACGATATTGAGAATTGGATGAGTATTGTAGATGGCTTCGATGCATCGGTCAACGAAAGAGGAGAGTCACTACCAATAAGGACTTGGACCAAGGAAATCATGAAGAAGGCACAAGCAAATGCGAAGGCCACCACAACGCTTCAATGTGGATTATCAAAAGAACAACTAAACAAAGTGGTGCCTTTCAAGAGCGCCAAGGAATATTGGGAGAAGCTCGTCGAAATCAACGGAGGGTCCAACGAGTCAAGAAGGGCAAAGAAGAACCTATTGGTTGCCCAACTACAATCGCTCTCCATGAAGGCAAACAAGACGGTAAGCCAACTACATAGGAGAGTCAAAGAAATCATCAACGAGCTCCATGTAATTGGTGAAAAGGTTAAAAACCGAGATCTCGTGAGGTATGTTTTACAATCATTCCCTAGGACAACATTGTGGGCATCAATGGTTGATGCCTATAAAGTATCAAGGATCTCTCTACAGTAAAGTTAGATGATTTATTTTATGAATTTGAGTTACATGAGCAAGCTAACATTTCCTCTAAAGAAAAAGGTGTAGCGTTTATTGTAGAAAAGGAAAAGAAAAAGAAGAAGGAAAAGAAGAAGGTCATCTATTCATCATCATCCGACTCGGAGGAGTCAAGCACTTCAATGGATAGCGACCAAGAGGCTTTCATGATAAGAAAAATATGTAGAACCTTTAAAAGTTTTTCTAACAAGTCTTATGGTAGAAAAGGTTCAATGAGTAAGAGCAAAGGAAAAGACATCATTTGCTACAATTGCCACCTAGAGGAACACATGAAAAATGAGTGCCCATAATTAAAAAGAAGAGAAGAAAAGAAGGAGGAGAAAAAGAGGGGTGACAAGAAGAAATCCAAGGGAAAAGAGAAGAGTGCCACAAATCTCAATGCTACTTGGGATGATCCATCTTCATCGGAGGAAGAAGGAGATCACATGTCACACTTCACACTAATGGGAGTGGACAATTTGGAGTCATCCAATAATGAGAGGAGCTCTAGTAGTGAAGATGAAAGTAAAGGTTCCTCATCCCAATCCGAGGCTTCGGTAAGTGATGTATATAGCTTACCCTCCTCTACTCTTATCAAAATTATTAACAGTACAAATGTTGATTTGGCTAAGGCTAGGAGGAAAGTTAAGGAATTGAAGAATGAAGTTTGCATGCTTAAATTAGAATCAACTAAACTTAAAGATAATTTGCATGTTCCCTCTATTGTTTCAAATGATGCATGTTTGGAAAAAGAAAATAGGAAACTAAGGGAAAAGGTAGAGGACCTCACCAAGGCACTTAGGAAATTTCAAGTTTGCCCTAGCAACCTTGATATGATAATAAATAGCCAAAGAGCCGTGTATAACAAAGCCGGGATAGGCTATAGGCCAAAAATCAAGGAGGTAGCTTTTGTTTCACTTATGGGTTGAAAGGATGCCTCTAGGAGACAAGGGGTTAAGGGAAATGCAAAGAAGGCTTGGGTACCAAAGAAGTATTTAAATGATTCTTGTGGAACTAGTATTTGGGTACCAAAAGCGTGTGTTTTTCGTGTTGTATAAGTGAAGGTGAAGGAAGCCTCAAAGATGTGGATAGTAGATAGCGGGTGTTTAAGACACATGACCGGAGATGTGAGCAAATTCACCACCCTTAGCTATCTAAGAGAAGGAACCGTATCTTTCGGAAATAGTGTGGAACTCAAAATAATTGGTAGGGGCACCATTGAGGTATCTCCTATAATCACTATCCACAAAGTTCTTTTAATTAAGGGAATGGAGTTTAATTTACTTAGTGTAAGTCAACTTTGTGATGCGGGATATAGGGTTGAGTTTCATGCTAGAAAGTGTCTAATTAAACAAAATGGATCCGAAAATGTTATGCTAGAAGGATATAGAGAGGCTAATCTTTACTATCTTAATCTTGCTTATGCTACTAACAATATGCCTAAGTGTCTCATATCGAAAGAAAAAGAAGGATGGTTGTGGCACCGGCTACTTGGGCATATCAACATGAAGAATATTGCAAGAGTAGCAAAGGAGGAGTTGGTGAAGGGGCTTCCTATGATTAAGTACGAAAAGACCAAGATGTTTGATGCATGCCAAGAGGGTAAGCAATCAAAATCATCACACAAAGGTAAAACCTTAACTAGCACTATTTTACCTTTAGAATTATTACACATGGACTTATTTGATTGCCATAGTACTCCATCCTTGGTAGGGAGTAAATATTGTTTGGTCATTATAGATGATTTTTCTAGATTTACTTGGGTATTTTTCATGAAACATAAGGATGATACCTTAAGAATTTTCGTAGGTTTTAGTAAGAGGGTTGAAAATGAAAAACACCTCATGATTAACCGAATTAGGAGTGACCATGGTGGGGAACTTGAAAATTCAAACTTCTCACAATTTTGTTTAGAAAATGGGTACAAGCATGAATTTTCATGGCCAAGGACCCCTCAACAAAATGGAGTGGTAGAAAGGAGAAATAGAGTCCTACAAGAGACCGCTAGGACTATGCTTAATGCATATTCCCTTCGTAGCTACTTTTGGGACGAAGTAGTAAATACCGCTTGTTACATCCAAAACCGGGTATTAATTCATAGGTTTTTAGGGAAAACCCCATTTGAGTAGTGGAATGGGAGAATTTCACAAGTTCACTATTTTAGAGTTTTTGGGTGTAAGATCTATATCTTAAACACCAATAAGGATTTGAGGAAGTTTGTGTCTAAAGCGGATGAGGGGATTTTGGTTGGGTATTCATCCACCATAGGGGATATAGAGTCTATAACAAAAGGAATAAAGTAATTGAGGAGTCTTCAAATGTGGATTTTGATGAAACCACTAGTACCTACCCTAGGAAATCATCTATTGATAAGGATATAGAAGAAAGCTAACCCCTTGCCCAAGGAGTTCAAGACTTATATTTGGAGGGCAATGATCAAGGGGAGGGAGAAGTGCACTAGAGGATGAGCATCATGTAACCAATGAACCCATAACCTCTAGATCCTTAAGGCATCATCAAGACCACTCCATTGACCAAATAGTGGGAGATGTCACTCAATAGGTGCGAAATAGATGTTACTTTAGGGAACAAAGTAGTCAAATTTCCTTGATTTCTCAATTAGAACCGAAATCTATTGATGAGTGATAGGTATCATTTTGTTGATCATTTTAGATGCTAAAATCCAAGTTTGACCCATATTTTGCTTGGTTAATCTTGCATTTATTCTAGGTTCTAGAAATTACTGCTATTTTGGATTTAATTGTAAATCTCGATATATTTGAATTATTTTGCCACTAAATTATCGATCTATTTTTGTAGGCATGGAAGGATCATGGACTAGGTTATGCTGGGTCAAATTTGAGTCGGAAATGGACCTGGATCGAATGATCAAGCTTCAGACAAATTTGGGTCGTCTGATTCAAAAACGGCTAGATCTGAGCCATCTGGGAACCTTTGAGGCAATCCGAGTTAGGGTTAAGGCTAATCAAGCACTCAGGTCAAGATCGGAGATTTTCATCCAAATCAGAGATCATTCAACCGTTGGATCATGCTTAGAGGGCTCTAGACTGTCCATTCAAAGATCAGGTTGATCTGGGTCATCCATTGCAAATCTAGAAGATCCGAGCTACCCCGAGGTAGATCCTGACCCTTGATCAACTGTAACGACCCGAAAAATTTTCTTAATATTTCTTTAAAATATTAAGCATGTCTAGATAATTTTCCGAGGAACCTAGGAATATTAACACGAATTTTAACCTAGGAATCCATGTTTTTCCAATTAAAATTGGGGAAATAGGCACTAATGGGTCTTATATGGCCTTTCTAGTACCATGATTGTTGGTGAATTTTAGGTAAAAATTTATAGAATTATAGAGGGATTTTGATGAGGAATATTAACATAATTATGGGGGAATTTTTAGGAGATTTTCGAAATAATAGGAAAATAAAATAAAAATAAATGAAAAAAATTAGTGCATGCACCAAGGATTGAACCTTGGACCTCTTGTACAACCATGCATGCTCTAACCAATTCACCTAGCAAGGGAGTGCTATGAGGAAATGAAGTGGATTATGGTTAAGGCTTAGGGGGAAATGAAGAGACACCATGACTCTTCACTTACCCTCCTTGATGAGTTATAAAGAGAGGCATGGGGGGTTACTTCTCTTCTTCCATCAAGTCACCTTTCTTCCTCCCTCCTTCTCCATTCTAGCCGAACACCCCAAGAGGGATTCTCCCTTGGAAAAAATTCACCTAAGGCTTCATCCCCAAGATCCAAGGCTCCTATAAGGATACAAAGGCTAGGGGTGGTCAAGAGGCAACAAGATCTCCATCCTTCTCTCAAATCTAAGGTCTATAATCAAGATCAACCAATGTAAGACTCCCTCACCTATGGTATAATGGTTCCTTTATGATTTTTAGCATGATATAAAGTTGGTTTTGGGATTTATATTGAAGAAACCATGATGTGTGACCCTATGACTTTCGGCCACTAGGGTCTTTGGGTCCAAAAGGATGTTAAAAATATTACTCTTGCTTTCTAATGTTTTTCCATGATGAGTATAAGTTAAAATGAGATTTTGAGAAATTTTGGGGTACCCTAGGATCTCCTAGGGTTTCGGCCAACACCTTGAACCCATGGGTAGGGTTGGATATAAACCTTCAAGGTTGTGTTTTGTGTATTATCATGTCATAAGGGAGATGGAGGGTGACTTATGTGAATTTTCACAAGGCTTTATGATCCTATAACTTTCGGCCAAGTAGGGGTCTAGGGCAAAAAGTTAGGACTTCCCTCAAGCAAGGGTCCTAATGGCCCTATGGTAGGGTATGGTTGGTGTTTAATGTTTGATTGGGGTTTTCTGGAATTTTTCCATGCACTCATGAACTTGAAGGGTTTCGGCCAGCCTTGTGAAGAAGGGCTAAAGGTTAGGGTTAGCCCTAATCATGAGCCCTAATGGCTTCCTATGGTCTTGTAGGTAATGGATGGTTGTTTCCTTACCTTATGCTATCTTGCATGTTAATTGAATGATGGAACCCTTCCTTATAGGTTTCGACCAAACAAAGTGGTTTAGGGTTTGAATGGAGTTAGGGTTTGAAGAATGATGGTTTATCCCTTATTATGAAGTATATATATAAAGGTTCAAGCATGTGGTAGGAATTAAGTTACCTATAACCCTAACCTTAAGCACCTTGTTTCATGTTTGTATATTTATGATTGGATGCCATGCTTATTAGGGTTTAATTACGAATGTCTTGGGTTCTATACCATGCACTTGAATGGTAGGTAGTATGTTTATGGAAGTCCTACTTATGTATGCTTTGGATGAATACCATGCTTATGTATGAAATGCAAATGGTTACCTTATGTATCATGATCATGCAAACTCTATGGATTAGGATAATTGCCTATGCAAACATGTCATGTTCAAATGATTATAATGCAATGTTTACCTTATATGCCATGATCATGCAAGCACTAGGAATAAGAATGATGTTTATGTAAGTAGGTCATGTTCTATGAATGAAGATGCATGTTATGTTTATAAATGAAGATGCATGTTATGTTTATAAATGAAGATGCATGTTATGTTTATGAATGAAAGTGCATGCTATGTTTATGAATAAAGATGCATGCCATGTTTATGAATGACGGCACGGTCGATGGTCAACGGTACCACGGTACGACGGTCGTGAGGACCGGTAAATGGGCCGGTAAATGGGCCGGTAGACGGGCCGGGTCGTTACACATGCTATGTTTTATGAATGAGGATGCATGCCATGTTTTATGAATGAAGAAGTATGCCATGTCTCATGAATGATGGAGCATGTAAAGTATTTTACTTTATGAATGGGCTTGTACCGGACCGAAGTATGGGTTCAAGGGATGGGTACCTTAAGAACGCCCCGGTTCTGGACTACCGACTATGCTGTCCACAGTTCTGGCACTACCGAAGCTGTGCAACAGGGATGGGCACCTTAAGAATGCCCCGGTTCTGGGACTACCGACTATGCTGTCCTTACCCTAGTAGGTCGGGGCTCGCTACCTCGTATTTACTTAGGGATGCTCGCTTATGATGTATGTATGTGGTACAAGCCGGGGACCCCCAATGATGTTATGATTATGTTTAAGTATTTAAAAGTATGATTTTAAAAGTTAAGCATCCTTATGTATATGCATTAGACTCATGCATTCATGTTATGCATTATGCCATGATAGTAATGTCTTATACTTATGTTTCATGTCAAGAAATATGCATGACAGTAAACGATTTATGCTTATGGTTATGTTAAGTAGATGTCCATATGATATAATAGAAAGCATGCCTATGTTTATGCCATACAGGTTAGTTCATGCTTTATGCTTATGTTTATGCCATGTATCATGCATGTTAAGAATGTTTCTTTATATTCATGTTTATGCCATGTATCATGCATGTTAAGAATGCTTATTTGTGTTTATGTCTATGTCATGTATTATGCTATGCTAAGTTGAATTATGTTCATGTTATGTCACGTATCATGCCATGTAAGTTTATTTATAGTTATGTTCAAGCATAAAGTTATGTTTATGTTTCATGTGCTTATGATTAAGTGATGAATGGTTTTAGTGAGTAGGAAAGAGTCTTACTAAGCCGACGTGCTTATAGTCTTATTTTCTTATACCGCAGATCACGCAAGGGGACAATAAGGAAGCGGCAGGAGGACAAGAATGTGTGTGTGTGGTAGTGACTTGGCCACGAAAGCAATATGTTTACCGGTCTTATGCTAGAACTTTATGTTTGCTACTTATGTGTTTGAATAATGACTTATGCGACTATATGACATGGTGCTAAGTATGACATGATGCTAAGTATGAAGTTAATATGCCAAGTTCCCATGTCATTATGTTAGGAATGGTAGTAGGGCATGTATGTGTAAGTCTTAAAGTTATTCCGCTGCCTTTATGATGTCTACATGCCCTAAGTATGTTAACGTAACGCCGCTTTATGGAAAGAAAAAAAAACGGGCATTACAGGTTGGTATCAGAGCCAATCTCCATCTCACTACACACACATCAAGCATTCTTCCTGCAGCTTCCAAGTAAGTACCTCTGTGCATATTTTATGATAGTAAGCACTTTTAGGATACTTTATGGTTTTAGGATATGCAAGTATGAACGATGTTTATGACGAAAAGTACTTTAGGATATGTAACTATGAACGATATTTTATCTTCTTTTATGAAATCAAATACTTAGGACTGATATAGGGGTAGAAAAAAAACTAATATTGGCCATACTTGTCTTGGTGAAGAAAAACATGGCTAGAAGACAGAGTAACCTGCTTAACGAGACAACTCTATCACCTGACCTGATGCAGCTAGTAACCCAGCTCCAGCGTCAAGTTACTGAGCAGCAGCAAACCATTAATACCTTGATGAACCAGCAAGAAAATTCCACTACTCCCCCAGCGAACCAAACTGCTACACCTGTTGCACCCACACTTACGCAGAACCCTCCGACGGGCCCGACCACAGTAGCACGTCAAGAGGCTTATCTGATTCAGTGGTTGAGGCTGAAACCGGAAAATTTCTCGGGTGTTGGCGAACCGTGGGACGCCCAAGCGTGGTTCAAGACAGTGGAAAGTACCATTGAGCTGCTAGACTGGCTGGAGCATGAGAAGATCAAGTGTGCGTCCTTCTGCCTTTCTGGAGATGCCAGAATGTGGTGGGAGAGGGTCAAGGCCAAAAGACAAGTGAACCAGATGACGTGGTCGGACTTCGAGTCGGAGTTCTTCGAGGAATTCTTCAATATGCGGGTCACCAACAGACATTACGACGAGTTCACGAAATTTCGATAGGGTGACCTCTCGGTCAATGAAGCCGTGAAGAAATTCAATCGACTAGCTCGCCTATGCCCCGAGCTGGTCCGCACCGAGAAGGAAAGGGTCCGACTTATGCTGAAAATGTTGCGGCCTGAAATAGCTCTGAACGTGGCTAGCGGAGTTAACCGACCGCAGACCGCCGAGGAGCTATTTAGTAGCGCTCTACTCACTGAGCACTATCTGAATAATATCAATCAACAAAGGAAGGCACTAAATGAAAGTAAGGATCAAGTTCACTCCGGGATTCTCGATTCTTCCTTCCATTATCATTGATGTTTTCCTTTCATTACCGCTCAGGAGGGCAAAAACCCCAGGGCGCCAATAACAACTGGAAGGGAGACCAGAGCGGTAAACGGAAGCCATGGAACAACCCTCAGGGAGGGCCGGCAAATAAACAGACCAAACCTGTCCTGTGCACGACATGCGGAAAACGGCACCCCGGGGAATGCCGAAGAGGTACTAATCGGTGTTTCACCTGTGGAGTGGAAGGGCATATGGCGGCTTACTGTCCTACCAGGAGCCAGGCACCTTGCCAACAACTCGTCCAGTACCAAGGTGCCCCAGCGAAACTACACTATATGCAAGCTGAACCAGAAGGTACCCCGATGCTGGAGGCCACACCGACTATGATAAATGCCAGGGTTTTCTCGGTCACCAAGGAAGACGCTGCGGAAGCTTCTACGATTGTCACAGGTCAAATACTCATTTTCAGTCAGTATGCTACTGCATTATTTGATACTGGGGCAACACACTCGTTCATTTCTACGCCATATACCAAGAAGATAGATAGGCGTCCGCAAGTGTTAGACTGCAGGTTCTTAACAACCCTACCCTCGGGAGAAATAATGACATCCACTCACGTGCTGTGTGCGGTGCCGGTCGAAATTGCAGGAAGGGAACTTTACTGCGATCTGATAGTACTCGACATGCAAGATTATGATGTTATAATGGGAATGGATTTCCTGGGTAAATACGACGCTTCTATTGAGTGTCGTAAGCAAAAGGTGGTCTTTCGACCTGAGACAGGTTCTAGGTTCGAATTCATCGGTGAGCCAAGGAAAAGAACCGGGAAATATTTATCAACTCTCCAAGCTCAGAAAATGTTAGACAAAGGATGTATTGGATTTTTAGCATATGTGGTTGATGCCAGTCAAGTGAAGAACCAAAAGCTGGAAGATGTCCGAGTGGTATGCGATTACCCAGAGGATTTCCCAGATGAATTACCAGGATTAGCTCCTGATAGAGAGGTGGAATTTGAGATCGAATTGGTTCCGGGTACCAACCCGATCTCCAAGGCACCTTACCGTATGGTGCCGGTCGAATTAAAGGAGCTTCAGGGATAGCTGCAGGAGTTGCTGGATAAGGGATTTATTCGCCCTAGTCATTCCCCGTGGGGAGCTCCGGTACTGTTTGTGAAGAAGAAGGACGGATCCATGCGGATGTGCATAGATTACTGAGCGCTGAACAACATAACGATCAAGAATAGGTATCCCCTTCCGAGGATAGATGACCTGTTTGACCAATTAAAGGGATCCACTGTTTTCTCAAAAATTGATTTGAGGTCTGGTTATCATCAAGTCAGAGTAAAACAGGAGGATATCCCAAAGACGGCTTTCCGAACAAGGCACGGGCACTTCGAGTTTGTGGTTATGCCCTTCGGCGTGACGAATGCTCCTGCCATGTTTATGGATCTTATGAATCGGGTATTCTCATCGTTCCTCGACAAATTTGTGATTGTCTTCATCGACGATATCCTTATTTATTCGAGAACCCAAGAAGAGCACGCTGAGCACCTGAAGATAGTATTAGAGATTCTTCAGGAAAAGCAACTGTATGCAAAATTTTCCAAATGTGAGTTTTGGCTCGACCAAGTGGGCTTTTTGGGCCATATCATTTCCAAAGACGGGGTTATGGTAGATCCAATAAAGATTGAAGCTGTGAATAACTGGAGCCGGCCGAAGAACGCCAGCGAAATCAGAAGTTTTCTTGGGCTGGCAGGCTATTATAGGAAATTTGTGGAGGACTTCTCGAGGATTTCAGCCCCTTTAACGGCTCTCACCCGGAAGGATAAGAAGTATGAATGGACGGAAAGCTGTGAAAGGAGCTTCTTGGAACTAAAAAGGAGACTTACAAGCGTTCCAATCCTTACCCTCCCAGAATGTAATCAGAGCTTTGATATGTATAGCGATGCCTCCCGATTGGGACTTGGAGCCGTGCTTATGCAGAGTGGTAAGGTCATTGCTTATGCCTCTCGGCAGCTCAAGGAACATGAGCAGAACTACCCCACTCATGATCTGGAATTTGCTGCGATAGTCTTCGCTCTTAAAATATGAAGGCATTATCTATATAGAGCGCTGTGTAGGATTTATACAGACCACCAGAGTCTGCGATATTTCTTCACTCAGAAAGACCTGAATATGAGACAACGCCGATGGCTTGAGCTGGTGAAAGACTATGACTGTGAGATCTTCTACCATCCAGGGAAGGCAAACAAAGTGGCCGATGCACTCAGCCGGAAGTCAAGTGCCACCTTGATGTCCATAGTGGTATTACCCCGACCACTCGAAGAAGAAATTATGAACTTTGGGATCGAAGTCATCTCCGGGCAACTTTCCACCATGACAATATCACACACGCTATTTGAGGACATATTGGACAAATAAAATGGTGATCTGAATCTTCAGAAAATAAAACAAGAGATCCTAGAAGGAAAGGGTGATGGTTTTCGTATCGCCAAAGGGGAAGTACTCTACCTTAGGGATCGTCTATGTATTCCTAATGATCCGGAGCTTCGAAGGGAAATACTGGCAGAAGCTCACGAAACCCCTTATTCGATGCATCCAGGATCTACCAAGATGTAGCAAGATCTGAAGGAGAAGTTCTGGTGGTCTGGAATGAAGAGGGATGTGGCTCAGTATGTTAGTACTTGCATGACTTGCCAGCAAGTAAAAGTAGAACACCAGCGACCCGGAGGAGTTCTGCAGCCACTCGCAATTCCAGAGTGGAAATGGGAAGACATCTCTATGGATTTTATTTCAGGGCTTCCCAGGACTACGAATGGATATGATGCAATTTGGGTAATTGTGGACAGGCTTACGAAGTCTGCTCACTTCCTGGCAATCAAGATGACTGATTCAATGGAGTAACTGGCCCAATTGTATGTTAAGGAGATAATCAGACTTCATGGAGTCCCCAAGACCATCATCTCAGATAGGGATGGTCGCTTTACTTTGCATTTCTGGGAGTGTGTCCAGAAGTCTCTTGGCACTAAATTACGATTTAGCACCGCCTTTCACCCTCAGACGGATGGGCAGACTGAGCGGGTAAATCAAGTACTAGAAGGCATGTTGCGAGCTTGTGCCTTGGATTTCAAAGGAAGTTGGTGTCGATATCTATGCTTAGCGGAATTCGCTTACAACAATAGCTACCAAGCTACTATCGGAATGGCACCTTATGAAGCGTTGTACGGGAGGAGATGTAGATCTCCGATCTGTTGGTACGAGGGTGGTGAAAAGAAGGAAATGGGGCTCACAACAGATGTCATCGACAGCACCACCCGAGCTATACGGAATATTCGACAACGGATAGAAGCTGCTCAGAGTCGGCAGAAGAGTTATGCCGATGTCTGGCGTAGACCACTGGAATTTAATGTTGGAGACTTGGTGTTCCTCAAAGTGGCTCCGATGAAAGGGGTGACAAGATTTGGGAGGAAAGGAAAACTAAGTCCGCGTTATGTGGGGTCATACCTGATTCTGAAAAGAGTTGGTAAGGTGGCATATGAGCTGGAGCTGCCTTCAGAGATGTCGGCCATCCATAATGTGTTCCATGTGTCAACGCTTAAAAAGTGTATCCCAAATATGGACCAAGTGATCGAGCCACAGACAGTACAAGTATAGGGGGACCTAAGCTATGAAAGCAGACCTATCCAGATCTTGGATCGGGAAATCAAGAAGCTAAGGTGTAAGGAAGTACCCTTAGTCAAGGTTCTATGGCAAAGTCAACGGTTCGAAGAAGCTACCTGGGAACGTGAGGACGAGATGAGGCGCAAGTACCCGGAGCTATTCTAAGTTCGAGGACGAACTTTCACGAGGTATGGGGGATTGTAACGACCCGAAAAATTTTCTTAATATTTCTTTAAAATATTAAGCATCTCTAGATAATTTTCCGAGGAACCTAGGAATATTAACACAAATTTTAACCTAGGAATCCATGTTTTTCCAATTAAAATTGGGGAAATAGGCACTAATCGGTCTTATATGGGCTTTCTAGTACCATGATTGTTGGTGAATTTTAGGTAAAAATTTATAGAATTATAGAGGGATTTTGATGAGGAATATTAACATAATTATGGGGGAATTTTTAGGAGATTTTCGAAATAATAGGAAAATAAAATAAAAATAAATGAAAAAAATTAGTGCATGCACCAAGGATTGAACCTTGGACCTCTTGTACAACCATGCATGCTCTAACCAATTCACCTAGCAAGGGAGTGCTATGAGGAAATGAAGTGGATTATGGTTAAGGCTTAGGGGGAAATGAAGAGACACCATGACTCTTCACTTACCCTCCTTGATGAGTTATAAAGAGAGGCATGGGGGGTTACTTCTCTTCTTCCATCAAGTCACCTTTCTTCCTCCCTCCTTCTCCATTCTAGCCGAACACCCCAAGAGGGATTCTCCCTTGGAAAAAATTCACCTAAGGCTTCATCCCCAAGATCCAAGGCTCCTACAAGGATACAAAGGCTAGGGGTGGTCAAGAGGCAACAAGATCTCCATCCTTCTCTCAAATCTAAGGTCTATAATCAAGATCAACCAATGTAAGACTCCCTCACCTATGGTATAATGGTTCCTTTATGATTTTTAGCATGATATAAAGTTGGTTTTGGGATTTATATTGAAGAAACCATGATGTGTGACCCTATGACTTTCGGCCACTAGGGTCTTTGGGTCCAAAAGGATGTTAAAAATATTACTCTTGCTTTCTAATGTTTTTCCATGATGAGTATAAGTTAAAATGAGATTTTGAGAAATTTTGGGGTACCCTAGGATCTCCTAGGGTTTCGGCCAACACCTTGAACCCATGGGTAGGGTTGGATCTAAACCTTCAAGGATGTGTTTTGTGTATTATCATGCCATAAGGGAGATGGAGGGTGACTTATGTGAATTTTCACAAGGCTTTATGATCCTATAACTTTCGGCCAAGTAGGGGTCTAGGGCAAAAAGTTAGGACTTCCCTCAAGCAAGGGTCCTAATGGCCCTATGGTAGGGTATGGTTGGTGTTTAATGTTTGATTGGGGTTTTCTGGAATTTTTCCATGCACTCATGAACTTGAAGGGTTTCGGCCAGCCTTGTGAAGAAGGGCTAAAGGTTAGGGTTAGCCCTAATCATGAGCCCTAATGGCTTCCTATGGTCTTGTAGGTAATGGGTGGTTGTTTCCTTACCTTATGCTATCTTGCATGTTAATTGAATGATGGAACCCTTCCTTATAGGTTTCGGCCAAACAAAGTGGTTTAGGGTTTGAATGGAGTTAGGGTTTGAAGAATGATGGTTTATGCCTTATTATGAAGTATATATATATAAAGGTTCAAGCATGTGGTAGGAATTAAGTTACCTATAACCCTAACCTTAAGCACCTTGTTTCATGTTTGTATATTTATGATTGGATGCCATGCTTATTAGGGTTTAATTACGAATGTCTTGGGTTCTATACCATGCACTTGAATGGTAGGTAGTATGTTTATGGAAGTCCTACTTATGTATGCTTTGGATGAATACCATGCTTATGTATGAAATGCAAATGGTTACCTTATGTATCATGATCATGCAAGCTCTATGGATTAGGATAATTGCCTATGCAAACATGTCATGTTCAAATGATTATAATGCAATGTTTACCTTATATGCCATGATCATGCAAGCACTAGGAATAAAAATGATGTTTATGTAAGTAGGTCATGTTCTATGAATGAAGATGCATGTTATGTTTATAAATGAAGATGCATGTTATGTTTATGAATGAAAGTGCATGCTATGTTTATGAATAAAGATGCATGCTATGTTTATGAATGACGGCACGGTCGATGGTCGACGGTACGACGGTACGACGGTCGTGAGGACCGGTAAATGGGCCGGTAAATGGGCCGGTAGACGGGCCGGGTCGTTACACATGCCATGTTTTATGAATGAGGATGCATGCCATGTTTTATGAATGAAGATGCATGCCATGTTTTATCAATGAAGAAGTATGCCATGTCTCATGAATGATGAAGCATGTAAAGTATTTTACTTTATGAATGGGCTTGTACCGGACCGAAGTATGGGTCCAAGGGATAGGCACCTTAAGAACGCCCCGGTTCTGGACTACCGACTATGCTGTCCACGGTTCTGGCACTACCGAAGCTGTGCAACAGGGATGGGCACCTTAAGAATGCCCCGGTTCTGGGACTACTGACTATGTTGTCCTTACCCTAGTAGGTCGGGGCTCGCTACCTCGTATTTACTTAGGGATGCGCGCTTATGATGTATGTATGTGGTACAAGCTGGGGACCCCAATGATGTTATGATTATGTTTAAGTATTTAAAAGTATGATTTTAAAAGTTAAACATCCTTATGTATATGCATTAGACTCATGCATTCATGTTATGCATTATGCCATGATAGTAATGTCTTATACTTATATTTCATGTCAAGAAATATACATGACAGTAAACGATTTATGCTTATGGTTATGTTAAGAAGATGTCCATATGATATAATAGAAAGCATGCCTATGTTTATGCCATACAGGTTAGTTCATGCTTTATGCTTATGTTTATGCCATGTATCATGCATCTTAAGAATGTTTCTTTATGTTTATATTTATGTCATGTATCATGCATGTTAGGAATGTTTCTTTATGTTTATGTTTATGTCATGTATCATGCATGTTAAGAATGTTTCTTTATGTTGATGTTTATGCCATGTATCAGGCATGTTAAGAATGTTTATTTGTGTTTATGTCTATGCCATGTATTATGCTATGCTAAGTTGAATTATGTTCATGTTATGTCACGTATCATGCCATGTAAGTTTATTTATAGTTATGTTCAAGCATAAAGTTATGTTTATGTTTCATGTGCTTATGATTAAGTGATGAATGGTTTTAGTGAGTAGGAATGAGTCTTACTAAGCCGACGTGCTTATAGTCTTATTTCCTTATACCGCAGATCACGCAAGGGGACAATAAGGAAGCGGTAGGAGGACAAGAATGTGTGTGTGTGGTAGTGACTTGGCCACGAAAACAACATGTTTACCGGTCTTATGCTAGAACTTTATGTTTGCTACTTATGTGTTTGAATAATGACTTATGCGACTATATGACATGGTGCTAAGTATGACATGATGCTAAGTATGACATGATGCTAAGTATGAAGTTAATATGCCAAGTTCCCATGTCATTATGTTAGGAATGGTAGTAGGGCATGTATGTGTAAGTCTTAAAGTTATTCCGCTGCCTTATGATGTCTACATGCCCTATGTATGTTAACGTAACGCCGCTTTATGGAAAGAAAAAAAAAAGCGGGCGTTACATCAGCATCATCAAAATTTGGGTTCGATCAGAGGAGATTCAGCCGTTGGACCAAGCCAAATCAATCTCAGTCGTTAGTTTCAAAGTATTTAAACTTATTCATCCCCAGGTCGCAGCTTGTCGCGTCTTCGCCACAGTGTTTTCTTCGTCTTCTGTAGTTCTTCGTGTTCTTCTTCAATTTCTTCATCTAAGGGGTGCGACCACTTCAATTCCTTCATTAGAGCAAGTTCTAGATTGTCGGCGAGGTGTTTCCGTGAAGTTTTCAGTTCCATTTTGCCCAAGAAACAGAGCTGAGTGAGGTTTCCTCAGTTCTGTCGTTTGCTTCCCTTGGATCGGTTGTGCGCCATTTTCATCCACCCGAGTAGTTCAGAGGGGTTCCCTGGATTGCTTAGATCATCCACAAGCTTCAGCGCAATCGGACACAGCTGGTCGAGGGAATCGAAGGGGTATTTCAGATTGAGCAGAGTTGAGCTCGCATTGATTCGCAGAGACAGTTTTACATCGATTTGTGGAGCTTACGGGTTCGAGTCTCACCCTTGTGTGACGGCAAGGAGATCTTGAGCTAAGAGAAGGGATTGATGATAGTTTTCTTCGTGAATTTCTGTTAATTAGCTGTGATTTCGATTTCTGCAATTTAGTTTCAATTCTGAATTTTTGTATCAGTTTTATTGAATTGGTTCTGCAATTATCAGCTGTTAATTTCTACACTTGTTGTAGATAGATGCTTGTTTAGTGAACACTTGCAATTTAATCTTAGTTGCTTCGCAATTTATTTTATCTCAGCATAACAATTAGAATTCCTGCGTATCAGTTTGTGTCCTGCGTATCAATTTATTTTCAGCAGTTTTCAGCTTAGATTTTCTGAATTTGAGTCAAGTAATCTGTAGCCTTCGTAAGCTTTTCTGAATTGTAGACTAGTGCATCGATTTCAGCTTGTTTGTTTTCTTGTTCTGCATTTAAATAGTTGCTGCAATTCTGCCTTAGCTTCTGAATTCGATAGTTTCTGCAATGCGATAGTTTAGTCTGAATTGCTGTGGTGTCTTGTTAGCTGCATTTCTGATGTTGTATCAAGTGAAGAATTAACTCTTTGAATCTCTTTTTAGCTTAGAGCTGTGCCCTCGATTCCAACCGATTTTGTTGTTCTGCAGTGGTTGTTGCTTTCATTGCTGAATTTCTGCATATGGTCTCTGCGTTCCTGCATTTTCCTCTCTGCATTTAGTTTGACTGAATTGATCGGATTTTGGTCTGAATTTCTTCATTCACTTTTGCAAACTTCTTCACTGAAAACTTTGCTCTCCAAACTGCATCGATCAGTTTCATTTCTGAATTGTTAGTATTTCCCGTGGCACAAAAGCATCCGCTTTGGCACAAAGGTTTTCCTCTGCGTGTCAAGCTAT
This sequence comes from Boesenbergia rotunda, assembly GCA_024364735.1. NCBI lineage: Eukaryota > Viridiplantae > Streptophyta > Magnoliopsida > Zingiberales > Zingiberaceae > Boesenbergia > Boesenbergia rotunda. The sequence continues at coordinate 169,902 of JAGFNQ010001741.1, forward strand.
TTTGGCGCTGTTTGTATCAGAATTAAACCTATCTTTTGGTGTATGATTGTGCTTGAAATTAGCTCATTCGCATTTGGTATGTTCTGCATCGTAGTATCAATTCTGCAATTAGGTCAAAGTGTTAGCATTTGGTTCAATCGAAAATTGTCAAAACTGTTTTGTTCCACTTGTTTCGCATTAGGTTTGCTTGAGTGGTAATTTCCGAAGTTGAACACAAGTTGTAGTGCAATATTTCATTTGGTATTAGTTTGATTTCCGAATTTTGCAACTTGGCCGAGTTTGATTTAAGTTTTCCATTGGTCGAGTTTGTTAGTTGATATTACCTAGCTTGCATTTGTCTAGTGCGTTTCTATCCCTTTCATTGAGTTTTCATTCTAATTGAAACCAAACCCATATTCTATTTAAAACCCAAAAATAATCAACGACACATAAACTCGAGCTCGAATCAAACAATCTCAACTAACCCTAGGAAAAATACGACCTGTGACCCCTTTACTACGTTTTCATCTTTGCTAAAAAAAATGGTTTCCAGCTTTACACATATCTAAATTTTGAGACCCACATTTGTGACACCTAGTTCGGGTCCATCAAAATTTTTGGCGTTGTTGTCGGGGAGGCTACTAGTTGAGTTGTTTGATTTTTGCTTGTATGCTTATTTCATATCTTTCTTGATTCATTTTTGTGCTTACTGCTATATCTTGTGATTTACATTACTTGTTTCATCTTTCTATATACTTTTACTGCGATTTGTTTTTGATTTTATGACCAGGTCTACAGGTGGTGATCTCGAAGAATTTGACCCTGAAATTGAGAGAACTTTCAGAGCAAGGAGGAACCAAGGCATACTTTCAAAGACCATTGATATTCCTTCTCTTCAGACTTTTCCCACTCATTCAGGCATTATCATGGCAGACCACCAAAAGACTATGAAGCAACTCGCAGCACCATACGACACATTTCAGTGTTCCAGCATTGCTTATCCAGAGCTGGCTGGTGTTTTGAGCTCAGATCTGGACTCATCCACTTGTTGCCAAAATTTCAAGGATTATCTGGAGAAGATCCAAATAGACACCTGCATGAGTTTTACACTGTATGCTCCACCATGAAGCCTCAGGATATTTCAGAAAAAGATATCAAGCTGAGGGCTTTTCCCTTTACCCTAACTGGAGCAGCAAAAGATTGGTTCTACTACTTACCTACTGGGCACGTGTCTAGCTGGATTTCTATGAAGAAGGCGTTTCTAGAGAAATATTTCCCAGCCTCCAGAACTGCAATCATTAGAAAAAGCATTTGTGGCATTCAGCAAGTGGTGGGGGAGACACTTTATGACTACTGGGAGAGATTCAACAAACTTTGCTCCAGTTGCCCACAACACCAGATCAGTGAGCAGTTACTCATCTAGTATTTTTATGAGGGCTTATTGCAGATGGATAGAATCATGATAGATGCTACAGCTGGAGGTGCCCTAGTTAACAAAACGCCAGAACAAGCTAGGGAGCTTATTTCAAACATGGCTGAGAACTCACAACAGTTTGGGAGTAGAGCTTTGTCTACTAGAGGAGCTAATGAAGTCCAGGTTGCTTCTAATGAACAAAGGGAAATCAAGAACTCCTTTGTCTACTCACATCATTGATAAAGCAAATGGATCTTAATAATGCAAGTCAAAATCCGAATCTTTCAGCAACTCCACAAGCTAACCAAGTGATGAGGGTATGCAGTATTTGCTCTAGTCAAGAGCATAACTCAGATTCATGTCCCACCCTCCAACAAGATGAGACAGTAGCAGCATTGGTTAGGGGACAATTTCAATCTCGGAATAACCCCTATTCTTCTACTTATAACCCTGGTTGGAGGGATCATCCAAATCTTAAATATGAGAATTCTTTTTACCAACAAAACCCCTCACAACAGCAATTTCAGCAAACACAACAGCAATTCCAGCAAACACAGCAAAATCAGCAAGTTTTCCAGCCCCATTTTCAACCGATTCAGCCAACATTTCAGCAACCTCAGCCCCAATTTCAGCAATTCCAGCCTCAATTCCAGCCAATTCAGCAAGGGAAGTAAGGTTTCCAAGCATTTCGAACGTTGCAGCCTCAAAACCAGCAAAATTTCCAGCCCTCACAGCCTTATAATCCAAGTTTCCAGCCTTCGAATTCGAATTTCCAGCCTATGCAATTTCAGTCCTCACCACAACAAGTTCCATTTTAAAATCAGAATTTTCAAGGCTATAATTCTCAGCAAATTCAACCAACATTCCAGCCCAATTATCAGTCCTATCAACAACAATTTCAGCCCTCCTATCAGCCCCAACAGTCCTATTTTCAAGGATCTCAGCAAGTTCAACAATTTCAACAACCTACTTCATCATTTCAAGGTCAATCAAGGTACTATGCTAACCAAGGAGGCTATGGAGGCTCTAGTAGAGGAAATGTGCAACAACAAAGAATTGAGGAGATGTTACAACAAGTTTTACAACAACAACAAGTTTTACAACAACAACAACAACAAAGGAATGAGCCAGCCATACAAAACCTCGAAAGGCAAATGGGACAATTGGCTAGTGGGATAAATCAAAGTCAAGCTCAAGGATCAAGCCAACTACCTTCTCAAGCTATTCACAATCCAAAGGTAAATGTTAGCGCTATTACTTTGAGGAGCGGGAAGGTTACTTCATCTCAAAATGGTCCAAGAGCTGAATTGTCTGAAAATAGGACAACACCTTCATTTCTAGCCCAAAATAGCCATGAAATCACTCCAAAATCAGTTGGTTCCACCCCTAGTCCATGCCCAACTCCTTCATCAAGCAACCCTGTGATTTTGGTGGAAAATGAAGGAGAAATCAGTGCCGAAACCAATTTTACAGCAGCTACTTCGAGTGGGGCAGCAGCTCACAATTCAGCCCCTAAACTTTCGGCTCAAGAAGATGATTTGAGAGTTCCTTTGCCATTCTCTCAGCGTAAAACACAGGCTAAGAAGCAAGTGGAAGAGGAGAAAGCTAAGGAATACAATGAGCTGGTGAAACTGTTCAGTAAAGTAGAGATTAATGTACCTTTGTTGACCATGATTAAATAGATTCCTAAGTATGCCAAATTTCTGAAAGATCTCTTTGTTCACAAGAAGAAGCATAAGGAAAATGAGTTGATCAGCTTGGGGAAAAATATTTCAGCACTTATTCATGCCATACCTCAGAAGTGTGAAGACCCTGGAGTATTTACTGTATCTTGTGAGATAGGGAGCACCACGTTCCATGATGCCATGCTGGATTTAGGAGCTTCCATTAATGTGATTCCCAGGTCAGTCTTCCAGATGCTTGGCATAGGCCCTTTACAGCCTACTGGTGTGGTGATACAGTTAGCAGACCGGAGCCAGACCCACCCAGCTGGTATAATTGAAGATGTTTTGGTAAAGGTAAAGGAGCTGATATTTCCTGCAGATTTTTATATCTTGGATATGGAGGGAGATTATCATGCACACCGTTCTCCACTTATTTTAGGAAAACCATTTCTGAAGACTGCTAGAACAAAAATAGATGTTTATGCTGGTACGCTTTCAATGGAGATTGGAGACACGGTAGTTCAGTTTAGCATTTTTGATGCTATGAAGCACCCGAGAGAGGACCACTCTATTATGAGCATTGACATTTTGGATGGACTGGTTAATACAGAGTTAGAGGCTGAGGGAGTTCTACATGATTTTTCTGGAGGAGTTATTTATTAAGAGGAGGCTGAGGGAGTATTTACTGCCGAGACTGAGGATATTTTAGAAGATATTTCAGATGTACTTCCAGCTGGAGAGGTTTTTCTAGGTGTAGGGGATTGCACAAAGCCCCAAGGATCACCTATTTCTATTGAGATTTCAGAGGATTCAAAGCGCAGGTATGATAGTGTAGGGGATTGCACAGAGCCCCAAGGATCTCTTATACCCACTGAGGAAGGCCAGATTGAACTGAAGCCACTACCAGGCCACTTGAAATATGCGTACCTAGGAGAGGAGCAGACTTTTCCCGTCATTATTGCACAGCACTTGGAAGCAGAACAGGAAGAAAAATTATTGCAAGTCCTGAGGCATTACAAGAAGGCAATTGGGTGGACTTTATCAGATATACCAGGTATCAGCCCAGCTATCTGTATGCACAGGATATTTTTGGAAGACAATGTCAAACCCGTGAGGCAGCCACAAAGGAGACTCAATCCACTTATTTTGGACGTTGTAAAGAAAGAGGTGACTCGACTTCTACAGGCAGGTATCATTTACCCCATTTCTGATAGTCAGTGGGTTAGTCACATACATGTGGTGCCTAAGAAATCTGGAGTGACAGTGGTGGCAGATGAAAGCAATGAACTAGTACCCACCAGAGTTAAGAATTCTTGGAGAGTCTGCATTGATTACAGGAAGCTCAACAAGGTCACAAGGAAAGATCACTTCCCTTTACCCTTTATTGATCAGATGCTTGAAAGACTGGCAGGGAAGTCGCATTATTGCTTTTTGGATGGTTATTCAGGCTACTTTCAGATTTGTATAGATCCAGAGGACCAAGAGAAGACTACCTTCACTTGCCCCTTTGGCACTTTTGCCTACAGACGGATGCCTTTTGGACTCTGCAACGCACCAAGAACATTTCAGCGATGCATGGTAAGTATATTTGGTGAGTTGTTAGAGCATTGTATGGAGATATTCATGGATGATTTTTCAGTTTTTGGCACGCCTTTTGATTCATGCTTAGAAAATTTGTCTAGGGTTTTACACCGTTGCATTGAAACTAACCTTGTTCTTAATTTTGAAAAATGCCACTTCATGGTAGAGCATAGTATTGTACTTGGACATATAGTCTCTCGGAAAGGTATAGAGGTAGATCCTGCAAAAATCAATATTATTTCTTCATTATCTTACCCTGTATACGTACGGGATGTTCGTGCTTTCCTTGGACATGCAGGATTCTACCGCAGATTTATTAGAGATTTCAGCTTGATTGCTCGACCCTTAACAAGACTTTTGCAGAAAGTTGTTGATTTTCATTTTGATGATAAGTGCAAAGAAGCTTTTCACAGACTCAGGGAGGCTCTTACCTCAGCTCCTATTATTAAATCACCTGATTGGAATTTACCCTTTGAATTAATGTGTGATGCATCTAATTTTGCAGTGGGAGCTGTTCTAGCACAGAGGGTTGATAGAGCACCTCATGTCATCTGCTATGCCTCCAAAACCCTAGATGTCGCCCAAGCAAACTACACCACCACTGAAAAGGAGCTTCTTGCCATTGTTTTTGCTTTAAACCGTTTCAGATCTTATTTATTGTGCTCACATGTTAATATTTTTTCTGATCATGCAGCTCTAAAATACCTGTTGAAAAAACCTGATGCAAAAGCTAGACTGATCAGATGGATGCTCTTGCTCCAAGAATTTGACCTGGAGATCAGAGATAGAAGTGGTAAAGAAAACCTAGTTGCAGATCACCTGAGCAGAATTGAAGGAGATGGATCTCCTACCACCATTGACGATGATTTCAGAGATGAGCACCTTATTGCAGTGCATGGTGAGACACCTTGGTATGCAGACCTAGTTAATTTTTTGGTAGCATATGTTTTCCCTACACACTTTTCTAAAGCTCAAAAAGATAAACTTAAAAGTGATGCAAAATTCTATGTGTAGGATGATCCTTATTTATGAAAGTTTTGTAACGATCAAATAATTAGGAGATGCGTACCAAATCATGAGTTTTCTTCTGTCCTTACATTTTGCCATTCATCAACTTGTGGGGGGCATTTTGGACCCCAAAGAATTGCTAGAAAAGTGTTAGAGTGTGGATTGTACTGGCCCACCCTATTTCATGATTCATATGTCTTTTATAAAAATTATGATAGATGTCAGCGAACTGGGAACATATGAGCGAGACCTGAGTGTTAGGACCAGGTGCATGTTGACATGGATGCGGGTTCGTAATTTTAAAATTAATTACGTGCAGCGGAAGGTTTAGCATAAATAATTTCTCAAATTATTTAACCACACATCTAAGCATGCAATTTTATCTTATGTAGACATGATCTTATATTTAAAATTTTGCAGAAACATAAACTAATTTACGTATTACCTCGCGTAACTCGAAGGAAGGGACGAGATCCAACCGTAAGCGTCCGTTGGAAGCTCCGCCTCTATTCGCGTCCACGCCGAGTATCTTTGGGATGACTTCGCAAAGCCACGAGTTTCGTGTTCTCGAGAACTACTAGATTCTCCGAAAACGCGACGAGAAAAACCAAGAGAGAAGTTGGAAGACTAACCACAAAAGGATGGCCGGAATCAAAATTCCGGCCAAGCAAAAGAAGAGGCTTACGGCAAAAAGGATCCTTGCGGCAAACTCTAATTCCGGCAGCACCTTCTTCCGGCCAAGAGATGGCTGGAGCTTCCTTCTCCGGTAGCAGGTGGTGGTCGGCAGGGAAAGGGCAGGGGCGGCCGGCTGGTGCTCCTTCTTGGGGCTGGTTGGCGCACGGCAAGAAGGGGAGAAGAGAAGGAGAGAAAGAGAGGGAGAGAGCCTATGCCTTTATCTCTTTGATTCACACCCAAGCCTTGCCTTGGGTCCTTTATATAGTGGCCTCTCAACCATCAAGCCTCTCAAATATGGAATAACTTATTCCATCATGCCATGTTTGATTTTATCATGGTTAAAATCATATTTTAATTCATGATAAAAATCTTCTCTCCTATGGAATAAATTTCCTTATCATGGTAAATCAATCCATGATTGATTTTATAAAATAAACCAATCTATGGTTCATTTTAATTTCCATGAAAAATAAACCAAACCTTGGTTTATTATATAAAAATTTATATCATCCATAATTTTATAAAACAAACCACACTTGGATAATTTTATAAATTGAACCAAAAACTTGGTTCTCTCCCTTTGTTGTGGCCGGCCAAGCAAAGAGGATGGAGGCCCTCTTTGGACGGCCCATCCAAGCCAAGCCCCCAATGAATTAAACTTATTTAATTCATCTATTAAGTATTCAAAAGACTTAGCCATTTTACGCTTCCGATGCGTCTCTGAAAAATTCAGATTCGACTTATCGTTTGGCTCAACCAAACTTAATCTCTCTTGATTGGAAAATCCAATTTTCAACTTGTTTTAAATCCCTCGGATTACTCATAGTGCGTGTGACTAAATAGGCTTTCGATTTATGTTGGCCGTCTATAATTAATCAATTATTATAGAGCGATCATGAGTGGCACCTAGTTGTACATCATGATCCCCAATTATTCGAAAGATCAACGGTTGACCTCAGAAACAATTCTGAAACCCTTCAGCAGCAATAATGAATAGTGCCCCATTCCCTTCGCCATCTTATACCCACTTGGTTCAGGACATGGTCTATGTGTGTCAGTCCCCACTAGGCTGACTACGTCACACCTAGACCAAGTAAAGTTTTCTCATCCTACGGATTCTAATTACTCTCATGTATTTAAGAGATTCATACTCTGAACATGTCATGCTCTGGCCAGAGGCTTCAAGTAACAATCCGACGATAGGCCTCGGGTATACATCTCCTCGCAAGGAGTGGTGAATCCTTTGTAGGTTGTTCAAACATCTTCGGGCACTTCGGCTTATACCCAATCATCCTGGGTCCACACCTTCTTGGAGATGTTTGCTTAAGATGTCAAAGTATAAGTCTCCATGACCAAGATGACTTGAACACCACAAGTCAAAGGAACATCGCACTTAAGCTGCAGTAAGAACTTCACTGACATATCTATATGTAGACTACCATATGAAGTTTTACAGCCAGTCACTCCAATGAACTAGTTCGCTTAACTAGCATTCATGTTTATCTCCGGACATCTCAATGTCACCAGCCAGTGAGAATCAACTGATTAGAGAATAACCCATGTTAGTCTCAACAGAATTGATGGTGTCCGTATTTATAAATTCATCGACTAGGGACAATTTCAATACTTCACAATTGCACATGTAGAGATAATCACTAGTTGTGAATTCATCACAAATTCTCTCATGCTGTGAATTGTATTGCGCACATTCAGTAAATGAGTTTAAGATCTCAATCAAATACACAAACATGTATACTCAAATAGTGAATATTCTTTTATTAGAATAAATGATTACAATCATAAGGCGATTGCCTTAGGACACTTCTCTCATATCACTAACAAACTCCCATTTGGCCTAATGCCAATCGCTACGGTACCTAATACCACAGGCTCTAACATGACCCTCAAACTTGCTTTGAGGCAAGGCCTTAGTTAAAGGATCCGCTAAATTCCTTTCAGTGGGAATTTTCTCAATTTGTATATCATTCCTACTTATAATCTCTCTAATCAGATGATAGCGGCGAAGCACATGTTTGGATCGCTGATCAGACCTTGGTTCCTTTGCTTGTGCAATAGCTCCATTGTTGTCGCAGTAAACCGGTATTGCTTCATCAATGGTTGGAACCACACCAAGTTCTGAGACAAATTTTTTGATCCAGATTGTTTCCTTTGTTGCTTCCGAAGCTGCAATATATTCCGCTTCCTTGGTAGAATCCACTACGGTGTCTTGCTTGGAACTCTTCCAACTTATTGTGCCTCCATTCAAAATAAATACGTTTCCGGGCTGAGATTTGGAGTCATCCTTATCTGTCTGGAAACTGGCATCTGTATACCCACGTATTACCATATCACCTTCTCCATATATTAGGAACACATCCTTAGTGTTTCTTAAGTACTTGAGGATTGTCTTGGCAGCCGCCCAATGATCCATTCCTGGATCAGACTGGTATCTGCTTGTGACGCTCAGAGCATACGATACATCGGGTCTAGTACATAACATAGCATACATGATAGATCCTATCGTGGATGCATAAGAAATCTTATTCATGCAAATTCTCTTGTCTTCTGTGCACGGACACATAGACATCGAAAGGTTGATCCCATGCCTGATGGTAAGGTAACCTTTCTTGGATTCCGACATGCTAAACCTTTCTAGCACTCGGTCTATATATGTAGACTGCGAAAGACCAAGCAACCATTTTGATCTATCTCTATAGATTCTAATCCCAAGGATATAGGTTGCTTCTCCTAAGTCTTTCATGGAGCAAGTTTTGGAAAACCAAATTTTAACTGACTGTAAGACTGATATATCGTTTCCTATAAGTAATATGTCATCGACATATAACACTAGGAATACGACTGCACTCCCACTAACCTTCTTGTACACACAAGCTTCGTCAGGATTTTGTGAGAAATCAAACTCTTTGATTGTCTCATCAAAACGGATGTTCCAGCTCCTGGATGCTTGCTTTAGTCCATATATGGATCGTCGAAGCTTGCATACTTTGGTTTTATTAACTGATGTGAAACCTTCAGGTTGTATCATGTATACATCCTCAAGCAGGTTTCCATTAAGGAAAGTTGTTTTCACATCCTTTTGCCATATCTCATAATCATAATGAGCTGCTATGGCCAGGAGCATCCGAATGGATTTAAGCATAGCTACTGGCGAATAGGTTTCGTCGTAATCAATTCCTTATTTCTGACGATATCCTTTTGCCACTAATCGAGCCTTAAAGGTAACAACATTACCTTCCATGTCGGTTTTCTTCTTGAAAACCCACTTTCACCCTATGGGCTTAATCCCTTCAGGTGGGTTAACCAAGTCCCATACTTGATTTTTGTACATGGAATTCATTTTTGACTTCATGGCTTCAAGTCATTTATCCCTTTCTGATTTTTTCAGAACATCTTCATAACTGCCGGATGGAAAGATTGATATATAGAACTGAGGGGGTGAAACCCCTTATATAGTAATCACCCGAGCATCCGAGTGGCTATAGGGGCGCTCTCCATGGCTTCAATTCTGATCCAGCCAGCGAATAGCACGCAGGGGATAACCCTGTCTTCTTGGGTGCCTGGGAACAATGAGCCACCTGGGATGGGGGCGCCCCTATGCCCATAGAGGTGCCTCACCATGAGGGCGCCTGGGATGATGGGAGCACTTGGGAATACCTTTTCCGGGCCTTGTTTGTTTGCATTTGCTCTCCTATCTTGCCTCCAAATCCAGGTTCCTACAAGACAAACAAACACAAGATAAATAAATAATCCTAAGCCTAAATCCTGTAAGTTTGATTGACAGCTAGAGCTGTCTGGTTCTGACTTTGGATTTCATATGAAATTCTAGGTCGAACCGACACCTACTGTTCCCTTTTTCGGGGAACGCATCCTCACCTACTCCACTCTGGAGAAGTTACCTTTTGCCAACCGGGACCTTCTGTTGGACATTTACTCTGCCTCCAAGACTCTCGGATCTCGAGATGTCTAATCCTTGACCCGTCTCTACTTCTGTCCGTAGTCCTCGCTCGACTAAGTCTTCTGCCTGATCCTCTACTAAGACTTTTAGCTATTAGATATGTAGCGCTCCAATAATGTTGCACCAAATTTTTGTTGCATTATTTGATACAAGATGAATTTCAAAAAGAAGTGATTAAAGCCAAATAAATTCAAATGTTATATTAGCTATAGTTTTATATCACTACACCAAAAAAAACCTTTAACAAAGGTGGAAAACCATTGTAAATGTCCCAAAAAATCGTTGTTAATTCGCTCGTTGAGAAAGCCCTTTATGGTCAAAGACAACAGTTTTAAAATCATTATCTTTTTAGGTAAAACACAATGGTTTTTCACTACTGTAGACTAATTTGAGCCGTTGTTTATTTTTCATAGAAATGATAACTTTTTCACCGTTGTGTGTTTCAATAAAAAGGACAACAATTTTTAACTATTATCTTTGGGTGCCCCTCTTTCTCAACATAGCGATTTACAATAATTTTTTACAACGGTTTAAAAATCGTTGTATTTCAATTGCAAAGACAACGATTATATTTCGTTGTCTTTGAGTGTCCCAACGCATCAATTTACGATAGTATTTTACAACAATTTAAAAAATCATTGTATTTCAATTGCAAAGACAACAGATTTTAACCGTTATTATTTCTCAATGCACAATAATTATAAAATAATAAACCAAATTAAAAAACATATTATTTATTACAATAAACCATTTGTCTACAAACATATCATCCCATGATCACTTCTAACAAACATATACAAAACTTGTAGCAAAACAACTACACATTAGACTCAGTACTACGTTCATAACCAAAACACTTATAGATTACAAAACCTAACCTAAATAGTTGCAGTGTCTAGAATGGGTCGGATACGAGTTGAGACAGTTGCCACAAGCTATTCCAAACCGACATCATGTAGAATTTGCTTAAATCTAGTGTTTTATGTCACTAAGCTCAGCTAAGAAAGATTTCACTTTTTTATTGTTTGTTGTGTGGGGAAGACTTGGTCACAGTTAAAACAAGATACCATGTACAACACAAAGAGAGAAAGGAACAGAACACAAAATTGAATGATTCTTAACGATTTTTTCTAATTATGAAAATTGTAATGGTAAAAATGAAACTATTGATGTAACAAAATGTTCTATAAGCTAAGGTTAACATCCTCACGGGCACCTTTTTACAAAAGAAATAAAATATAGCAAAAAAAAAATATCATCCAATTAACAACATGATTTAGTTGCTCATTCACTTTGCACTAGACTTGGCAACTCAAAGTTGTATTGTAGTAGTGCTATGAACAAGGCAAGTTCTAATTTAGCTAATTCTAATTTAATTTAGCTATCAGTTGCTTAATTCACAGAAACTTTTGTCATCTTAAAGAATTCCATGACAAAAATATAAGGTAATTAACTTTATTTTCTACCATACAAAAGGGAGAAGACGATATGGTAATATATGCATATGCAATGAGCAAAGGGCATATGTTGATGTACGCATATGCAGTAGTGAATTGCTTTAATTTTATATTAGCTCAAGAAAGCCAAACTAGATTATAAATTCATAAAAAATATAATAACTTATTTAATTTGAAGTAGTCATGGATTATCATATGAGGAGGAATATTTCTTCGAACCCAAATTTTCCCAACTCAACGCAAGATGTAAGAGGAGCATTCTACAACTATGGCTGCTCTTGTTGGTTTTGCCCGTGCATATGAGAGGCTTTCCTCCTATTGATAGTTTGAAGCAGTTGCCTTTGTCCTCTTAAAAATCCCTCATTTACGAACTCCCATCATTCATGATCAACTTTCGGAAACCCTATCCAATACCATCTGTTGGTGCAGGATGCACTAATAGTCAAACTCAGGTTTTGATGAATGTCAAATAAGTTAAAGTTAGGTTTGTGGTTATCTAACCTTGTTACCAAGTGTGTAGGATTAAAAGACTTAGAAATTGACACTAGGCTGATGTCCAAGGTAGTGGAGTCCTGGCATGAAGTCCAAGGTGGTCGAGTCTTGACAAAAGTCGAGTTGGGTCCGAGAGGTTGACTGCTAGCTGATGTCCAGGATGGTGGAGTCCTGATAAAAGTCCAAGCTAGTTGAGACTTGGCAAAAGTCATGGTGAGTTAAAGAGCTGATTAAATCTGGACAAGGTTAGTGATGTAAATCACTGGAGGAGCGAATTCCGGTGTGGACGAGTCCTAGTTGGGACTTTAAGTGCAGTCCAACATAGAACCATTTCGGATCTCTATGTTGAGGCCTATGACTAGATCCTGATCTTGGGTATATAGGGTCTATTTAATACTAATTACATTTAGTCAATGTTGTGTGTTTACTAACCTTGTTTTGCAGGGTATATTTATTTTTGGACTAACTTAGTTTTACAGGGGTTTTTCTATAAAAGTATCCTTATATGAATAGTACTCGAGGCCCCTCAGTTTGGACTGGAGCACCTCAGGTGGATAAGAGCAAATCTGTGAAGTCTGAGCTGAAGATGGAATTTCAGCGAACTGAGGCGCCTCCGCTCGGATCCGAGGCGCCTCAGTTGGGAACTGAGACACCACACTTGGGATCTGAGGTGCATTCCAAAGGATGAGGAGCGACAACAATGGATTAGGAACAAGATCAAGTTTTGATTGATCTGATGCGCATCAGTTGGGAACTGAGGCGCCTTAGATACCCTTTATAAGGGGATCTTGATCGAGAGCTCAAAAATACTTTTCTCCTACTATCTTCAAGCTCACGCACTCATCCAGCTACTTTCTCATTTTCCTGCTGTGACTCTACATCGGCACGACCACATCTAACTTCTACCGGAAGATCAATGCCAACACATGAGCCAATCGAAAGTTTTACACATGTGTTGGGTAACGAATTTATTTATTTGTGCTTAATCACATAGGAAGTGTACACTTCCTACCCATATCTTGTACTCGATCACTCTATCGGGATTTTACCAATAGAGGGTACTAGTGGATTGCCCATCGGAAACGTCCAAGGGACATGGGCCTTGCAGTAGGAGTAGTCGAAGGCTCCGAAGAAAGTAAAATTGACCTCTATTCGAAATCTGAGTTGTTCATCTTTTTTGCTGCACACGTACTCTCTCTCTTTCAAAAAGTGATTTATTTTTTTCAAAAGACACGTGATTCACCTCCCCTCTCACATGCAATGGTCTTACAAGTGGTGTCAGAGCAAGGTTCGCTCTGAGTCGGTACAACCACCGTAAGGGCCGAGGAGTTTTTTTTCTATCGATTTTTAGTTTTTCATACACAGTCTAGATTTGATTTTATTACCTATCTTTAGGCAGTTTTTTGTTCGGATTTACTCGAAGTCAATGCAATGCCACTCAAGTTGCTTTTATTGTTTACTACCTGCCACACTACTAATCTAAGACGTAGTCTTGATACATTTTCTTTTTTGCCTTTTGTGTGAAAAATCTGATGGCTCAAGATGAAGGCTACAGTATAACACATCCTCCTATGTTCAGTGGGGATGATTTTTCCTACTGGAAAAGGAGAATGGAGGTTTATCTGAAGATCGACATGGACTAGTGGTTTGTTGTCTTGAGTGGATCCTCACCACCAATGGACGAAGGAGGAAACACTCCACTCAAGCCTGTTGGATCTAGGATGGCTAGAGAGGGGGGGGTGTGAATAGCCACCCACTTAAAAGTTGGCTTCTTTTGATTCTTTCTGCACTTAGGTTAGCAGCGGAAAAATACAGAACAGAAAGAAAACTAAAAGAGAATAAACCAGACGCTAACAGAAGGATTTACAAGGTTCGGGGATAACTTGCCCCTACTCCTTGGCGTGCCCATGAGGTGGTCGATCCCTTGATCGTCGACAGATCAAGCCCCGGAATGAAACCGGATAAGAAAATCTCCTTCTCGGTGGAGTAACCTCTCCACAGACAGTCTCAGAAATGTATCAAAGTAAGCACAGAGACTTGAGAAGAAGCTTACAGATGAACCTTAAGTGCAAGCACAGAAAGCATGAAGACGAAGCTTCACACAGAGCACAACACAACACACAACTTCACACAAGACCCTTCACTCAACTCTTTATTCTCGTTGTGTCTGATTCGATTTCCGATCTCTGTCTCTGCTTCACCAGCCTCCTCTTAAGCCATCCTTCTGCACACCAACAGGCTTCGTCACCCACTGACCCACGGCTTCGTCACCCACTGACCCACTGACCTCCTCTGAGCTCTCAGTTCACTGAAGACCTCTTCAACTGGAGCCTTAGGTCAGTCGCCAGCCGCCAAAAGCCGTTGAAACCTGCAAACAGATAACAAACAAACCTGCCGCAGCGAAAGTCACCATTGACCTTCCTTCTTGGCTTATATCGTCTCTGTATCATCTGCACACTCAACAGACTGATTAGCAAAGCAAATCAAAACATATCAGAAGGTATTAGAACGTAATCAGAGGTCTAACACTAATTCAAATTAAAGTTCTGAGGCGCTGATCGGTCACCCTGACCGATCAGTCACCCTCCTAACCGATCAGACTCCATTATGATTGATCCAGTAATGGTCTGATCAATATCACTGACCAATCAGAGATCAGGGATCGGTAACCAGACCGATCCTAAACCCACTGAACTATCAAGGTTTAGAGTCCAGGGGCCTATCGGTCCAGCTGAACGATCAGCCAGGGACTGATCGGTCCAGACACTACTGATCGGTCAACAGCCATCCCACAGAACCATACTGATCTAATTCTGATCGGTCACCAGACCGATCAGCCACCACACAAAAACATACTGATCTAATTCTGATTATTCACCAGACCAATCAGTCACCACACAGAACATTCTGATATGTTTCTGATCGGTCACCAGATTGATCAAACATCCTGGATTGATCACCAGACCGATCTACTATCAAGGGAGTTCGTGCCAACTCCCTGATCGGACTTCAGACCGATCTACAACCGAGAGAATTCGTGCCAACTCCCTGATCGGACTTCAGACCGATCTACAACCAAGAGAATTCATGCCAACTCCCTGATCGAACTTCAGACCGATCCAACTCTGATCATTTCGACCCTGAGTCCAGAGAACAGGCTCCCTTGCCTTCTCCGACTCAGTCTGGTCCCGGAGAACGAGCTCCCGAGCCCTCTCCGACCTAACCCGGTCCAGAGAATGAGCTCCCGAGCCCTCTCTGACCAGTACACTTAATGCTCAGTCCCTCGGACCAAGACTACATGCCCAACTTCACTAATCGGGACTTAGTCCAACCTAGCTTCACTCACTAGGATTTCCTTCACCTAGCTTCCCTTGCTAGGACCCGACTTCACTCATCAGGGTTTCCTTCACCTATCTTCACTTGCTAGGACCCGACTTCACTCACCAGGGTTTCCTTCACCTAGCTTCCCTTTCTAGGACCTAACTACACTCACCGGAATTTCCTTCACCTAGTTTCACTCACTAGGACCCGGCTCCACTCATCGAAATTCATGCCCAGTCCCCGACCAATACTTAATCCGAACTTATCTTACTCAACTAAACTTAAATCGGTGTCAATACCAAAACAACAATCAGGTCAGACTGCATCAACAAAGCCAACCAAGTGGAATACCGAAATGAAGGAGAAGGCGCAAGTCGAGTTCAATGCCCAAAATACATTGCAATATGGCTTAATAAAAGAGGAGATGAACCGGATTGGCCTAACTAAAAGTGCAAAGGAACTTTAGGACAATCTGATCGAGCTACATGAGGCACAAATGATGCCAATGTTGGGATGTATACTAAAAACCTTGCTTTTGTATAAGACATCTACGTTTTGAAAGAGAATCTCAAGATCACTGTTTGCATGTTTATACTAGTATGTGCAATAATTATCTAATATTTTACACTGTAGATAACATGGCGTGTGGTGTCACACAGAAGATCATGTTATCAGTTCCTTGTAAAGTATAAGTAAAGGCTTACAACCGAGATGAATTTGGATAAATCTTTGGGATGGTTGTAGTGTAATTTAATGTTGGTTTGTCTTGACCATAGAATTACACTAGTACACTTTGTGTGCATTGAGCAGGACCGACATAGAGGTGAACCAATTTATACTAATTTTATAATTGGATCAGACCTCAGTATATTATGGAGTACATGCTCTGAATCCCGATATAATAATAGACACATGTATTTAATAGTTATTTCTTTGATTTACCAATGGGAGAGATTTATTTTGTTAAATCGATAGGCCCGGTAAGTTGGGAAATAATATAATTTACATGGTGTGCCGTTGATTATAAATGGAAACCATGTCCTGGTGAGTCGAGATGATGATGCCTCCTTGATGAGCTCATAAGGTTCATCATGTTAAATCTTGCAAGTGGACTTGGACCAACATGATGATAAGGATGGGTGGTACAAATCAAGGAGTTAGATGTTGATTAATTAAAATTGTTAGTTATTTAAATTAATCAACGGGCATTCGATATCTTAAACATGGGGAGAAATTGTACTCAAATAGGTGGAGCCCATATATAAATATGGGAGATGGTGAGGTAGTTCAATGAAGAGCCTTTAATGGAATGATTCTTCATTATTGGACCGGGTTTGGATCCATTAGCAGGCCAAGACCCAACTCCTCCTCATGGTCCCTATTGTAGAGCTATAAATACCTCATTGGAGTCATGAAACCAAGGCTAATTAATCATCTAAGTCCTAACCTAACTCTCTTCCTCTCAACTTCTCTCTCTCTCCTAGGGTTCCTGGTGGCGTCGGTGTAAGGAGGAAGAGGAGAAGCTCGGTAAGGGTTTGTGAAGGATATCAATCCTTCTTCTTCCCTAGATCCACTCCCTCTCTTCTTCCCTTAAGGTGCGGCATCAAGAAAGGAGAGGAGGAGGAGGTGCAGCCGGCGGTGCAACAAGGGTTACTCGGCGCTGGCGAGAAGCATGAGGAGGAAAGGGTTCACGGCTTGTGCTCCTCTTCATCTTCTTCATTCTCTCTTCTTACCTATGGCCGGCGTTTCTATAAAGGTGGAATAGAGGTTGGCGGCGCAAGGTGGAAGAAGGGAGGTCACCGGCGGTCCACTTCTTTGTGAGGTGTTGGTCGGCGCAAGGAAGAACAAGGAAGAAGGACCTAGGGTCGGCTTCTTCTCTCTTCCTTAACTTCTTCTTCATCCTCTCTTGGTGGCGACACAAGCAAGAGAAGAGAAGAAAGAAGATCGCTGGCGGTGACTTCCTTGGAAGTTAGGTTTCCGGCGGATTCAAGGAAGGAAGAAGAAGATGATCCCTTTTCTCTTCCTAGTGTTCGGCCAAGCTAGGGTGGAGAAGTTCATGCATTGGTGACTTCGGTTCTTGGTAGATCATCTCCAACATGATGTCCAAGAGGGGAGGGTCATACAATAGAAGATCGCGAGGTAACGAGAGGTATAACCTTCTCTTACGGCTCTTAGTTCTTTCTATTATTTCATGCGGTTGTTTAATTATCATAGTTCATTAATTATTTGTTAATTAATTGTATGATAATTAATTGTCATGGAACCCGATCATAAACACAAAAATCGGCGATCCACTCGTCGTCTTTTTCGTGACTAATTGGTTAGGCGAGTTATAAGGCTTAACTATCAAGTTTGGCCAAGTTGTAACTCGAATCAATTAGTACGGTGATGAGATGGTCGTTTGGGAGATAGGTCTCTATTCGGATTCAAATTTTAATCCGTAGATATGGAGAGATTTCCCATGGACAACCCGGTGTTCGCTTAGGAAACCCACCAAGTTATCCAACAACTGGTATCAAAGCTGAGGTTTCCGATTTTGTGTGTTTGGATTCGGTTATATTTTGCACTTTATCATGTATTTTATTTTTGTTGGATAATAGTAGGATGTGTGTAGGCTAACACTTTAGTTGCAAGCATGAGATTCCAACTATTATGGCTTAAATAATGTGTGTATGTGATTAGTTGTGCATGGTTGTAATTTATTGAATCCTCGGGGTTGACAAGGCTAAATTAGTATTTAATTTTTGTAATTAAATACAACATATATTTAGACACGCTTTTTTATTTAGTTTCGATCTAGATTTTATGTAAACTCCTTTGTGGAGCATAGGATCGATGGATGTAAATAAATAGCTTTTCATATCGGCTCGGAAATCCCTTCAATGGTGGCTTGCGCATGGTGTAGGGAAGAGCAGACGAGGTGGTAACACGACTGGAGGCGCATTAGAGACTAAAGCCATGATAGTTGGAAAAATTTATAATTTTTCTTATTTATTGTTTTAGTTTATGTGCTTCTCGTGCGTGCATGAAAATTCCTCATTATAAATAACTAAGTGGGAGAGGGGCCCTAAGGGTCCCACGGCCTCCATTACTAATTTGACAACTGATGCAAACAAGCTTGGGCGTCGACTCTAAGTGTCTTCCTCCTCAGGATGAGCTTGTTCTGCGGATCACTGGGTCAGACATGATTATAGAAAATTATTTAGGAGCGTGTGATTTTCCCCATCAAATGACACATAATCCGAGATAATTTTCTTAGTATCGTGTAATGGTAAACACTTAAATGCAAATAATAGTATCCTCCCCATCGGAGTCACTGCTATTATTTGTAGGGTCGAAGAGGACCAACTATTAATTTTATTTGTCAAAAAGTTAGGTTGATAAGATAATAAAATTAATGGGTAAAACCTCCTCTTACAAATGTAGAATTCATATACGTCCACACTATCGTGGCATGCAAAATTCTCGGTGTTTTGAGGTGTTGGTTGATTTCAAATTTATTGTTTTGAGAAATCAATATTTTTTTAAAATCTAAATTGTGTGATTGTTGTGATTCTCAGGTATTTTCAAAATGGATTTAGACCCACTTGATTTGATTCTAAGAGAAAACCAACTTAATGCCTCTAACAATAATAATTGGGAATTAAACCTGGATATTGTCTCAACTGTTGAGGAATCCAATTGTGAGATTGTCGAGTTCTGTTCTGAAAAGCTTAGCATGATTTATGATGAAGAGGAGAAGAAATGTTTTAGGCAGTGGATAAAAGTATACGAGATGGTTCAGTGTCATCAACATCAGGCTTCTTCCACTACCAATGATAAAATGTCCAATCTCAACAAACTCTTTAGATATCATAATCGAGCCGCTAGGAAAGAGGCCATGAGAAACTTGACGATAACCACCATGATTGAGGGTATGCCCGTGAGGGAACATGTTCTCAAAATGATAGCTTGGTTAAATGAGATGGAAATCCTTGGAGCAGAAATCGATGGGGAAACCGAGGTCAATATCATCCTCCAAACTCTACCAAAGAGTTTTGAGCAGTTTCGCCTAAGCTACAATATGAACAAACGTACATATTCGTTGGCGGAACTTCTGATAGAACTCCAGGCGGAAGAAGGGTTTTCTTCTCAGAGTGCACATACTTTCATTGCTTAAGGGTTTTCTACTTCTAAACCGAAAGGCAAGAAGAAGAATAAACAAGCTAGGGCAAAGAAAGTGGCTGGATTACAGGGACCTCAGGATGGCGTGAAGATGCTGAAAGGCAAGTGCTTCACATGCAAGCAATCTGGACATTGGAAGGCGGATTGTCCCCGCCGTCAAAAGAATAATTTAGGTATATCTTTTCCTTTAGTCGTTAAAACATGTTTAGCGGTGTTATCTATCGGTGCCTATTGTGTATATATGGGAGCCACTAATCATGTCTGCAATTCTTTATAGGGGTTCGAGGAAACCTGACGACTAGCTGAGGAAGAGATCACCGTCTACATGGGCAGTGCTACGGAGGTGGCAGCTATTGCAGTGGGAGATATTTATTTGTCTTTTGAGAGAAAAATAAAGTTTTGGTTTTGAAAAGATTGCTTTTATGTACCTAATTTTAGAAAGAACTTCGTTTCAGTTTCTGAAATAATAAAGGATGGATATTCTATTACTTTTTATGAAAAGGGGAATAGAAAGATTATCTATTCAGGTACATTGATAGGCAATTTGTACACTTTGTTGGTGCAGGCAACACCTAAGTCAAACCTGAGTTTTGATAATGGCAAAGGTTTCAAAAGTTAAGATATTATGTTGATCTAACATGTTCACTAAGTATACAGGAAAAGAAACCCTAGGTACACTAGGCACGAAGTCCTGGTCGAGGACTGGGCACGACGCCCTGGCAAGGAGCTGGGCACCAAAGACTTGCTCGGAAGGTGGGCACGAAGTCCTGGTCGAGGACTGGGCACGAAGCCCTAGCAAGGAGCTGGGCACGAAATCTTGGCAAGGAGTTGGGCACGAAGTCATGGCAAGGAGCTGGGCACCGAAGACCTGCTCGGAAGGTGGGCACGAAGACCTAGTCAGGTGCATCGGGCAAAAGTCCAACCGGAGGAGCCGGTTGGCAAAAGGTAAACTCTCCTGAGAGGAGTAGGTGAGGACACGTTCCCCGTCGAGGGAACAGTAGGCGTCGGCTCGACCTAGGGCTCCATTTTGGAGACCTAATGTCAAACCAAGACAGCTACGGCTGTAAAATTCACTAACATTCTTGCTTTGTTTTGTGTGGCACTAACCCTGGATGCAGGACCGAAGGAACGAGTTTCTGCAGCTCAGAACGCCCCAAAGGAGAGGGGCAGCAGCTGCGCAGGGCGGTCCCAAGGTGAAGGCAAGACAAGCTGAGCAAGTAACGCTTCGGAAGCTCACTGGGGCAGGCGCCCCCAAGCTCCCTGTTGGGTTTTTCGGGCCGCGAAAACCGCCTTTTCGCGTCGCGGAAACCCCGAGAACCCAAAGCCATGGATCTCATGCGAATAAAAATTCCGAAACAAAAATCACGTATTCATTTCATGCTCAAAACTCGATCTACTCCTAGATCTAAAGAGCGATAAACCATTTTACCTTTGGTGCGTGCCCCGCTTAATCCCGCTCGCTCCTTTTGGATGTCGGATCTCTAGGACGTCAAGTGCTGTCCCTCTAGAAGTATCCACGCGAACAAAGTGGATGGAGGAAACCCTTTAGGTGTGCTAGCACCTTTCAAGGGTTCGGCCAAGAGGAGAAGAAGAAGAAGAGCACCAACACTTGGAGGAGGAAGAAGAGAAGACACACCATCATCAAAAATGGAACCAAAACTTGGTTTTTGTTCTCTCATTGTGGCCGGCCACATAATGGCCATTAATGGCCATTAAGTGGCCGGCCATAATGGCCATATGGCCATAATGGCCATTAATGGCCATTAAGTGGCCGGCCATAACCCCCTTTCAATTTGAATTCAAATTCAAATGGGGGGTTACAACCTTTGGAGATGATGTGGAGCATCATCATTGGTCAAATACCAAGCCAAGTCATCACTTGGTCAAGTCAAGGTGAGGTGGCCTTTTGGTCAAGTCAAACTTGACCATTAATCTTCCTTGATGAGGTGGCATCCACACTTAATGCTCTTGATGATGTGGAGCATCATCAATGGTTGGCTCCATGCCAATTCATCACCATGATGTGGCATTAAGTCAAGTCTAACTTGAGGTGGATTTGGGTCAAGTCAAACTTGCCTTTTATGGACTTTCCATATTTAGTCAAGTCAAACTTGACTCCATTTCTTCTCCCATGTCAAGTCTAACTTGAAGTGGAACCAAGTCAAGTCAAACTTGATTTGGATTTGGGTCAAGTCAAACTTGCTTTTTATGGACTTTCCATATTTAGCCAAGTCAAACTTGACTTCATTTTTTTTTTCTCCATCTATTTGTTCTTTGTGTGTGACCCTATAGGTTCTTGTAATGTTGGCAATGCTTCTAACCTCTCAGAAACATAAGCAATGAGCGGTATCTAGCAACACATCATTGCTACCCAAGTTACAAGAATGTTGAGATCCAACATCACCAATGTGACTACTAATTATGACTTTCATAATATGTGACAATGTCCTTCTATCGTCGATATCTAAATTGATCATCTATGAAGCATAGACCGTGTCATCCTCCAATCAATCTATGTGTCTTGAACTCCAAGTAGACTCACTATAATCAAATAAGTTCAATATCTCATATTGCCTTATTTGGGCATGGCCATGCACTTAGTGATCTCACTCTATCAAGACTATGATATCTCTCCCGTCATATAGGAGGGATAGATCCCATCTACATCACTCACATCCCTCCGCATAATTTGTTACATACCCAGTAATCGCCTTTATAGTCCACCCAGTTACGGGTGACGTTTGACGAAACCAAAGTACATAACTCCTTATGTAGGGAACTATGGTGACTTCAGGTCTAAGGACTAATAGTCATACTAATAGTCACATGAGAAAGTATATGACACTCATATAACGATCCATGATATTTTCTCATGGTGGGTCATTCAGTATACATTCTCCAATGCATACTCATGTGTCAACTTGATATCTCATATCCTTGACTTGTGAGATCAAGTCATCGTGTTGACCTACATGCTAGTCTCTATGCATTAACATTGTCTCTGAATGTTAATACTTGACTAGGAATAATTAAGAGTAGTGTTCTCTATATCATCTCACTATCGATTCAACCAATCGATTGATATAGATATGAACCTACTACCAAGGACGTTATTACACTTAGTTATTTGGCACCAATACAAGTAAGTATAATAACCATAATCAAATGCCTTTATATATATATATGAAATATGATACAATGAGTCCATACAACAACCATCACATGATTGGCTCTAGGGCTCTCACTAACAATCTCCCACTAGAACTAGTGCCAATCACTGTAGTATCTAATACCCAATGACCTAGTGTGACCATCATGCTTGGTCTGTGCCAAAGCCTTGGTCAAGGGATCTGCAATGTTAGCCTCTGTGGGTACTCTGCATATCTTCACATCTCCTCGATCGATGATCTCTTGAATGAGATGGAAACGCCATAGTATGTGTTTAGTCCGCTGGTGTGAACGAGGTTCCTTAGCCTGCGCAATAGCTCCATTGTTGTCACAATAGAGCTGTACTGGGTCGGCTATGCTAGGAACCACTCCAAGCTCAGTAATGAACTTGCGGATCCAAACTGCCTCCTTTGCTGCCTCAGATGCAGCAATGTACTCAGCTTCTGTTGTAGAATCAGCAACTGTATCCTGCTTTGAACTCTTCCAGCTGACAGCGCCACCATTTAAGCAAAACACGAACCCTGGCTGCGATCTGTAGTCATCCTGGTCAGTTTGGAAGCTTGCATCACTGTAACCTTTTACAGTTAGCTCCTCTTCGCCTCCAAATATCAAGAAATATTCTTTAGTCTTTCTCAAGTACTTAAGAATATTCTTGACTGCTATACAGTGACGTTCACCTGGATCTGACTGGTATCTGCTCGTCATGCTCAAAGCATACGAGACATCAGGACGAGTACATAACATAGCGTACATGATAGATCCTATGGCTGAGGCATAAGGGATCTTGCTCATGTGGTCTCTCTCCTCTCTAGAAGAGGGACCTTGAGTCTTCGAAAGACTCACGCCATGTGACATTGGCAGATTTCCCTTCTTGGAATTCTGCATGGCAAACCGTTGCAAAACGGTATTGTTGGATCGTGAAAGCCGATAGAGGGGGGGGTGAATATCGGAAATCGCTCTTTTTCGGAAAACTAAGAGTAAGTGCACAGCAGAAACAAAAATACGAGACACAGCAAAAAGGACACAGTGATTTTTACTTGGTTCGGAGCCTGTGTCGACTCCTACTCCAAGGCCCACGGTCGTTAACCGTTTACTTTGGGCAATTCTATATTCGCGCAAAGAGGTTACAATAATTTCAATTACAAAGAAAGTGCAATAAAATAATAAACTGTTAAGCTCTTCGTTACCGACGTCCGGAGTGTATCGACTCTTTTCGGGCAGAGGGACGTCGTCGGCTCGAGGTGGGGCGTTTCTGGAACAAGGCACGAGCGTAGAAGAGCGTGGAAGCTTTGGAGCGAAGTTGTTCTCAAGCTTGGGGTCGAGGGGTGCTATTTATAGCACCTAGGGCGCCCTGGACGTCGGGGGCGCCCTGCCAAGTGTCACCCGATCCGTAATCAGCTCGGTCAAGCTTTATCCCACCTGAATAGGGATGAGGTTTGACCTCTGGGGCGCCCTGGTCGCTGAGGGCGCCTTGGCTGACCCGGTCTTCTCGGCTGGATAGAGTTGCTGGCATAGGCGCGAAGCGCCTTGGCTCCTGAGGGCGCCTTCGGTGCTGAGGGCGCCCTGGCTGATGAGGGCGCCTTGGCTGCTGAGGGCGCCCTGCCCAATAAGCAGCCGAAGCCCATGTTGCTTCAATTGGTTCTGGTTCACCTTAGGGGCGCCCTGGACACTCAGGGTGCCCTGCTCAGCTGCTGCCTCACTCCTTTGAGGCTCTCTGAGTTGCAGACACACATTCCTTCGATCCTGCATCCAGGGTTAGTCCAAAAAACAAAATAAAGCAATTAATTATTATTTTGTACAGCTTTAGCTGTCTTGGTTCTGACTTTGGTCTCCAAAATGGAGCCCTAAGTCGAACCGACGCCTACTGTTCCCTCGACGGGGAACGCGTCCTCACCTACTCCTCTCGGGAGAATTTACCTGTTGCCAACCGCTCCTTTGGTTGGACTTTTGCCTGACGGTCCTTTGTCAGGGCTTGGATGCCGAGCTACCCTTCGCCCGGTGCCTAGCAGTCCTTCGCTAGGTCTTCAGTTCCAGACTGTCCTTCGCCTGGTGCCTAGCAGTCCTTCGCTAGGGCTTTTAACTCTGGCATTCCTTCGCCAGTGCCTAGCGGTCCTTTGCTAGGGCTTGCACTGCACACTTGGTTAACTTGTTAGGAAACAAGAAGGACTTAACTTTTGACCTATGTTGCCATTATCAAAACACATGTTTGACTTAGGTGCATTCTGCACCAACAATCTCCCCCTTTTTGATTTATGGCAACCCTAGTTCAAAAAGTTAAGTTAAGCAAAAAACATCGAAAATGTTTTAACTTTTGTTCCCTCCCCCTGGAAGGAATCTCCCCCTAGATTTTTCAAAAATTTGTGGTGTTTTTTTTTTAAAACGTTACTTGTACTTAAGTTTTAGGTACTTAGAAGTAACTTTAAAAATACATAGTAGAGTTTTTAATGCATAATCAGAGTACTTAGGAAATTTTAATGTCTTAAGTTTTAAAGTACTCATAATGTTAGCTTAAATACTCTGTAGTATGTAACAAGCTTAAGTACTTAGTAGGTTTTGAAACACTTTAGTACTTAACAAATTTGAAAAACTTTAGCTTTAGAGTAAAGACAGGCTTAAGTAGAAACCTTTTGAAAGGCTAGAGTACTTTGCAAAATTTGAAGGTTTGAAAAAGTTTTGAAGCTAGAGTACTTTGCAAAATTTGAAGGTTTAAAAAAATTTTGAAGCTAGAGTACTTTGCAAAATTTGAAGTTTAAAAAAATTTTGAAGGATAATTAAATTTTGAAAACTTAACTATCTTTGAAAGCTTAAGTAGAAGTTTTGAAAGCTTAAAGCTTAAGTATCTTTCAGAAAGACTTTTTGAATAAAAGATAGAGTTTAAGAAAATTTTGAAAAGAAAATTTTACTCTCTCCTTTCCTATCTCTCCCCCTTTGCCATATATCAAAACAGTCAAATACAGCATAAATAAGGAAATAAGTAAAATTTTTCCTGTACTGAATCAATCCATACTTAATTTTATACTAAATCAATCAATTCTCTCTGTAGGGGCCTGTCTAACCCAATTAGCTACTAACTAACTGTTATAAACAGTAGTTTTTGCTAGGGTTAGTCAAGTTAAGTGTTTTTGTTCAAGTTAGATTTTCTAAACTTGACACTTAACTTGATTGCTGTATAAGTTGTATTTAGTGCCCCAATTGCTGCAGATGCACTGACTTAAAGCATCTTGAATTGAGGCAAAGACCTAAGCATCTCAACCCTTTCTAGGTTATCAATCATAAGTACCCTAAGGTGCTTGTGAGATGCTGGCTTCTAAGTCTATAGATGCATGCAGTTCTAAGGTTAAAGCCTAGGCTAAGTCCATTTTCGAAAAATCCCTAGTTTTGAAGGGGGTAGTTTTAAAATAAATATAAAACTAAGTCGAGAAGATTTTAGAATTGATTTTTGAAAAAAACTAAGTTGAAAACTGGTTTTGAAATTTAAATAAAACAGTTTTTCAAAAATAGACAATTTTAGTAAACTTATTTTTGAAATCAAGTATAGTAAAAGCAATTGAGTTAAACTATTCTACTGAACACAATCCTAACTGCCTGACAAGAACCCAATAATTATAAACTAGTCATTATAAAATAAAAGCAGGTACTCTAGTTTCAACATAGTCAACAGTCAAGCACAAGTCAACCCTACTGAGTAGGGTAGTCAAATATGTACAATGCTAAGTGAATCTAAGATGAAGGACCGGGGTGATCAGATGGACCCGGCTGCCACGCATCGAATCGTGCCATCATCTGTAAGAATCGTGCATCAGCTACTTCTCTATCAGCTCGACGAGCGTCCATCTGCTCTATGTGAGAGGCCTCGACCTCCTCTCGGAGACTCTGTATCTGTGTCTCCATACGGGTCACTCTCTCGTAGAGTGTCGGTGGAGCGGGCTCGTCTATATGGGCTCGGACTTCTGCTGCTACATCTGCGATGTCATACTCGACCTCGTCGTCCGAATCGATCTGATGAGCTGCTCTCCGACGTCTCCAGGACAGAACCCCGGTACCGGACACCTCTATACCTGCTAAGGCGAAGTTTCTATAGCCTATTTCATCGTAGTCGGTCAGATCGGCCATTTCTCCCTCGGTAATGTTCCTACCATGGTAGTGTAGTAGGGACGTGATAACGTGGCAGTAGGGTGTGCGTACCCGCCCTTGCGTGGTCACACTGGATGCGTGTAGGATAGTGTGAAACATATGAAGTCCTATATCAATATCTAGCTGGTGAATCAGGGCGTACAGGAGAAAGGTATGGAATGGTCGCATAGTGGTGACGTCCCTGGTGGATAAGGGCAGAATACATCGGACTAAGACCCTGTATAGGGCGTAGTCCTGAACCTCTAAGTCGACTGACTGGAATCGTCTGGCCACTGGTTGCCTAAAGAAGTATACGTGTAATGTGTCTAAGGTGATGTGAGAATAGGGAGCATCAAAGGGAGGCTCCCTAGGAGGATAACAACAGAAGATGGACTGCGAGGGTCGTAGTCCTAAAAATCGGTTCAGTAATGTTGGTGTAATGGTTAAGGGAATACCTTGAACCATGGTGGAGAACATGAGATTATCCTGTCTAATGATATTATTGTAAAATTCTGCACATAAGGAAGTATTGATTGGGTGAGTGCAGAATACGAGATTGTCCAGTTGGTAGTGGTTTATGACGTTCATAGCTAGGGGACAGGATTGGGTGAAGAATAGCCTATTCAAGTAACTCGTTTTGATAGGTTTATAGGTGGTACGAGCGAACTTGTTACATAATTCTAAATTGGGAAACCTAGGATCAAGACTAGGTTGAGTACCGGGTTCTGCCTGATTAGGTCGGCGTCTTCTAAGAGAAAGAATGTATACTTAAAGAGAGTGTGCATTTATTGAAAAATTGCAAAGAAATAAAAAAAACAATAAATTATACCGATTTGCTCGAGGAGGCATTGTTGAGGGCTTGAGAGCTTGAGAGGGTTGCAAGATCTCTTGGAAGGTAGAAGGTTGAGGAGGAGAAGTGTTTTGGGTGTGAAGAGTAGAAGGGGAAGGGAGCCCCTTTTTATAGGCAGTCTCGGGCGCCCTGCCTCGGGAGGGCGCCCTAACTGGCGAGGGCGCCCTGTATGACCAGGGCGCCTTGACCAGGCTGCAGCTGCCTTTTTGGGCAGCTTTTGACCACTGAAGGCACTGGCAAGGGCGCCTTTCCGACGAGGGCGCCTTTATCAGGTCTGTAGTTCTGTTTGTGAGCTTTCTGCGCTGAACGATTGTGGGAGGGCGCCTGCATGACAAGGGCGCCCTAAACAGGGCTGCAGCTGCCTTTGGCAGCTTTTGACCAGCCTTGGGGCGCCCACACCGGT